>VWZT01006498.1:1044-22901 GCA_013397055.1 Pachycephala philippinensis
GGATGCTGATCCCGTGGGAGGTGAGGGATGCTGATCCCAGGGGAGGTCAGGGATGCTGCTCCTGATCCCGTAGGAGGTCAGGGATGCTGATCCCTGGCTGCAGCCAGCACCAGCTGTGGGTTTGCAGTGAAACTCCCCCGGGAATGAGGTCCCAGGGCAGGAAGGAGCAGCTCCTGCCGTGCATGGGGCTGGCTGCAGCAGCTGGCAGAGCAGCAGCCGTGCCTGGCAGCAGCGGTGGTGGGTAAATGCACAGCTGAATGGTTCCCTGCTGCCCGGCCTCTGGCAGGGCACGAGAACAGCTCGGGCAGCAGTGCCCGTGCTGAATGAGCTGTGCCTGGCCGAAATCTGCCCCTCACCTCCTGGCCTGAAAGGGAAAAGGGACCTGCTGGGTTTTGTCAAATCCCTGCCCAGCCCTTTAACTCTCTGCACAGCTTTATTTTGACTGATCCCACCGGGTTCTGCAGAGCACCTTCGTGAATTACCCCTTTATATATATATATTTTTATATATATATATATATCCATAATTAGCGATGCTATCATTGTAATTAAAATCCTCTTGGAAGCATTCGTGCACATTTACATTTGAATTGACACATCCAGAACTGCAGGGATAATGAAAGCAGTTTCGATGCGGTGGGGGGAGAGAGCTTTTTTTCTTAAAACTCCCTCGAATATGAAAGTGAGCGTCAGCTACCAGGGACCTGTTAAAAGTTTTAATTTGCCCCCTCTGCTTCACTTTCCTTTTTCATTCCTTCTCCTCCGCTGCACGGTGTTTTCATGGCTGGCTGCATTTCTCCGTTCATCCCAACAAACCACGCGGGGGAAGAAGATTTTTTTGCGCTGGAGGAACGGAATCGTCTCCTCCCCTTTTGCCCCCGGGGCTTCCCTTTCCACATACCCACTCCTACCACCTGGAACGTTTTAAAGCAACATATCTCGGGGTTATTCCTGCCTGGCACGACGATCTCCTGGCAAAACAGCCCACGGATGGAGAGGGGTGTTTATTTTGGGTTGAATCGGAGCGATGTGCACCTGTTTGCAATTGAAAGAACTCATCAATAGCCTCTGCCGTATTATTTTGGGGGTGGCAGCGAGTAGTTAGACTCAAAATAGTGTCCTCTAGAACAGAGCCACGGGGGGAGAAAAAAAGAGGCCTGATTGAAAAGGGGGATGATAAATGGTCGAGGGCTGGCAGCCACAGCAGCTCGAGAAACGTCAGGGTCAGGGGGTGATGGATTTTGCTATTCCGGAAACAAAGCCCCGAATGGAAATTTCAGCGCCTTTTAATTTCCTTCATCCTCGAGTGCCGAATGTGGGAGTCGACAACAGATTGCTGTAAATAATGTAATTGGAAATCTCTGTGTTATGGGAAAGAGGATGAATGCAAATAACGAGGCTGAGGAGCGCCCGCTCTCTGCCCGCTGCCAGCGGCGTTCGCAGCGTGCCAGGGCCGTGCTGAGCTGGGACAAAGTGGCTCTGTGGGAATGTGCCACAGGCAGGGGATGCCAGCAGGGTCCTCCCGGGGTGGCTGCACCTGCAGGTGCCTTTTTCTCTGCTCTAGCCCACGAGAAGCTGCTGCTTGCCCACCTTTTGGTGCTGCTGTCAGCATGGGAGGCTAAACGTGGTGGTTTTCCTCTCCCCAAGCTCGGGCTGTGAAGGAGAGGGCTGCAGGATGGGAACAGCTCCTGCACGGCACGAGCAGGAGGTGATGGAGCAAAACGTGGCTTTGCAGCAAAGATCCTTTCTAAGCATCTCTGTTTGGGGGATGTGGTTCGGTGAGGAGAGCTCTGGGGAGGCTGCGAGCGTTTGTTGTGATTCCCTCAGCTGTGATCCAGCTCTTTAGCAGCAAGCCCTGATGTTTTCCCCGTTCAGGAGCTTGTTTTAGCACTTGTGTGCTCAGGGAAGTTTGAGCAGCAGCATGGGTTTCAGCAGGGCCCAGAGATTCTCTGTTAGAGCCCATTTCCAGGCTGCACTTGAAAATGCTCGATAAAATCCCCGTCTGCTTCTGCGTGTGTCACTCCAGAGCTGCAGTGATGGCTCGGTGCAACTTTAATGGGAATATTATCGGGGTTATAAAAGGCATTTATCTGTCGTGGCCATGGCTGTCCCTCTCCCTGGTGAAATTCCAGCTCCACCCACACTCAGACTGCTTTGGGGAACAAATTTCACCTTAACGTGGTCTGGTGGGAGCAGCATCCTCCCCTCCTTGGCAAGAGTGAACTCCTGCTGGTAAACAGGGATTTTATTCTCGAGGCTCTGTTACAGGTTTATTAATTTAAAATCAAGCCAGAACTTTGCTGTCAGGCCACTCTGGCCATCAATCAAATGCCATCAATAGCAGTCAGCAGCATCGAGCTGTTTTGATCCAAGGATGCTCCAAGTGCCCCCTGTGCCCATGTGAGGAGCAGGATGTGATCTGTGCTCCTTTGGGATGGGCAGAGGGACTGAATCCATACAGGGGAGAGCATCTTCCTGCAGCTATTTTAGAGCTGATTTCAAAACAATTTCGCTGCTGCCATAATCGGGCCAAACTCTATTAGAAGCACCAATTTAAAGGGAATATGTATGCAGAGAATCGATTTTATAGCCGTGTTACCACGCCAGAGCCGGGTGTGTTATGTCATTAACTCTTTCTGTAACGACTTGCTTTGGGGCAGTGAGGAACCTGGGGGTGCCCAGCCTCTGCTCCAGCCATCCGTGCTGTGTCTGATTGGTTTTATGGTGTGCCTAAATTGGAGCTCGCCTGAAGATAATAGGTCTCTCCAGTGCTCCAAATTAAATTACAGATGTTGCAAGGTCTGTTCGGAGAGTGACTGCACCAGAGGGCTGTTTCCTCCCCGGCAGTTTATCCAGGGAAGGTGTGTGCACCTGATTCCTAGGGAGGGACAATTTCCTCCGGGTGCCAACGCTGTCCCTGTCCTCCCCCTGTGCCCCGGGGGTGCAGCTGCTCCCAAAACCTCCAGCCTTCCTCAGGGAGATCAGAGCTTGCCCAGCCTGCAGCTCCTGCCTGGGCTGTGTTTACCTGAGCTGCAGCGGGCTGAGCTCTGTGCAGAGATCTGTCCCACACTTCAGAAATATATTGCATTTCCTGATTCTCGGAAAGCAGAGCCTGTTCCTGCAGGGTCCCTGTGCCAGCTGCTGGGCACTCCCCAAAACCAGAGCCTGTTCCTGCAGAGTCCCTGTGCCAGCTGCTGGGCACTCCCCAAAACCAGAAACTGCTCCTGAAGGGTCCGTGTGCCAGCTGCTGGGCACTCCCCAAAACCAGAGCTTGTTCTGCAGGGTCCCTGTGCTGTTGCACACACTGTGCCAGCTGCTGGGCAGTCCCCAGGTGCCAGCAGGAGGGACAGAAGGAGCTGTGTCAGCCTGTGCCTGCCTGCCTGGGTCACTTTGGCTGTTGGCACGGCGGGGAGGGAGCTGCTGAGGTGTCCTGCCTGCCAAAGCTGCTCTGTGCAAGAACAACTTGCAGTCTGGGGAAATCGGCTTCCCAGCTTTTTGCCTGGATCCAGACTCAGCACCCAGCAGGAAAACGTTGGTGTAGCTGTAGGATGCTCTCCCCTCCTGGTTTGCAGATCCTGCTGTGATGCACGAGCCTCTCCCTGCTCGTGTGCTGGGTCACAGAGATGTTTGCTTCCTTCTGCTGCATGCTCTCCTTTTGAAAACCACATTACCAGGTCCCCCTCTGGATTCAGATCACCTGCACTTGGCTTTCAAAACCTCAAAAAAAGAGATTTGAGCTCTCTGGACTGGGAACCAGGCAATCATCAGTGTCATGGTGCTGCTGGTGTCCTGCTTTTCACAAGAGCAACTCCTGAATGCCAGGTGTTGGCCCTGCCCTCTGCTTTGATTAAGCTCTAAAGGCAAATTATGAATGTATTGCTGCAATTAGGGAAATCTGCATTTGCACCCACTGCCCCCATGATGAAACTGGGGGTGAAACGCTTTGGGAACTCGGAGTGGAAACACTGCTGATGATCTCCTTCGCTCTGAACAGAACTGCAAGAAATAAAAAATGATATTTTTACTAAGTTAACTTATTTTTGCCCTGGCTGTGTCATTAGCTCATTATGAGGCTGCTGGAAGGCACACAAGAATTAGGTTTGCAAGAGGCCATTTCTCCTTGTCTGAGCTGCCACCCTTCTCCCTTCCCCTGGCTTATATTAAATATACTTAATAGAGTGCCTTCATCATAAGCTGCATTAAAGCTAAATTGGAGAGGAGAGGCTGTTCTGACAGGAGATATTACAGTTTGGTGCTCGAGGTCCATTTCCTGCTGCAGGTTTGGGTTATTTGAGTGTTCTGCTCCTCGTTCTGGGGTTCTCAAGCTCATTACTCGATCTGGCTTGGCCTCAATTGCTCTGTTGCTGTAAAAACCCAGCTCGAGGTGTCACATCTGTGTCTCTGGCAGGTCTGGAAGAGGTCTGGGGCGTGGTTCTACAAAGGGCTGCCCAAGTACATCACGCCCTTGAAGAGCAGCAGCAGCAAACCCCTGGAGCTGCAGGCACAGCCCTGGCACGGCGAGGAGCCCGAGAGCGTCGGGAGCAGCCGCTCCTTCACCTGGGCCAGGGGAAAAGGTTGGTTATCCCACCCCAAAAGCAGGTGGGAGAAGGATCTGGCTTCTCCTTGTTGCTTATCCCACCCCAGAAGCAGGTGGGAGAAGGACCTGGCTTCTCCTCGTTGGTTATCCCACCCCAGAAGCAGGTGGGAGAAGGACCTGGCTTCTCCTCGTTGCTTATCCCACCCCAGAAGCAGGTGGGAGAAGGACCTGGCTTCTCCTCGTTGCTTATCCCACCCCAGAAGCAGGTGGGAGAAGGACCTGGCTTCTCCTGCTGCTGGCAGGATCCCAATAATCAGGGAAGTTCTCTGTTGGAGGTGTTATCCCTCAAGGTGTGGTGCGTTTCTCACAGGGATGTTGGAGTTTTGTGCTGTGGTGTGTTTTTTTGGGGATTCACTGATGTTTAAGTGCATGTTGGTGGCCCTGACTTGTCCCAGCCCTCCTGGACTCCCTGTCCTTCAGCCCACCCCTGCTTTCCTTGCAGCCCCCACTGTTTTTCTGAGCCATGGAACAGACCCCTGCCTGCAGTCAGAGCCCGAGGAGCTGCTCCTGCTGAGCTCCAGGGATGGTGCCACGGGTGGGCATCACTGAGCAGCCAGGGCTGCCCCGAGGCTGGTCTCATTCCCCCCCTCACTGGGCTGCCTGCTCCCTGCTTGTGCTGGGCAGAGTCCTCGAGTCACTGTCAGCTGAGTTAGAAATTGCTCTGCCAGCCTGTGAGTGCTGCAGGATCAGAGCTGCTGCCAGCCTGCTTTGATTTCTCTTCCTTTCTCTCTCTGTGTGGATTAGCAGCACTCTCTGGCCTCTCTCCCCTTCTGCCTTTTGCTGTTAGATCCCCTCAGCTGGAGGAGACCTCTCGAGTGAACCAGCTGCCTGCACTCTTCCACTCAGCACGAGTGCAGGGGGAAATAACCTTTTAATAAAGAAACCTCAGGAGGCTTGGGTTTGCAAACCTTCCCTTCAGGGCCCAGCTAGGAAAGCGCTCCCAGCCCTACTGTAACTTTTGTAATTAAAGACAAATTAGATCAACAACAGACAGTTGTGGTTCCCTCCAGGAGATGCTTGGAAGGAGTTGTCGTAGCAGAGGGACTGATGGATGAGGTTGTTTTTTGTTCACGTGATAGAGAAAACATTAAAAGTTGAAGCTGTTGAGCCCAGACCTGGCCTGCTGCTTCGTTCAGCTTTTCAGCTGAGTTGTGTTTTTTGGAGAAGGCTTCCCCATAAATACAGGCAGGAGCAGGGGGAGGACAGCACAATGACCTTTGGTAAGCTTTGGTGTGGGTGGCGAGCTGCCTTCCTCTGATGTTTGTCTGGCTGCTGTTTTATGGGCCGGGTAATATGAATTTATGGCTTTATTTTCTGGTGCTTTCTTTCCCTGTTGCCCTCCTCCGTGAGGCCGCCCGTCCTCTGGACAGCTTTCAGTGGGCACTGCGGGCTGGAATTCATCTCTGGAGCTTTCAGCTGGTGCATCCCCCCCTCCTTTCCCCTCTTTTGAAGCTGCCAGGGACTCGTGCTGTTTGTCATCCCCAAACTCTGCCGTGTGCAGGGCAGCCTCCTTCCCCCGTGGAGATGTGTGTCCATGATATCACCATCGTGGATCTGCAGCTGGAGCTGGGCTCAGCTTCCTGAGGCTGATAGCATCTGTCAGCTCCCACCTTGTACAGCCTCACCCAGACACATCCCCTCAGCCCGGAGCAGAGCCCTGGTGCTTGTTTGGCAGGATGTTCCTGGGAATGAGCTCTGTGACAGCCTGCCTCTGACAGGCTGCTCTCCGTGGGCTTTCCATTCTCCTGGCCAGCCCTGTCCAACCCCTCTGATCAGCTGAAGGAGACATCTCTGAGCTCTTCAGGGATTCAATTCAGGTGGGGCCAGCACAGTCCTGCCACCCCCCCAGGCATCCTCCGTGCCACGAGCTGCCTTCCAGCAGCCACGGGACCAACTTCAAATGTCCCTTTTCCCCCTCAAAAAGCGAGGGATCAGTGCCAGAACCTGCTCCCACTGCAGGAGGGTGGGAAGGCAGCAGGACCCCGGGAGGGCAGGAATGTTCTCTTCAGGGGAGAAAAGCCAACCCCAGCAGGCAGAAGTTTTATTTTTGCACACCCGGCGTTCCTCCTGTGCTCGCTGACACCGGGATTTGCTGGTGCCTTTGGTTTTCCTCTTATAAACAAGCAGTTGCCATGGGAACCCCGCTATTAGTTAAGGCACAAATGTATTGTCAGGAGGAGAATAGCAGCGATATTCCATGTGCTGGGCAGCAGCTCTGCTCCGTGTGCTGGAATGTGGGTGGGATCTGCACCGGGTCAGGGGCTGGGAGCCAGAGCAGCGGGGCTTTCCTTCTTCCAGGCTCTGAGTTCTGTAGGAAAAACGTGGAAAGCAGCTGGGTGGAGAGCAGGAGTGTGATCCCTGGGCTGTGGCACTGTTTGGCAGGAGGGCTGCCTGCTGCTCTGCTGGGTCTCGGGGGGATTTTCCTGTTCCAAGCACTGGGATGTGCCAGAGGCACTGGAGCAGCAGCTGGGCAGGGGATGGGGTGGGTTTGTCCTGTGGCTGTGAGCTGGAGGCCAAATCCCTGAGGGATGGGGCAGAGAGGGATGTGCTGGGCTCCGCAGGCACCAATGGGGAAATCAAATCCAACTTGCCAGCTTTGCAGTGACAAAGCTGCAACTCGTGCTGCTCCTGAAAGGGAGGAGGGTTGGAAAAATCACCTTTTCCTTCCTGGAGCAGTGCTGGATGTGATTTGGCCCAGGAGCTGCCCTCAGTGGGACCTGGGCTGTAACAATTCTCATCATTTCCCACTTTCCCACCCGCACTGACCGGGAGCTGTCGCCCTCCCTGCTCCCCGTGTTTGCCAAAAATGTGGGTGCTGCAGGGCAGCCCTGCTCAGGGACTGTGCTCACCCCTCTCATCCTGGCTGTGCTGGGGTCGTGTGGATGCTGGAGCTGTGATTCCCACGTGCTTTTCCCCAGTTTTTGGCAGCTGCAGGAGGTGCCCAGCGCTGTGTGTGCCGGGCTGAGCCCTGCCCTGAGCTGTGCTGGCAGCACCAGGAGCTCTCCCCGTGCCAAAACCACACATTTAATAACAGATCCCAGCCCCAGCCAAGTGCTGCTTCCCCTTGGCCTCAGCACAGCCTCCCCACGGCCTGATTTGCCTCTGGCTTACCCTCCACCACTCCCTGTGGCTCTCTGATGCCTCTGCCTTGGGGATTGAAGCACGTGTGGAAGGGCCCTGGGCTCTGCCAGCAGCTGCAGGGCTCCAGCCCCTCAGTGGGTGACCCATTCCCCGTGGGAATATTGCTTTCCTAGCAAGTTTTCTCTCGGCATATTTTATTTTATGAGCTTTTTTTCCAGTCAGCTGGAGATGGGGAGGGATAAATCTGTTCCTTTCTCCGAAAGAACAGCTGTCCAACGACTCTTATTGATATATCAGCAACTGCTGGAACACCAGATTTAATACTTCTGGGCTCTGGAAAGTGCCAGCAGAAGGTCTGGGAGCTTTGGATGACGGATTACCTGCAAGGGAGATGCTGGTGCAGTGAGTAAAATACACTCTTATTGGCAGCAGAGGAAATGAGAGCAGACAGGGCTGGTCCTGCCGTGCCACTGCCTCCGTGTCATTAATATTTTCCTCCTCTTGTGCTGCTGCTCTCTGAGCTGCTGAATGGCAGAAGGACAGGCAGCAAAAGTCACCTCCACTGATTCACCTGGGCCCTCTCCAAATAAATCCTGGCCCCCAGCATTTCCAGAGGATTCGTGGAGGAAGGAGCTGTGCTAAAGCAATGGGTTTTATGAATCCAGGAGGCCAAAAAAAAAAAAAAAAAAAACCAAACAAAAAGATGATGGCCAAGTGGAAGAACAGGAGCTCATTTTCTAAGAGAACTGAGCCACAAGATGGTCAGAACGACTCTGACAGCTGAGATTTGGATTTTAGAGGAAAAAACCCCACTCTGGTGTGTCTGGGTTGTTGCTAACAGTGTTTATTCAGAACTCCCTGCCTCTCCCAGGGAGCTCTGGGCTAGTAATGAAGATTTTTTTTAGCCAAACCTTTGCTTTGAGAACTCTCAGTCAGCATTGCAGCCCCCCACCTTGTAAAGGGGCTTTTTTCCCTCCCCCAGCCCCTTTCCCTGCAGCTGAGAGCTCCCATTGCTGATGATGCCAGGAGGAGAAGGCAGCAGGGAGAGGCTTTGTGTGAGGAGCTGCCTGCCAGGGCAACCTCAATAACGCTTTGCAATAACCCTGGCAGCCAGCTTTAATATCCTCAGAGATGTTAGCACTGCTTTAGGTATTCATTTCTGGGTTTTTTTTAAATGAGACGTTCCGTGTAGTGCAGGGGGCTGCCTGGAATACAGGAGTGCCTGCAGAAGTGCTTGGCAGGAATATTTGGCAGCTCCTGCTCTGTGCAAGGGGAAGGATTCCCATCCTGCTGCCCCTGGGGAGTGCTGAAGGGTTTGGGGGGACACAGAGAGAGGAGCTGAGAGCTCGGGGTCACCCCATGGGTGTCACCTTGTCCCTCTCTGGGGTGAGCAACACGGCGTGGGGGCAGTGGGGTTTGTTCAGTCGCAGAGAAGATCACTTCTCACAGGAATCTGAGCTTCTAAAGACGTCCTGATGGACCTAAAAAAATCATTAGGGCTTCCTTTTTGCACAGGAGAGGCTGTGGGTTGCAGTGCTGCCTGCTTTACATCCCTCACAGGCCGATTTTGTACTTTCTAGCAGGAGTTGTGAGCTGCTGTTTGAAGTGGCTGCTGAGCTGCCAGCAGAGCTGGTATCTGCCTGCTCAGATGGAGAACTGCTGGAGGTGCAATCCCTCAAACAAAAGGCAGATTTTTTTTCCCATTACCTTCCTGCTCAGCCCCACCATTTCTGTTCTGAGATCAAACCATCACAAAAAGCCAGGAACTGGGAAAAACACCTTTCTCATTTCACCCAGAGCAGCTGGCAGCTGAGTTATCTTGTACACCAGTGTAAGCAGGAGAGGTGTTTGCATAATTGCGTGGAAAAGTGGGAAGAACCCGCCAGTTTGGGAAGCTGGGTCTGGCAAAACCAGGCTCCTTCAGCTCTTCGGGAAACTGTGGGGAGTGGAAAGCAGCAGGATGAGAGCCAGGATTCAGGGGGGAGGAGAACACAGAGGGAAAAAAACAGCTTTGAAACAGGAGACCAGTCTCCTTGAGGAAAACGAGTGACCCTTTGGAGCTTTGGGGTGTGGGAGTAACAATTCTGGGCAGTTTGCTGCTGGGGATGATTTGATGTGCTCAGGATTTACCTGGTGTTTTCCTCTTAGATCCTGGAGGCTCTGCCACGCTTGAAATGCAGCTTGGAGGGAAAGAAGCCCTCTCTCCACATTACCCAGGGGTGGAGCAGGGGCAGCCAGGGCTCCTCCACCTGCAGCTGAGCAGGAACCAGCCCTTGGAGGGTCACTTGGTGTGGGAGGCAGCAAATATCAGGGGGAGGGGGCTGGGATGGGTCAGTGGGAGCAGAGCCCGGTGCCTGGAGCAGCAAAGAGTGGCACAGGAGCCCTGTGGTCCCGCAGTCAGCTTCAGGAGAGGAGCACTGGTGCTGCCTGCACCTGCTGCAGCGTGTGCACAGAGTTATAAATCGTCTGGGAAAAGTCAAACCCCATCGTGTCTGAGAGGAAGAGCGAGCAGCTGTGGGGGAACCGCAGGTAGGGGCTCCTCTGGAGAGGGAGAACGTGCTCAGCGAGTCAGCACTCACTCCTGTTTTATTTGGATCCAGCTGGCACCTCTCTGGGAAGTGTTATGAACATTGTGAATAACTTGTCTCTCTCCTCTCCTCCCCCTGATCCTCCCTGCAGTGGTTTCCAGCGACAGCGAGAGCGACTCGGAGCTCAGCTCCTCCAGCCTGGAAGACAAACCCCTCCCTGGGGGATCAAAAGGGAGAAAGCTCCAAGCAGGAACGGGTGAGGAGCTGCCCTTCCTTGTGGCTGCAGGGTGGGGAGTGTGAAGTGCTGGAATGTTTGGCTCTTGGCTCAGCTGCTTGCCTCCCCTGCTGGCTGTGGCTGTGCAGGGTGAGGGTCTGAGCCTTTCCCACTGGGATTTCTGCCTGGATTTCTGCCTGGGTCACACATCTCATGGCTCATTCCGTGCCCTGCAGCACTCCAGGCTCTGCCCTGGCAGCTCCTGGCAGCACATCCCCGGCCAGCTCCTCACTCCTGGCCTTACAGCACTGGAATCACTGGTGTTTTTGGGTGCAGAGCACAAGAACTGGGGGTGACCCTGCTCCTGAGGGCTCCTGGCTGGAGCTGGGCTGTGGCTGCTCCTGCAGGACCCAGCCCTACACCCACACCCCTTCCGCACCCTCAGCAGCATCTCTGTCCTTGCAGCACCCCCGAGGGGACCCAGCCCAGCCACGGGCAGAGCCCTGGGGACCCCCCAGCCCCCCCAGCTGTCGGGGAGCCACAGCAGCCTGGGCAGTGAGCAGGGGGCCGAGCTCAGCCCCACGGAGAGTGGCCAGAGTGACCAGCCCTCGGACAGGCGCCACAGCGACGCCAGCACCAGCGCCCCTGGTAAGCTGCACCCCCTCCCCGGGCACATCCCTGCTTTTTGGGGCTGGATTCCCTGGAAGCACAGCTTTCCTGGAGGCACACAAAGCTGTGGCACCCAGGATCAGTTTTCCCTGCTTCTTTTTTGTGTTGGCAGATGCTGTCTCAGTGTCACGCCTTCTTCCCTGAGAGCAGAACCTTTTCTGCAACATGAGTAATGGTCTGGGGTGGGAGCTGCTTGCACCCACGGCCAGGAGCACCCAGAGCTTGGGGCTGTGCCCCTGCAGGGGTCTGGAGCTCCTCTCTGTCCTGCAGAGCCAGCAGAGCAGATTGAGCTTCTCCCGAAGCAAAGAAGTCCAGCAGCTTTATGAGGCTGAGCAACATTTTTTTCCTGAAGTAAGGTGGCTCTTAAAGCCGAGTATGGCTCTTCCCAGAACTCTGCAGTGCAGAAAAAAGACACTTTTCCCCCCTCAAAAACCTCAGAACAATTAAGTGACTGGGAAAGCAGAGGCTGCTATCACACCTGAAGCAGCTGAAAGAGATGCAAATGCGTTCTCTCTGCAGTTCTCACTAATTTAGTCACTAACCCCTCAAGTTATCACTCAGCACTGCTCCCTCCCGAGCGTTCCTGCCCTCTGAACTGCCTCTCCTGTTCTTCCTGAGCCTGGCTGGGGCTGGGCATGTTGAGGCATAAATTGGATTAGGGAGAGCAGGTTCATCCCTCAGTGCAGCACGGGGCCGTGGTTCCCTTCCCCGTGCTTCCCGCTGGAAACAGGCGGCATAAAATTGTATAAAATTGTATAAAATTGTTCCTCTGCTCTCCCCTCCCTCCCCAGCTTTCAGGGACTTGCAGTTTTCTTTCATTTTAGTAGAAATCAAATGAGGGATTCTCCTGCTCTGTCCCGTCCTCCCCCTGGATTAGAATCTGCCCTGGGCTGGGTGGTTTATTTTAAGCTCCCGTTGTGTGTGGAATTAGAGAGGGTGGATTCCTGGTGTGGGTTGGCTCTGCTGCCTATGGGGAAGGGCTGCAGGTTGTCCTGAGGGATTGGAATGGGTGGGGATAGCAGGTGTGACCCCTTTGGGTGGAAGGATGGATGGATCCACTCCTGGACCAATGTGCTCAGCATTTTGTACCTTCCCTGCCTGCTCTTTGAGCCTGGCCGTGACAGTGCAAACAGCATTTCAGAGGGGAAAAAAAGGAAAAAAAAAAGCCTTTTTCCTGCTAAAAACTCCATATGCAAAGCTTGGCACGAGGGGTCAAAGCTTTCCAGTGGGATCTCCCCGTGCTGGTGGGGGAGAGCTGAAATGACAGGCAGCATGGGCAGGTGTTTAAAAAAGGAGAGCTGCAGCAATCTCCTGAGGCCAGTTAAAGCTGGCCCTGAGATGCAGAGAGGATCCTGCTAAGGAAAAGGTTAAGCCAGGTTGGCTACCTGGGGAGTTCCTGTAAAGATCTTTATTATGTCTGGGGTCCTTTATTTCCCAGCCTTCCTGCAGAAGGGGCTGCTCTGTTCAGACCAGAGCCCTGTGACCTCCCAAATCCAGGGGAGGGAGGCAGGAAATCAGCAGTGAGTGCTTCAGGATCCCTTTGGGTGCCTCTCTCTGCCAACAAGCAGAGGCTGCTGGTGCTGTTGATCTCTTTAAGGAGTGGTGGAGGTGGTGGATGTCAGGACTGGCAGAACTCTCCCCAGCACCTCCCTGCCTCTGGGACCCGCCCCAAAAGCAGAGCAAGGGGCAAAGATCCCTCCTCATTTAAACTGCTGATCTTCAGCTGCAGCACGGGGCTGTTAAAAGATGATTTTCTGTGCTTCCCCTGTGCCTTTAGAACACCGTGTCAGGAGCAGTTTTTGCCTCCTATTATCACCTCAGGTGGTGTTCCCCCGGTGCCTTTCTCTGTGCTCCTTTTTCTCACCTCTGCTCCGACTCCGCTCTCGAGCGCAGCTTCCCAGAGAGCACTTCAGCATCCCGAAATCCCAGCCCGCCTCCAGAGCAGGGAACTGGGGGGTGGTGCAGCAAAAGCAGCTGCTCTCACAGTCCTGAGCTCTGCCAGCCCAAAGGCCAAGCCAGCAGCAGGGTGGTGGCCCAGGGAAAACGAGGAGCTGCTCAGGAGAGGTTTTGGGTTTGCAGCACAGCTCCAGCTCCGCCTGGGGTTTGCTGAGGCAGATAATGAAGCCTGGAGTTTGTCATAAAATGACTCATTTGCAGAGCTGCGTTGGGATTTAGGCAACCTCAGCCCGTGAGCCAAAGTTTCAGAAGAATGGTGAGTTGAGAGGCTGCCAATTTTATTGTTGGGTTTTTTTTTTTTCCCCTACCACCTGCTCTCAAAGCCTTTCAAAAGCACCATTTTCTGAGGGGCTGGTGTTTCTTCTGCTTCTGAAGCTCCAGTTCCTGGAGGTGCCTGCTCTGATGTGATAGCTTTCAAGAGGAAGGTCACACACTCATTTTCCTGAGGAATGTTTTATCCTAAAGAAAATTAAATTTGCACATATGGAAGGAGCGCAATCTTCCTTTTTTCCCTCTTACTTGCTCCCAGCTAGGGCAGGTGACTCACCTTGTTCTGGCTGCACAGCTGATGCTGAGAGATGCCTTGAAAAAGAGCAAAGTCCTCACTTGGGTTGATTATGACATTTTTACCGAGGAAGGGGAATATTAAACAGAACGGAACAAAGAAATAATCAATATCTTACAGCGGTTTTCATTAGCCCAGGGAGAGCTTTTAAAGGAGATCACAAATCTGAGCTTGGGGCTGCTGCAGGGGGTAAATTAAGCAGAAGGCACCTCAGACCAGCAGCAAGTCCTGCATTGGTGGGTGCCATCTGAGGGGGCTCCCAGCATCTTCTGAGGGTGTTATCCCAGAAATGGGTGACTCCTGTTTGCTGTCCCACGAGGAGCTCGCTGCTGGGGAATGGTGAACGAGTTTGGCATGGGCTGGGGGCTGGGGATTTCCAGGGAAGCAGCAGGTTTGAGAGGCAGCCACCAGCATCTTCTGAGGGTGTTATCCCAGAAATGGGTGACTCCTGTTTGCTGTCCCACGAGGAGCTCGCTGCTGGGGAATGGTGAATGAGCTTGGCACGGGCTGGGGGCTGGGGAAAGCTGAGGAAGCAGCAGGTTTGAGAGGCAGCCACCAGCATCTTCTGAGGGTGTTATCCCAGAAATGGGTGACTCCTGTTTGCTGTCCCACGAGGAGCTCGCTGCTGGGGAATGGTGAATGAGCTTGGCACGGGCTGGGGGCTGGGGAAAGCTGATTCCTGCTGGAAGCAGCAGCTTTGAGAGGCAGCCACCAGAGAAGCTGATGAGGGAGTGCAAATCCTGCCCATCCCTGCCAATGTGTTGTCTAAATCATTAATACTTAAAGAGTGGTGCAGCAGCTGGCACTTAAACAGAGCCACGTTAAACAGGGCTGGGCTGGGAGCTGAGATGAGGATGGCACTGCCTGGTGAGGGGTAAGAAATATTCTGGTGTGCAATCACGGGGATTTTCCAGCAATTTTCCAGCAATTCACCTGCTGGAAAAACCCCCAGATGTGAGCGGGTCCCTTCTCCTGCAGCTCCTGGGTACCTCCTTTGAGCTGCTTCGTGCTGGGAGAGAGCTGAGGAAAGGGCATGGAGCTGAGGGAGATGCACAGGGAATGCTGCTTCCAGCTCTCTTAATTTGGGGGAGATTTATGCCCTGTCTTTCAGGAATTGACTGGATTTAGGAATGAGGCGGTGTCTCTCTGTGGCATCCACTTTTGCTCATAAATATTCAAGTTGTTAATACACGGGCCAGGCAGAGCCATGCAGCATGATTTTCGTGGCAGGAAATTCTCTGGGCATCTTTGAAGTTAAAGCATTAACTGCTATTTTCCCTTCCATTCTGCTCCTCAGATGTCTGCTTTGCTCTCTCAGGGACGATGAGGAGGTAACATTTTGCTTCAGTGGGTCTGACTACTCCATTCCACGTAGGAATTTAAAAAAAAAACTTGTCCTAACAGTAATTAGGCTCTAAATGGGGTAGTAATTTCTTTAATGACTTTCTTCACGGCAGCCTTGCAGGAGTTGACTTTTGTTTTCCTGTGCTTGGTGAGAAAGTTGCTTCAGTGTTTTCAGACTTGTCCCTTGTTTGTGTGGATTTCCAGGGTGGAAGAGGTGGGAAATCCCTGCCCTTCCTCCCTCTGCCTGCATTTAGGGCTCAGTTTAGGAAGGACAGAGGGATCAGATAGGAAGGAAAGACCCTCACCCACACCCAGCCTCTTCTTCCTTCACTTGGCTGCCTCATCAAATTTTGGGCTCTGCTCTTTATCCCCCTTTGCTCAGAGCTTGCTGGGATTGAGTTTTCCTGCTGCCAAGGAGGAGAAGTTGTCTGTCTTCCCCAAAGTGAAAAAATTGAATTGTGCCTTCATGGCTGAGGAGCTTTGAGCTGTCTCTGCCTCCTCATCTCCTCAGAGCACCGAGTGGTCCTGCTGTATTTATAAATAAAACATAGCTTTGGGTAGTGGCAGCGTTGGGAAATGATTCAAGGTTTGCATTTCAGATACAATGCATTTGTAAATATGAACCTCGGGAGAAGCTTGTGCCCCCTTCCATGTTTGAGGGAATTAAAATATTTTTATCCTCGAGTGGTAGAAGCAAAACATTTCCAGCTCTTTCAAGCCCGCCTTGAAGTTAAGTGAATAAAGGCTCGAGTAACTAAAAAATAAATTACTTTCACTATTCCTGTAATTCTTTACGGAGTTTTAAATTGAAGGCTTCTTCCTTCGAAATAGAGGGATGACAAAGATGCATTCTCTCAGCTCTTTCACTCAATATATCAGGAAACAAGTCTGCCGCTGAAGATGGAACTCCTATTTTTGTGCCTTCTTTCACATTGCAGAGGTCTGGGCTTTGGTCTTTGATCAAACAGCCTGTCTGGCCTCCTGCCCCCACCTCCTCAGACTGATTCCCTGCCCTCTGCAATGCTTTCACTCCTCACATTCCCAACTTTCTGCTCAGCACTTGGCACAAAGCACCGAGGGCAAGAGTTGATGTCATCTCCCCAGACAAAGCAGGAAGGGAAGAGCAGGGCAAGGCAGCAAGAGAGAAGTGAAAAGCCTGGATTTTGGAGTCTTTGTGAACACACGGAGAGGTTTTATGGCTCGGGAGGTTATCTTTTAACAGGGATGTCAGGCAGCAGCTGGTGGGAGGAATTTGCCTTGGGGCTCCTCGTGCCTTGAACGATTCACGTGGAAATCTGTGATTGCCCTGTCCTTTCTCCAAGAGGAGGAGCAGTGTCCCGAGAGCCTGGGTTGGGCCAGGGGTGCTGAAGGGATCAGCTCAGGTTTGTTCAGCCAACAGGAGACCAGCTCTGGAGCAGAGCAGGGCCTGTCCTGTGCCCATCCCCAGCCACATCCTGCTGTGGCTCCTGCCCATGGAGAGCAGGAAGGTCTCACGGCAGATCTGCTCTGCCACCCCTCAGAGCTGAGGTTTGGCTTTCTGGCCAGTTCTAGCAGCACAACTCCTTATTTCTCCTTCTTCCCACTTTTCCTTCCCCTGTGTTTTCTTTCTTTAATCAAGTCTAATGGGCCCTGACTGCTGGACTAATGATGCGTAGATGTTCTCTTTATTATTTTTAGGAAGCTCTTAAAATGGCACCGAGCGCGCAGAAGCAACATAGAACAACTTCGTGGAGTCTCTCCCCTTTGCTGCTTTCCAAACAAAACCTTTGTCTTTATTTATTTTAAAGGCAAACGACGGCTCCACAGCAGAACACGACTCTGATGGAGGAGAAGATGGAGCTGCTTTTCCCTGGATCCAGCACTGCTGTTCCTTAGACTCCACTCCAGATGGGAACTGCTGCTGGGGGTGACTTTGTGATGGGACAGTACCTGCCTGTCCCCTCTGAACCCCAAAAGAGGGATTGGGGCTGTGATTTGCACTGGGCTCCCATGGGGAAGGGTCACTCCTGGTGTTCCTTGTGGTTGTTCTGGAGTTTGGTGTGGGCACCAGGAGCCACCCGGTGAAGTTGTGCTCCCGTTCCCTCCCTCCCTCTCTGCTCAGGGTACAGAACACCCCAAGGGCTGTGCTGTGATTTTCCCCTCCCCCTGGCTGTGCCCTGGCCTGTGTGAGGCTGTGGGGTCAGGGGAAATGTGTGTTTGCTCACCCCCCCAGCCCAGCTGGCTGCCTGTGAGCACCCAAATTGGATAAAAGCTTCCCAATGACTTTATCTCGTAAAGCTTTGCAGATTCCCCTCCCAGGTGCACGCCTTACACGAGTAAGAGCCTTTCTTTTGCCTTTTTCCTGTAAGTTTTGAGCATCTGGCTGGCTGAGGTGGTGTCATCATGAGTCAGGCTGTTGAAAACTGCGTGCCCCGGTCCTGCTTATTCTCCAGGACGGACAATTTCCCTCTAAGATGAGAAAAAATCAAATTACCTCACATCTCCAGGGCAATTAGATCTTTGAAGACCTGAACAAAACCCACACCGGGCTGGTAGGAGTCTGTGGATTTTATTAAACGCTTTGGAGCTGACCCTGTCTATTATGAAGAAACAAAGGGTTCCCAAAAAGTTCCCTCTGAAATCAGGGAGTTAAAGGCAATTTGTGCCCATTAATGTCAGCCTTTCCCCTCGGTTATTACTCTTTTGTTCCGTTTCCCTCTGCTCTGGGCACGGTGTGTGCATGTGGTGTGTGTTCTTACAAATGGCTGCAGCATGGAGATAAATGAGGTTGGGTGCTGGAACACTCCGGCAGGAGATCGGAAATCAATCCTCCACTTGCTTTTTTAAATGAGCACGGCCCAACAGAGGACCATCCCCTCACTGCTCCCCCAGTTCATGGGGGTTGCTGGTGAAATGCTTCCCACCCTCCCTCTGTGAGCTGTTCCTGCCCTTTTACAAATGAAAACAAAACCTTTGGGCCACACGGGCTCCCTGAGATGTGGAATCGCTGAATGTGGGCTCCACAGCATCAGTGCTGGAGAGAGCAAGGGATGAGGTTTTTCTCCACTGAGGGATATTTTATGGCATGGTCTGTGCTTTTAACCTGGCCATTAAAGCCCCACCAGCTGCACCTCTGGAAGGGGTAATGCCAAAATTATTGTCTGTGTCTGAAAAAGTGACTCCAGCTGTCAGCTTTCACTGAAATAGTGGTGTGGTTTCAGAGCTGTTTTGGTGTGGTTTCAGAGCTGTTTTGGTGTGGTTTCAGAGCTGTTTCTTCTGACAGCTGTAGGGTCTTCAATTTCCCAAGTGTTTAGCCACCAAAAGGAGTTCTGTTTTGCCTGGAAGCTTTTGACAGCCCAAGTGAGGCTTGTCTTGCTGGCTCCTGCAGCGCTCAGACAGCCTGGCCTGCCAGCCTAAGTTAATTCCACGGCAGAAGGAGAAGGAAAAAGACTTTTAGGAATTGACTCTATTTTCTTTAAACCTGTTACTTTCTCATCACCAGCTCTACACTGAGTTGGGAAGAGCTTTTAAAATCCAGAGTGTCATTTCTAACCCTCCCTGAGTTCCTGGTGCTTTGCTCCTGGGCAGTGCAGAGGGTCAGGCGTGTCCTGTTCCCACTCTCACCTCCCACAGGAGCCTGGGAATCCTTGATGTGCCCCTGTGAGGCATCAGCTCGATGTTTAACTGAGGCCAGCTTTTATAAAACACTCTCAGAGGTGAATTTGACATTGCTCTGGTGCCAGTGAGACTGGAAACTTTCCTTTCTTACCTCTGTATTTTAACTCCATGGGGTAATTCCACCTGAGATCGAAGCAGAGCTGTTCAGTCAGCTGTGGAAAGATTGAGGGAAGGATCTGCTCCTGGACAATGTGATCCAGGCACTTCTGAATGTGACAGATGAACATCTGCAGCTCTGTGCACTATTATATTTTGAAGGTGATTCTCTTGGTTGTGTTTTGCAGCTTTTGTTGGAATATTATCCTAAACCTGAGCTGGCTCAATGTGGGCAAGAAGGGCTCAGTGAGTGTGCTCAGTCTGCCCTGGTCATTTGTGGTTATTATTTTCTTGTTCTCCTCTCCATCCCTCACAACTTTTATCTGGTGTTTTACTACTGGAAGCAATAAAGCTTTTGCTCAGTAACAACTTCTCGCCCTTCTTGAAACAGTAAAAAAGGGTTTTTTTGTGGATACTCTCCAAATCCTCCAGCAAGGCAAGACAGCAACCCAGCCAGTGGAATTGTGATTGTGATTGTGTGTGGATCAGAGATTCATGTGGCTGGAGTTTAATTGAATCCTGCACTTGAAAGTCATCTTTTGTGTTCTCCCCTCCTCCGTGCCTCGTGCTGGCGGTGGCAGGGGCACAGATTTGCTCCTCAGCCCCTCCCTGAAGGTTTTCCACGCTGCAGCCACGTGGAAAAGCAACACCAATTGTCCTTTTGTCAAGTGCTGTCCCCACAGCCTCCCGAGGCCCTGCGACCATCGGGGTCCCTTTAACCTGGCCCACAGAGAAGCGTCTCTGCCTCTCCTCATTGTTCCCCGAGCACACACGGCCCTGGCTGCTCCTGCTCCCTCAGCACTCAGCCTCAGGGTTCCAAACAGCTTTTCAGTCTGTTCCTGCTTTCCCCGTTCTGAAGGCGCCCCGGTAATTGCTGTTGGGATTGTTCTGCTGGGAGCTGCCATCAGGCCAAGGATGGAGCGTGTCAAGGACTGAGCAGCTCTTGTGTTGTTTCTTCCCCTCTCAGCTTGCCATGACAACAGCCACCAGAAGGGAGAGCAGGCTGGGGGATCTCTGCGAGTCAGAAACGCTGCCCGTGCATTGCCAAGTCCCCGTGTTTGGGTTTTGGAGTTGTGTTTTGGGAAGGGGAGGGCAGCGCTTCCTCCGTGAGAGCCGCCTGCACGCTCAGCGTAGCCAAAGCAAATGGGCGGCCAGCTGGTGTTTGGGCAACGTGCTTCTGGCCATCACCGAGTCTGGAGTGTCAGCAGGAGTGCCTGGGCACTGACACAGACTGGCAAATAACCTCTGGAGTTCGTTTGTGAAATCCAACCTGGCAGTGGTTGCTCCCCTCCTCTCCCAGGAGTTGTTTCCCTCAAGGGGAGAGGGCTGGCGGTGGCAGTGTCCCACCTCTCCCTCATCCTCCTCCCATCACTTTGTTCCTCTCCACCTTGGGGACTGCCCTTCCACCTTGTTCTGCAGCTGGGTGTGATGGACAGGGAGTTCAGGGAGGTTTTTTGGAAGGGCTGGTGCTGCACTCACATAGAGACTTTCAGCAGGGGTGGGATGGCAGGCGATGGGTCAGCACCTTGAGGAGAACTTCCATCCTGAGCTGCTCACTCAGATTCCTCCCTGAGCACCTCCTCTATCAGCAGCGTGTTCAGGCAGTGCTGGAAATTACCACAGGGGCACCAGATGAGGATCACAGACAGGAGCATGATGCCAGATATCACCTGGTTACTCCGGAGCTGACCCAATGCAGCAAAGAGGCGTCACCAGCTCCCTTCTCATCCCTTCTCCCACCAGCCTCATCACTGCAGGCACTTATTATCAGGTTGCTGCTAATCAGAGCCTTATCAGGGCTGTCTGGGAGAGGGGTGCTGGCAGAGACACCTCCCCCCGAGTGTGAGTGACTCCTGATTTCAGAGGTGACAAATTACCACAGGGCTGGGGCTGCTTTTAGTTATTTGTGATTATACAAACCTCTGTTCCAGCCGTGATGTCCCATCCCGTGGGAGCTGCCCTGGCCTCAGGTTTTGGGGCTGGATTTGGGAGCTGGGTGGAGAGATCACACCTCTGAGACTGGTCCTAACAACCCCACACTGCTGCTGGGGATTTCAGAGACTCGCCCTCAAAAGAATCCCCAGACTGATCCATACCCAGCCCCTGCATGGGGACAGCAGCTGGATCACCCAGAGCAGCTGAGCCTGGCATTATTTATTTCTCAGCTGGTGAAGCCGAGCCCAAGAGAGCAAGGAAATCTCGGTGAACAGCTGAGCCCCACTGCGGGAGAGCAGGGGCAGGAAGAGCAGCCATCGAGCTGCTGATGGGACAGAACCTTCATCTTCAAGTGACACTCGTGCGAGATTAAACCCCTCCAAGCAATCACACGGTGGCCGTTCAAATGGTGCCTCGGAGGAAAGAAAAACAAACCGAGAAACGCAAATTAGGGATGTAAATCTTCCTGCCTGTGTCTGGGAGGGACCTGTTTAATTAGCGTCATTGAGCAGCCTTGATGTGGTAAGTGCTAAGTAGGAAACTTGCCAGATTTCCCCGGTTTTGATAGCAGGTGACTCGTGTTCCCTTTGAATTCCCACCTTGTGAGTGTTTTTCTGGGCTTGCCAGAGTTGCTGTGCTGCCTGTGGCAGGAGGAATTGGCTCTTGTCACCCGGGCTGAGCAGATGCCACTGCACCAGGGAGGAGCTGTGCAGAGCCCTCTGCGTCCTGGGCACCTTGGCATCGCATTTATTCGCGTGGTAAATAAGAATATCCCTGCGAGGGGGTGGGCTGGGGAGTTTCTGAGCTGTTTCTCCCTCACCCCTGCCTGCCCCAGCGCCCTGGTGCCGATTGGTACCACAGGAATCCCTTGAACACTGATGATGTTTGTGGGGTGTTGGGTGCCTGGGGTGGGCCTGGAGGGGAATTCCTGCCTGGGAATTGCAGGGGAGACTTCGAGGTGCTGCCCAATCCCTCTGGCAGGCTCGGGATCGTGCTGTTCCCCAGATCCCTGTCCCTGACCTGTCCTGGTGGGAGACAGTGGGATTAGGATGATGGAGTGCTTGGAGAGGATAAACAACAACCCCAAACAATGCCTTTCACTTCCCTCCTCTCTTTTCCTGTCGGTTCCCCGTTCAAGCTCAATGAGATCAGTGCAGATAATTCTTATATTCGTGCAAAACATCATTTTCCCTCCCGTGCTCTGCCAGCTGCTCTG
>VWZT01006498.1:25854-45270 GCA_013397055.1 Pachycephala philippinensis
CTGCTCCTGCTCCTCCCTGGCTGGAAATCACCCCTGCCTCGCTCCCTGGGCTCTCTCCCGACCTGTGCTGGGGCTGTACCCCTGATCCTGCATCTCTGCATCCCCCCTGATCCTGCATCTCTGCATCCCCCTGATCCTGCATCCCCTTGATCCTGCCTCTCTGCATCCCCCCGATCCTGCATCTCTGCATCCCCCCCAATCCCTCATCTCTGCATCCCCCGGATCTGACAGCCCTTGCTGAGCTCCAGCCTGGGGGAGATGCAGGGCTAGAGGTTGCTGTACAGCAGCAGAACTCATTAACTGGGCTTTCTTTCCTCCCTCCTCCCCCATTTTCCCGAGTCAGGCCCGCTGGAGAGGCGAGAGGGGGGAGGAAGGGGTTTAATTTTCTCCTGTTATCTGGTGTGCCCAGCTGGGAGCCACACTGGCAGCCCCGGGCTGATCAAACCCTCCAGTGGCCTCCATCCAGTGCCCCATCCATATTTTCAGTGCCCAGATCCCAGCAGCGATGCTGCAGCACGTTCCCAGCTCCTGCTGGGCTCCTGCCTCATTGCCTGGGACACGGAGCCATCAGTGTTTGGCTTGGGCACCTAATGACACGGCCAGCTGCAAATTCCTCCCCCAAAGCAGGGTTTTTTCAGCTGGAAATTCTGGTGCTGTCCCTCCCATCGAGGTGAGAGTCCCTCCGACCCCTCTGCTGGGTTTGGTTCTGTTCCTCGTGTGCTTTGTGAGTCCAGAAGTTTCCAGTTATGGGAAGGGCTTTGGAGCGAAATACAAAGCTCTCCGCTTAAAATAAGGATGAAAGTTTCCGGAGGGGTCTTGACATGGCTTTTACGAGTGAAAACGTCCCCATTTAACAGCCTGGAGCAGAGATGTGCTAAGTGCCAGGCTTTGAAGCTGTGCAGGGAGTGGAAAAGGTGGGTGGGCGCCAGGCTGCCTTCCTCACCTTCCTCACCTTCCTCACCTTCCTCACAGCAGAGCTGGGCTCTGAATCCGATCCCCCACGCTTGGATTTAAACAAGAGAGCAGCTTCTCAGTGCTCCTTTTCTTCCCAGTTTCTTCATTTGCAGAAAGCAGCGAGAAACCAAGCGGGTGTGGGCTGGTTTGGGTGAGCAGACCCTGAAATCACCATTTGAGCTTTTACTGAGGTGGCAGCATCCTTGTGAGCACCAGAAAAGGGCACAGAGGGCTGCTCCAGCTCACAGCATCCCAGGAAAAGCTTTCCAGCGAGCTCCCTGCGGGATTTGCTGCTCTCCTCGCTGCCGATGGGCTCAGGTAGGTTTAATCCCAAGGGCGCTTTGGGGTTTTTAGCTCTTTGCACCTCACAGGCCAGCACTGGGAGATAAATCCCGGTGATTTGCAGAGCTCTCGGTGGCAGGGAGGTTTGTGGTTCCCCCGAGCCTGGATGGAAACGCGTTGGACACCCCTGGGCTGGTCCTGCTGTCTGTTTTCATGGAGCCAACAGCGATTTTTTGGGGCTGGAGATGCCTGGGAGTGAGTGTGCAGCTCCTGGTCCCTCCCAGCTCAGAATTCCCGGGGCTCTGAAGGGATTTGGTGCCTCCCAGAGCAGGTTTCCTTTAGGAAAGCACTCAGAGACACGCTGCCACCTCTCACCCTGTGGTTTTGTGGGTGGGCTCCAGGACTTTGTGCTCAGATCTTACTTCAACGCTGCCGTGGAGCCCAGGAGGGGAAACTGCTGGTTTCTGAGAGCCCTACAAACCTGGTGTTGCCACCAGATTGTTGTGATGCTGCTTTGAAGGGATTTTTGCCTTTCTGAGGTCCGTGGTTGCAGAGTCCGTGTTCCTGTGCTAAGAAAATCAAGAATCGAATAATTGAATCTCCCTCCCCCTTCCTCTAAAATCAAGTAATTGAATCAAAGAGCACGTGATTTGAAAAGAAAAGACGGGGAAAGGAGTTCATTTTGGGTTCCCTTTATTGGCCTCTTAAATTCTGGGCTTTGCAGCCTGCTGGGAGTGTTTGATCGATCCCTTTTCACAGCTGTGAGTAGGATGGGTTTCACTGCCCGTTATCCTGGGAGGCAGCAGGAGTTTGTGGGAACTGGGAAAGGGACAGCTTCAGCCTCGGAGACCCCAATGCTGAGGCTGGGGGTGCTGCTCCTGACCCGGCAAGGGGCACAAGGAGCTGCAACCTGTGTGAGGAGCACCCTGAGGAGGGAAAACTTCGCTGTTTGTCGTGTTTTTGCTGCTTGGGATTGCCCCTGGCAGCAGGAGATGTCCCCTGGTGTGGAGCACCGATGACTGGTCACCCGGGGGAAGCTGCCGAGGATGCGGCTTCATCGGGATGCAAATGGATGTAAATTCATGTAAACGTGTTTTTGCGCAGGTAGCAGCTCGTGCCCGAGTTATGCAAATGCTCTAATCCAATAATGCTAATGTCATGATTAGCCAGCAACACGGGGTTCATTAATATGGTTCCCTGGCTCTTACACCCATCACTGTCAGCACATTTACACCGAGGCACGGGCTTCCAGCATCCCTGGCAGGTGGAGGCACTCTGGGGAGGGAAGAGGACATCCAGGGCACGGTGGCACCAGGGAGGACCCCTCACCTGCCTGGTGACACCTGATTTAACACAGAAAGTTAGATCAGGAGTCCCCGTAACTCCTGTAAAAACTGAAAAAATTACAGAAACAAATCCAAAAGTTAAACCGTTATGTTTGCCTGATTGGTCTAAAATTCAGAGAAATACCAAACAAGATGGAAAGTTTGGCTCTTTAAACAGCCCCACCTTACAACACACAAGGGCAAAGATTGAGCTGGCAGCTTCAAAATCAATATGCCTTTTAAACAATTTTTGCTATGATCATATTCCTACTGGAGTTACAAACATTTCACCACAGAAACAAGACTTCTTAATTTTAGGCAAAGATGATAACAGAAATCTTGGACTTTCAGTCCTTCCAACTGTTGTTTCAGCAGACTGTAATGAGGAGCTAATGATTTTAGCTCTTGCATTCAGTGTTCCTCTGGTAATTCAACCAAAAACACCTATTGCCATTGCATTTGTTTTCCCTGTGAATACTCACAAGCAAAATACATACCAAGAGACTTTACTGTTAACTAGTAAAGTTGTGTACCCAGCTGTGCCATTTCAGAATCCTACCCCAGAGATTCCTGGCTGCCAGGCTCTCCTCGGGTCTCGCTGTTGCTGCCCGAATAGGTAAAGCTGACAGAGTCCACGCTACCACGAATTTGATCTGAAGTAAGAGAGTTTAAGTGTGTTGAATGGCATAAAATGATCGGTCCCTCGGACACCCACCCCTGGGGTGATGGGTCCACTTCTGAGACATCCGTTTCTGGATGTTTTTCTGGTCTTTGAGAAGGAGGTGCAGGTGTAAAAATTTACAAAACTATAGCGTTGTTTTAAATTCTTCACGTGAGAAAGAGAATCTTCACAAAGTACTGTAAGGGCTGAAGAAATTCCCAGCCTGAGGCCTTTTTCCATGCCCATACTCGGGTGGCCCTTCCTCCCAGAAGGAGCCCTGGGACAGATTTCCCAGTTCCTGCGGAGCAGCCAAGGCAGCCTCCCTGGATCTCCGTGCTGTGATCAGATGAACAGGACTAGCAGGGCCATCTAGTGACTCCTCTGGCTGCTAAATGACCTGGGAGGTGCCCCCCTCCACGGGTTTCATTTCCAAGTTTGTATTTTGAGGAATCCCTCCGTCTCCCATTTTTTCACCTGGTGGCTATCCTTTGCTCCGAAGTTTTGTTGTCCCTGATTCATCACAGAGCTGGAAAATGCTTGGGCTTCCCTGCAGTGGAGAGGAACTTTGTCCTGAGTGGGGTGACACGAGGTCAGGCAGCTGAATAGCCCGTGGATCTGAGAGCACCCTGCAGGCTGTTCTGCCATCCTCAGCCCTGCCAGGAATGCTGCTCTCCAGGCAGGAATCAGGGCTGTGGCCTCAATTTCTTGCCTGCTGACCCGCAGGTGCTGCTGTGAGTTTGTCTTTGTGGTGTGTCTGTGAGCAGCCCTGGCTGGCTCAGGGAATCTGGGGTTGTTTGTGCCTCCAGCAGCTTGATCCCACTGTGAATCTGTGGGGTCTCCTCTTCTTGCTCCTTCCTCTTCTTGCTCCTTCCTCTTCTTGCTCCTTCCTCTTCTTGCTCCTTCCTCTTCTTGATCTTTTTCTTGCTCCTCTTCTTGTTGTTTCATTTCTGTTGCTCCTCGCAGTGTTGGCACGCTGCTGGGATTTGTGGATGGGGCCAGGAAAACGCCGTGGCATCCATCCACCACGGATCATTCCCTCGCAGCTCGTGGCTGAGCCTGGCCATCCAGGGATGGGCAGGACATCTCCCAGCCCTGGGAGGAGCAGCAGCCGGGCCAGAGCTGCCCCAGAGCCGTGACAGGTACGGGGCCAGCACGGGGAGGGGGATTTGGGTAGATTGCTTTTGACAGGATGTCATTAGCCTGACGCGGATGTGGGAGAGAGGAGCAGCCATAAAGCTCTCTTAATGCAGCCAAATTGCTCTTTAATACTGCAAACCCAAGATGTTATTCCGTGAATCCCTGGAGCTCGCTCTGCTGCCGGTTATTGGTGGCCTTTTCCCTCGCATCCAGCTCGGAATTCCCGGAGCGTGGGGCGGGAGCAGCTTCCCCCCTGTGCCCCCCTGAAGCTCGGCTGCTTTCTGCCCTCGCTCAGCTCCTCCTGTGCTGACTCCGGGAGCTGCTGTGACTCCTGAAATGCCTCTCCCCACCAAAATGTGAGCACAAAGTCTCTCCATTTCCATGGCAACGGGGCCGGGCCCTAAATGCTGATGGGAACTGTGTTTCTGGACATTTAGGGAGTGGGAAGAGCTGGGGGTGCAGGAGGCAGCAGTGCCCAGCCCCAGCACAGCTCTCCAGGCCAGCATCCACACCCCAGGCACCGCAGGGTGAGGTGCTGCTGCAAAATTCACACCAGGCTCTGCTCCTGCCTGCCTGGGAAGTCTCGAGGAGGAATGTTGTCATCCTCCTGCAGCTGGGAGACAGTCGGGAGGAGGTAAAAGCAGGGTAAAACTCCTAAGACAAGTCAGCTGGATAATCTCAGAGTTGACTCCAGCTTGGAGAGGCACTGAGAGCAGATAAAATTAGTCTAATAGGAGTTGATGCTGCACAGGAGTCTCCCCTCCCTGGATCCCAAGGGATGGGTCTGCATTTATCTCACAGGCACACAGCAATCAGAGCCAGCACCGTGGCAGAGGGTGGCTCTCTGGTGATGGCAAACCCCTGCTAAAGCTCTGGAGTTCAGAGGAACCCACAGATCACGAGAGAAATCAGAGGAAAAAACTCCAAAAAGGTTCATCCCTAAGAAAACCCTGCTGAGGAGTGGGCCCTTGGCAGTGCTGTGCCCCAGGGCTGGGTGTCACTCTGCTCCTGGGTGTGGTTTGGGTGGATTTTCCTGTGCACAGCCCCACCCTGGTGAATCCCAGTGTGAATTTACTCTGAGCCGAGGTTTCCAGCAGCTGATTATCCCCTCTGCTTGGTTTGCAGGTGCCTGGAGTGTTGCAGTGGTGTGTCAGGGCACACAGAGCCCAGGGCAGGCGTTCCCCAGGACTCCAAAAAACCGAGTGCATTAAAATCACAAAAGAAAACACCAACTATTTCGGGACTCGCATGGAAATGGCAACATATGCCACACGCTAAACATCAGCCCCTACCAAAAGCAGAGCTATTCTGGGCCCATCCTGAGGATGCAGGGAGAGCAGATGCCTCCCTCCCTCCTCCTGGAAGCTCCTTCCCAGGCCCATCTGCAGGTACCAAAATGCTGGCCAGGAAGATTCCATCCACCTTTGCCACTGGTTAAGGTGTTTCACAAAGTCTCTGGGATCCTTAAGCAGTATTTTGGGGGGAGAGGGCTCTCCCCTGCTGGCGTTTGGCCCTCGGCTGGCTCTCTGCAAGGGTTTGTTTGTGTCTGCGCCGCGATGGGGTGTGGGTTGTGTTTCACCACAGCGATTTTGTTCACAGCTAATAATTGCTGGTTAAATCTGGTCAAATAATGGTTGTTAGCAGGGCGTGCTGGAGCACAGATAACCTCGGGTATTATCCAAGCAGAGCAGCACTGGGGGCCGAGGTGCACCGGGATATCAGCGCTGCTGGGGAGCCGCAATCGGCACAGCCTGGAATAAGCTCCTTAGGATTATTTTTGCCAAGTTTCCCTGTTATCATTATTGTTATTATTGCTTTACTTAACAAATGCGAGGGCTGTCTGAGCAGGTAAGGAGTGCAATCCTCTGGATGGGCTCGGCCAAGCCTCCCCAGCAATCGAGGGCAGGGATCTTTGAGGGGAAGCTGCCAGGAGCTGTGCGTCAGCCAGGAGACAGTGCCCTGAGCGAGCCAAGGAGCCAGGCACGTGTTGCTTTTCAATTAACCCCCTTCCCGTGCACACAGCCGTGCTGGAGCTGAGCTAAGAAGGAATAAAAAATAAATTTCAGACCCAGCAGCCAGGGGAAGTGCAGGCAGTGTCAGTCCTGAGTCACCCCGGGGGGATGGAGGGGTCTCTTCCAGCAGTGTTGGTGTCCCCTGGCAGTGTTGGTACCCCCCAGTCCTGCCCCTGCAGCCACACTGAGCTGTGCTGTCTGCTGGCACCCTCTCCTGCCTAAAGCACCCTCTTCTGCTACAGTTGTGGGTGCTTTCAGGCTTAAAAATGGTTGGGAAAAGCAAAATTCCAGCTCAGGATGTTCAGGCTGGTGCTGTGTGTGTCACCTCCCTGCGGACTGACAATCCTCCCTGTCCCAGCCCTCCGAGCTCAAGGGTGAGATCTTGCTCCAAATTAAGGCTTTAATTTGGCATCATCCCTCTGTGCTCTCTCCAGGCTCCTCTCCAGCAGAGCAGCGGGGTTCTGAGAGATTTTGAGGTGACAGAGTATTAAATAAAGAACCAGTGGGTCAATCCCTGGCAAGCAATGGGATGTGCCATCCTGCTGCTGGGTTTTCCATTTGGAAAGGAACTGATCAGACTGGAATCAGCCCCTGCTCTCATCGATTCAAACCTGGAAGAGCAGAATTTGATGCTTAGCATTTGGAAGAAAATTGGTTGAACTGTGTCCTTTTGGATGCACGTTTAATCTGCGTGCTGCAGTTTTGGGGGCTGTAGAAATATTCCTTTTTCTTGCCCACTTGCAGGCCAGTTCCAGAGGAGGAAGCTGGGCTGTGGCACAGGGAGAGGGAGTGCCACAGGCTTTTCTGGATGTGCTTGTGCCCCTGTTCAGGACAACAATTACATTAAAACCTGGGTGTTTTTGGAGCCTGGGCTGGAGCTGGAGTGAGGGTTCCTGCATCCCACATCCCAAGTACAATGTCACAGGTGCTGAGCTCAGGATCTTGTTTTCTTTGAAGAAAACATGGTTTTTGACAGGCACAATTGCTCTTCCCCCTCATCCCATCCCTGCTTTGCTGCTGGCCCTGAAGGGTGTCCCCCCTTCCTGCAGGGATGGATATTCCCTGACAGAGTGGCTTTGCTTCCTGCCAGGCAGAGCTGGGGGTTCAAACTGGCATTTTAACATTGAAACTCTCTCTCTCCCCTCCTGGGGGCTGGTGGGGAAGTCGAATTCCCCCTCTGAGGGCAGCAGAGGCCACGTGCGTGGGCACAGCAGCAGCTCTGGCTCGCCCCGGCAGAGCCAGGGATCAAATCAAGTCACATTCCAGGGCATTAGACAGACGGTGGGAATTAAGAGCTTTACCTGGAAACTGGCTTTGTCTCTGCAAGCCCTGCTTTTGTCTTCCAGCCCAACTCTCTATTTTTGTCCCTTCCACCTTCCGTGCCGTCGTGTGTAACGGTGTGTGCTGCCACGTTTGGGGAGCCCTGGGTAAATTTGGGGCTGTGCAGCCCAGAGGAAACGCTCAGGCAGGATGGGAAGGGTAGGAAAAGTGTGGTTTTATCAAAACCAAGCTGCTTTGGGACTCATTAACAGCTAAGAAAAGGCTCCAGCTGCTTTCAGTAGGCTTGGGATCGGGCAGGGACGAGAAATCCCATCTGGGCTATTAGCAGTGAGTCTTGGGTTTTGTTTCTCTCAGTCTGTAAAGCTGGTGATGGGGTCTCCCTTGGGGGCCACTCCTGCCCTGCTTCAGGGAGTTTGTCTGCTTCAGCTCTGCCTTTTTTGTCCCCTCGTTTCTCTTCTGAATCCCTGGGTGAGCCGAGCATCTCTCAGTGGGTGCTGCTGGGCCCTGATCCCGGCTCTGGGCCGTGGATGCAGGAGGAGGAAGAGCTCAGAGGTTCACCTTAATTCCCAGAGCCTCGATTTTGTGTCCTATAAAACCATCCTGGCCTATTTGGGTCTTGTGCTCTTTGAGGAAACGTTTGGAGCGACGATGACGCTTTTGTAATGGTAGTAACGGCATCAGGCTCTCGCACGTAACTTGATTTTATTCATTTATTTATTTGCCCTTTCTGAGAGGAAATTGCTGCAATTTTCTGGGCATCAGGCCCAATTTCTGCCTCGCTCTGTCTGAGTTCCACACCACATCCTGGAGGCTGCGCCCGAAGATGGAGCCTGGGTGGATGAGCACACCCAAACCCGGGGGCACCTCCTCGTGCTTGCCGTGATGTTCCCACCCAGCATCAGCCCACCTGCGAGATTTTCAGCCTCCATGAGCAAAGCAGGTGGCATTTCCATCTGAATTAATGTCCTGGGAGTATGGGGAGGGGGTAAAACTGTCTGAGGCTGGATCTGCAACAGGCAGGAGCCACCTCGGAGTGAAACTGTGGCAGGGACACAAAGGAGCAGTGAGCTGTCTGCTGTTCTCCCAGGTCATTAGATCATCCTGAGATGTGCTTCATGTCTAGGTACAGAGCAGTGACAAGTTTGGGTGCTTCAGGAGAGAAACATTCACTTCCCCATGAGCAGTAAATTAGGTTGGTTTGTCTGGTGTCAGTGTGTTATGACTCAGGGGCATGCGTTAACATTTGCCAAAATCTGAATGAAAGCTGAGCTCTGCATCAGACAGAAAGGTTGGGTGTCATTTTGTTGGGATTTGGGGGAAATCCTCGAAAGAACAGAGCTTTGTTTTTAATAGACACCTGCAGGAGACTGCAGCTCTGTGTGCCTCGCTAAGGGATGTGCCAGGGTGCCCTGGCTGTGGGCAGCTGGGCGTGGTGGTGGGTGACCAGAGCATGCCAAATGTCCCAGCTTCATGCCAGACCCCCCAGAACTGAGCCAGCAGAGAGGCTGCACTGCTCCTCTGAAATATTTCAGACACATTTTCCTGGGCAGGGTGAGTTACTGGGGCAGCATTTTGCACCATTTTCTCACAGGGTTTCTCTTCTGGCGCTCCTTGCTGAAAAGCCCACTTCCAGTAGCTTGTGAAGCCGCGGATTTATTGATTTGGACACAGGGGGAGGTGAGCAAAACCAGTTTGGGACCAACTCCCTGAGCAAAGCACAGCTCAGCATTTTCGGGGGAGCCTGTGGCAGGAGCCTGTCCCTGTCCTGGCTGCTGCTGGGGCCCTGGCCATGCCCGGGAAGGTGCAGGAGGGGTGCTGAGCATGGCCCAGCCCATGGCTCTCTCCTCTGTGATGCCCCATGGCACAGCCACACGCCGGCTGGCACAGGCTGTGCCACCCGAGCCACGAGCAGGGACCATGTGTTGCTTCAGCCCCTGGTGTGTTCCCAGTTCCAGGAGCTCGTCCAGCTGCTGCTGAGCTCTGGAGGGGACATTGCTGTGGGCTGGGGCAGCCAGGGCAGCAGGGATCCGGGTCGGGGCTGTCCCTGCCCCTGGGAGCCGCGGGGAGCGGGCAGTGGTGCCATCGGGATGTGGCACAGCATCTCCGCGGCACAGCCTGCGGTGAGCCGGGAGGGCAGGGGTCTGTGCTGGTCCCTGGGGGCTGCTCCGGTCCCTGGGGGCTGTCGCGGTCCCTGGGGGCTGTCGCGGTCCCTGGGGGCTGTCGCGGTCCCTGGGGGCTGTCCCGATCCCTCTCCACGGCACCCCGGGATGCCACACACCAGGACGATGGCTCCGGGCACTGCCCGCTGCCCTCAGCCCACCCGGAGGGTCCGGCAGGGACCAGCCCTGCCCTGGCACGGAGCTGAATCCAAACCCAGCTCCCCACAGCCCATCACCCCAACTTCTGCCGGCCGCCCCCGCGGCTCCGGGGCCGCGCTGGGGAAGGGGCGAGGGGCCGGCTGCCCACGCCGGTGGCCGTGTGGCCGGAGCGGCAGGCCGGCCACAGCCCTCATTCCTCCGCTGCTGGGTACCGCTTTGTTGCTAGCTGGTGACATCACCCGAGAGCCCACCCCCTGCCTCTTATCCGTCTCTGTGTCTCGCTCATTTATTCCCAGGCAGCGCTGGCAGGAGCAGGGGCTGTGCGAGCGCCGGGGCTGGCAGCAGCAGCATGCGTGCGGCCACCGAGCCTCAGGGCGCCACAACCACGTAAGGGGCCGGCCGGAGCCTCTCTCCTCAGCCGCCTCCGCAGCCCCCGGCAGAAACTTCCCTCTCCCGCTCGGTCCGGGCTTCTCCGGGGGGGCTCGGCAGCGACAGCCGCATGCATGACACTCCGAAAAGGAGAGAAAATGACCATAAGTATCCAGGAGCACATGGCCATTGACGTCTGCCCCGGCCCCATCAAGCCCATCAAGCAGATCTCCGACTACTTCCCCCGCTTCCCCCGCGGGCTCCCCGCCGCCGTCGGCCGCAGCAGCAGCGCCCTGCGCCCCGCGGTCAGCCAGCCCTCGGTCAGCCCCGCCGAGGCGCCCCGCGAGGATGATGAGGATGTGGACCAGCTCTTCGGAGCCTACGGAACGACGCCCGCGGAGCAGCCGGCCAAGAGCCAAGCGCCCGAGGAGGTGGTGGACCCCGAGGGCTACGAGTCCGACGACTGCAGTAAGTTGCTAAGTTTCCGTGGGAGTTCGCTGGGTGCTGGGGGCACGGGGGGGTGTCAGGGCCGCTTGTCCATCCTGGTGCCACCCTTCCGGTCGTGCTGGCCGTCCCTGGGATCAGGCTGCAGCGGTGAGAAGCCCCCAGGTTCAGCCGGGAAGGCTCTCCCTGCGCTCCCAGGGTGGAGGGGGGCCCTGGGAGTGTCCGTGCCGCAGCCAGGCTGGCTGCTGAACCCGAAGTAGGGAAGTCTCCCAAGAGCCACCAGTTGCTGTTGTGGTTGGTGCACTTCTCCGCCTCGTCCCTGCTCGGCTCCGTGCCTCCGAAGGCTGCCAGCTGGGCTCAGACCCCTTTAATCCGGCTCGGTGGTGCAGGCTGCTCCAGCCACCCTGCTGATGAGCTGGCGATCCGCTCCAGCACCGCCCGGCTCCACACCGGGGAGATTTGTCGGGAATGACATCCTCCCGGGAGATCTCTGCCCTCTCCCCCGGCAAACTCTGGCGTGTCATCCCTCCATTCCTGCAGAGCCCTGCAGGAGACCAAGGGGGCCTTCGGAGCGGGAGGCTTTGGTTCTGGAGGATGCAGGTGTTTGCAGCAAGGGTTAACCCCTCCCCACCCAAAACGTCCTTCCCACCCGGCGCCGTGGAGCTGCAAGGCAGCTGCTGCCTGGCTCTGCCGGCCCCGGCCGCCGGGATAACGCGATTTTCCTTGGAGTTAGAGAACCCCCGAGGGCTCTGCCCAGCCCAGCCTTCGGGGGCCGGATCCTGCGAGGGGCTGAGCACAAAGTTTGGAGCCGAGAGGTGCCGAGGAAGGCAGCGGGTGCTGCTGAGCGCTGCTGCGTGCTCGTCCTGGGGGAAGGAAGGGGAGGCTGAGCTGTTTACGGCCCAGCGCCGGGCAGGCGGTGGCTTTCCCTTGGCGGAATGTCACAGCCCTGCCTCGGCATCGCTGCCTCGCTGCCGGCCCCTGGGCTGCTGCCTTTTATTCCACAGCCCGGAGCGTGGCCCCAAGGAGGGCTCCCCGAGGGGCTGCGCTGCTGCAGGGGGGCACGGCTGTCCCTGTGTCCCCGCCCGGGCACAGCCCCGGGAGAGGCTGGGTGCTGGGTGCCAGTCTCAGGCTGGCACACCCTCTGTCCCCACGCCAGTGTCGGGGTCACGCTCTCCGTGGAGAGGCGACAGCTCTGGCACTCGCGGGGAGAACATCTCTGCTAAGCCGCGTTTGTCCCAGCCGGGCACTTAACGGGGACTTTAACCGGCTTTGGGTCATTCGCTGCTCTAATTATCCCCTGGTCTTGGCTCACGCTGGCAGTAGGAACGGGAGCAACTGCAGGGCCAGGGGGTGTGGGAGCCAAAGCACCCGGGGGCCCAGAGTGCAGCGTTTTCTCTGGGTGACTCACATGGAAATCGCCCAGGGCGCTGCGTTCTGCATTTATCCATCGGCGATGCTGGATGCGAGATCCTGGATCCTGGATGCTGGATCCTGGATGCTGGAAGCAGCTTGGCTCCGTGCCGCGGCCGGCGGGTGTTTCTCTCACCCCGGCTGGCGTTAGGAAGTGTTTCTTGCAGCGTAACAGGTGTCAGGCAAACTGCTGAGGCTGTTTTGCCAGAGGTGCTGGGGTTTCGGCTGGCAAAGGCACAGCGGCGCCGGGAGCAGAGCAGGGAGGTGGCAGTGCTGGTGTCACATCTCTGGGGACAGCGCGGGGTGGCCCAGACACCCTGAGGACACTGGCTGGCGTGAATGTGCAGGGTGAGACTGTCACTCCCCTGTGTTTAGCAGCCGAGTTGTAAATCCAGGCAGGAGCTCCCTGTACCCGCTCCGCAGCCTGGGAGCAGGGAGTGGATCCGAGCAGCCTGACTCGAGCCAGCAGCTACGCTGGGGAATGTCGTGGAGCTCCCCCACACCTCTGGAGGGTGATTCAGTGCTGCTGCATAAGTCACCTGCACTAAATTTCCCCTGGAGAACCTGTCTGTGCCTGCACGTCAGGGCAGCGCTGGGGTTTTGGGGGTGTCAGTCCCCTCGGGTGGCACACGGGGTTCGGGGAGGTCAGGAGGTCTTCGGGGATGTCGGAGCCTGGGTGCAGCACCCACAAATCGAGGCTTTGCCAGGCACATCTTGCCTCACTCCTCAGAGATGTTCCCAGCCCAGCCCCGGAGAGGTGCAGGGAGAGGGATTTTGCCGTGGCAGGATCCATCGGGAGGAAGAGGAGGAGGATGGAGCAGCTCCCTCCTGTTTGTCCCACCTGCCTGCGGGTTTCCCTCCTCCAACGCCAAGGCGATGCTGCTGCTGGCTGGGTGGGAGGAGGAGAGCTGCCCCTGCCTGGAGAAATGCAGCAATTGTCTGGGTTTCCCCAAGCTCCTTCCTTCTCGGAGTTGCTGCTCCAGCCTGGGGGTTCTGGGGTTTTTCCAGCAGGACCGGAGCTGCCATCCCAGCCTGAGCTCCAGAACCCCGTCAGGGCTGTGGGGAGTGGGCAGGGTAAGTCCTGCCTGGCCCTGCTGCAGCTCACCTGGGCTGGTTGTCTGCACCCTGTTCCTTAATCCTTTGCTGAGTCGTGCTCCAGACCCCACCAGCAAACCTTGGAGTGTCTGTGGGAGCTGCCTTCTCCCCAGGATGGGGCAGTGTCTGCTCGCAGACTGACCCAGGGGTTTGGCATCTTCAGGGAGCAGGGATGTGCCAGGGGGGATGTGAGCATGGAATTGGTGCTTTGGAAAACTGAGATCCCCCAGGCTGCAGGAAGCAGGTGGAATCCTTCCAGGGATGGGCAGGGATCTGGCTGAGGCGGGAGGACAGGCGGGGCCAGCCGAGGGAGGCGGCTGCAGAGGCTCAGCTCTGTGCTCTGGACACCTCTCCAGCCGCCTGTTGAATGCAGCGAGAGGCAGGGAGCAGGCAGGGAGCAGGGAACCAACACAGCAGATAATGAGTGGAGACATCTGGGCTGGCTCTGGGATCGCTGGGAATTGCATGGAGCCAGCTCTTGCCATCAAACCTGCCAGCAGTGCTGCTGTGAGGATTTGCAGGGTTGTGGTGGGCACCCACTGCCATCCCCTGGGAGACCCTGGGAGAGGGATTCATCCCAGGGCTCTTCCTGCAGCGGGTTTGTCCCCAACAGAACTGCTGAGGGGGTGGAAGAGAGGAGGCAGGAGAAGTGGGAAATGCGTGTTTGGTGCTGAAGGGGGTTTGGTGTTGGTGTTGGACCAGCTGAGAGCACCAGCAGGAGGCTGGGAAGGGGAACTCGCTCCTGCTGCCTCAGGACACACGGCTGTCACCTCATCCTTGGCTCCCCTCTGACAACAGCAGGTCCCTGGGGTCCCCAGCCCCTAGGGATGCTTCCCACCCAGTCGGGCAGCACAGTGCCAGGGAAACTTGGTTTGCAAGGAAAAGAAGCAAATGCCAGCTAGATGGCAATGTGCCACCTGCGAGGAGCTGGCTCTCGCCTCCCATCTCCACCGATTTCACCCAAATGCTGCTGCCCCTCCACTGCCTGCCCCTTCCCCTCCTCAGCACCAGCAGGAATTTGTACCTGAGGGATTTTTAAAGGTCTCTGGAACCTCTGCACGAGCAGAGGAAGAGACACAGTCCCTGTGAGGGAGCACTGCCAGGGCTTCTCTCGCAGGGGACAGCTCTGGAGGGAGCAGCCATCCTCCTCTAACAACCAAGTTTCCAGCCCTTGGAGAAATGCCTCGTACCCTGAGCTGCTGTTTGGCTTTGGAAAGAGGTTTTGGTCACACTGGAATTTCCTTCCTTCCCCAAATACATTTGGCTCTGGGTTTTCAGGTGAGGAGAGAGCCTGAGAGCTGGTATCCCTGGAAATGCTGCCCCATCCTGCTCCTGCCAGCGCTCTGGGACTGCTCCTACATGCACAAACCCAGCCAATTCCACGGCACGCCTGGGTTTATTCATGGAAGAGCAGGCTCCTGATCTCTGGAGCTGCAGCAGCATGAAAACCACTTCTCCAAAGTGCAGCTGAGAGGCCAGTCCTGGTGCGCGGCGGCTCGTGACGCCTGCAGCGCCACACAAGTTATTTAGGAAGACTCTTATTTTGAGCAAAGAAGATAATTAGGCAGGCAAAGCCATCTTGGAGATATTAATTACTGGCTGCTCGAAGACGTAAAGAAGGAGGAAGGTCTGAAGGGGCGCAGGGTTTGCAAGTCACCTGGCAGTGCTTTTGGCCAGACAGGGGGAGGCAGAGGAGACGGCGAGGAACGAGCAGGGTATTTACTTCTGAGACGCAGCTCCTTAGCATATGCTGCAACTGCTATTTATAAGCTTTGAATCGTCTTTTCAATCCAGATAAGGGCAAAAGAAGTATTTTTTTCTCACTCGGGAAACCAAACAAACCACTGCTGATTTCGGCAGAGCACGGCTTTGCCAAGGATGGCTTTGAAGGAATGCGTGAGGGTGCTGGGCAGTGTCACACCCGGGGGTGTCCCAAGGGAGCCCTGGGTGTCCCAAAGGAGCCCTGGGGTGTCCCAAAGGAGCCCTGGGGTGTCCCACGGGGTATTAACTGGGGTGAATCTGGATCAGCTCCTCTCTGGTTCCCTGTGGGATGGTTGGATATTTGGAATGTGCCGGTGTGGATGAGCTCTCTCTCTTTCCTGCTGACCACCCCAGCACTGATCCAGGTGCAGCCTGCACATCCTGGTCCCCCGAGGAACCTTCCTCTTCCCAGGGACTGACCATGGCCAGGGACACCCTGAAGTGCTGGGGATGAGCACGGGGCAGCAGGAGAGCAGAGCACACGAGGGTGAGCAGGGTCTGTCTGAGCATCCCTCCTCCAACACCCACGGAAGCAGCATATGGGCCGTGGCCTCTGGCATCTCTGCTAATGAAGGAGCCACACAGCTGCTGGATAACGAAATTCCCTCCTCCCACCAGCCTGCCCGGCCCTTCACCTTTCCCACTTCCAGGGTGCAGCAGGAGAGCCAGAACTGGCACCCCTTGCTCCACCACGCTCGAGCTCGAGGGGTTCCCAGATCTCTCATCTGTGTATTTAACACTGAAGGCAGTTTCGGGGGGTTGTTAATTGCAGTGCTGTATTTCATTAAAGGAGGAGAGCGGGAGAGATTTGAAGGCCATCTCTAAATTGAAATTGCTGAAAGTCTAATTGCTGCTGACATCAGGGACCATTTAGTGCTGTAAAACATAATTGCATCTCTGAACTGTTCTGAGCAGATAAGTGTTCCTCTGAACACTCCTCCTGGAGAAGACAGAAGAGCTGATGAGCATCCATCAACCAACCTCATGGAGAAGCAGCTCCCTGCTCCACAGCTTACCAGGGGCTGGCGCCGTGTCTCCAAAATGAAGAAATACTCATTGCTGCAGATTTTAAGTGAAAAACCCACGGCCAGGCAGGGAGCAGTTGCAAGAGAGAGAAGTTGTGTTTGTTCCTTGCTCCTGATGCTGTTGAATTCAGCCACATCCGTGGATCTCCTGAGGAGGGAAGGGCTCCTGCCTGTGTGCTGGATTTGGTCCCTGCTGGGGTTTGTTTTGGGACTGGGAATGTCCTGCCCTGCTGGCAGCAACAGATCAGAGCCTGCAGGAATTGATGGTGCTGTTTTCCAGGGATAACCCTGAGGGCTTTCCAGATCTTGTGAAGCCAGTCTTGGTCAGGACAGCAGGGAGGCAGGAGCACACACACAGCCACCCACCAAAACTCTCCTCAGCAGCCCTGCTTGGAAACGGCAGGAGATAATTTCTGTTCCTCCTGAGGAGTCATTTACCAACATTTTATATGGGGCTGTAAGTGCACAGAATTACTCGCTGCCTTTCAGGACCTTTAAAATTATCTCCATTGCAAGGGAAAAATTAAAGCAACGGAAGAATAGGGACCTATCTTTTATAGTGCATTAAAAAATACCCAGTCTGAAGGTTACTGAACCTGTGCTTTCTGTAAGGGAGAGCTAATCCAGACAATCCCCAGCAGTCTTTTTACTGCTCCACTCTGATCTCCCTGGCACAAAATCCGTGAGCAGATTATCTCGGGAGCAGCAATGCTGATAAGCACAGGGACTTAAGGCTTTTGGACTTCTTTTTAATTAGTTCTATAGCGGGGTTTTTGTGTGCACACCTCACCTTCTCCCGGCGCAGAGCTTTGCTGGGCTTTCTAATGGCAGTCACACCTGCCTTGGGAAGGGAAGGAGCGAGCTCCATCCTCACTTCCAGGCTTTGCTGAAGTTTTTTTGTGAGTGTCAGTGGCTCTTCCACGCCTTAGGATGAGAAATTCTTCTCCTTGGAGCATCCCAGGCTCCGGAGAGGGCGGATCTGGACCCAGCACGGTCCTGCAAGGGCAGGGGCTGGGGAAGGGAGCAGAGCACAGATTTATCACCACGTTTTGCCTCTCATCCCCCAGGTATAAATAGAAGCTCCTTCAGCCTCGCCTCACCCTGGGCACTGCTGGGAAATGTCAGCAATAAACAATTCCTGCCGACTCCTCCGGGCTGTGCCGGGCTGTGCCGGGCTGCCCACGGGCCTGGCTGAGCCCACGGCCACATCTGCTGCTCCTGCTGCCCTCTAATCATCTCCTGGCCCACTGAATTAATCAAAACGCCCAAAGGTCAGTGGCAGAAGAGGCCACCTTCCCGTGCAAGTCGGATTTATTTTCCCTTTTGGAGCCTGTGTTAAAAGCCAGGCCCTGGCCAGAGCCTTCCCATCAATCTCTCCCAGTTCAGGGAGAGGAAAGAGGGTCAGAACCTGCTAATGAGGTCAGCTTTCCTAATGGTTATTTTATCATTGGAGCAGAATAATTGTAATAATAACAATGATACATCCTGCCTGCTGTCTGGGGAGCGCCAAGCTGCCTTTGTAACGCCTGACAAAGGCATTTATTTATATTTTTTATTTGCAGCCTCTGTGATTAGAGGGCAGTGTTCAGAAGAGCCCAGTCGAGTTAAATAATCCTGGTAGCGGCGCTTGGAGTCTAATTGCTGCCCTTTTCTTTTTTAGGTACTTGCTCCCCTAATTAAGATCACAATCGAGCTGCATCTCGTGTGGGAGGGGGAAAGCAATCAAAGGAGGGGGATTGGGTTGTTCTGCAGAGGTTTTGGGGCCCAATCCTGCCAGCTGGATATGGGGATTCCCACAGGCAGGGCTGGATGTGCCACTGGGGCTGGCAGGAGTGGGAGCAGTGGGATGGGGCTGGAGTGGTGCTGGAGTGGTGCTGGTGTGGTGCTGGTGTGGTGCTGGGGTGGTGCTGGGGTGGTGCTGGTGTGGTGCTGGTGTGGTGCTGGGGTGGTGCTGGTGGGGTGCTGGTGTGGTGCTGGGGGCTCTCCTGGTCACTGTCTGGGTGTGCTGAGCATTCCAGGAGCACAGGGCCGGGATGGGGCTCCTGGGGGTTCCCAGGGTGCTGTTGTGGGGTGCAGGGGTGGCTCCCACTCCTGGTGCAGCTGGAGGTCTCCTGCCAGCCCCAAGCTCCAGCCCTGTCTCTGCCTTCCCAACCGTGCTGGATCCATCCCTGGCTGAGCATTCCCAGGGTGTACCAGAGGCTGTGGGACTGTCACCGTGTCCTTAACGTGTCCCACGAGTCCTGGGCATCCCCTGACTCCTGGCTCTGGTGGCAGTGCTCACCTCCAGCTCCACAGCAGCACCTTGGCTGCCAAACCCCACCTTTTCCTCCTCCCATTTATAATCTCCACACAGCCACGTTTTGAAGCAATCAGCACTCGTTGTGCTGATGTTTCCACATCCCTCTGCCCAAAGGCAGACCCTTCCTTGGGAACTGAGACTCACCATCCACAAAAACCCCTCTCTGTTTAGAGGAAAACCCCTCCAGGGCTGGAGCCTGGCAGGGCTGGGGTGAGCCCTGCACCCCTGTCCGTGCCCTCCCACCCTGGCAGCTCCGGGAGGAATGGGAACTGTGGGATGTTTGCTCATGGAATGCCAGCCCTGGGAGCAGGATCTGAGTCCCCACCTGCAGAACGAGCTCCTGCTGCCGTGTTCAGGTGATTTTAGGTTCTACCTGTCCTGCTGGAGCAGGGCTCCCCGCTGCCCTCGCCCCTGGGGCGCGCTGGGGCTTTGTCAGTATTTCCTGGCCCAACTCCCTTTGCCTGCCAGGGTTTTTAATTTGTTTTATAAATTGCCAAACCCAACAGGCTGAACCGCGGGCCCCCTCCTGTGATAAAAATAAAATACCAGCTTCGGCTGGGAGGGCTGAGCCGTGGGGCTGGCAGGAAATGCTGATTAAAGGGCAGGGGGAAATGATGAGGCTCCGAAACCGGAGCTTTCATCTTCCGCTCTTGAGTGAAAAATGCAGATCTGGGGAGTTTTGCTGACTGGGTTTGTGGAGCCTCGCACTTCTCACGCTGCCATCCTTGAGCTCCCTGTCCCCAGGGGCTCTGCTGCTCCCTCCTCCCTGCGGGGTGTGCAGGGGGTTTAGCTGGGAATTGCTCTGGGAATGCTCATTTGAGCCGTACCCAGAGTTTGGTACTGCAGGTTTGGCCTCACCCCTCATCTTCCCCTGGCAGGTAAAACCCCACTGATTTGTGACTTACCCAGCCCAGGAGCTAATGTGCCATGAAATTGCTCCACGACCAGGGGGGTACATTATTCTGGCAGAACTCTCTCTGGGTATTTACTCTGCTTTGAACTCAAGATATTTGCTTGGGAGAAACGATTTTTTTTTTTTTTTT
>VWZT01006498.1:45299-69113 GCA_013397055.1 Pachycephala philippinensis
GCAGGCAAACCTGTAGCTCCTTTGCCTTTGGGCTGGGAGATCACTGTGAAATTGCAGCAGGAAGGTTTCGGTCCCCTGAATATCCTTAAACTCCGTGGGTGCCTTGCTGCTATCAATGCTGGGGAAAAAGAAAAAGCACCTTATTTCCTGCCAGAAAGTTTGTCCCACTCCCCCCCCCCAGGCAGCAAACCCAGCTTTGATATTAAGCAGAACTGTTCTGGGTTTTATTTTGGATTTTTTTTCACGTTCTGAACACGGCGGGAAGGTGCAGTTACCTTGGAAACAGAGGTGGGATGCTGTTGGGTGGCAGGGCAGCACTCAGGAAAAGCCCTTTTGGGAAGGTGGGCATGGAAATATGGGATTTGCTGGGTCCAGAGCCACCCTGGAAGTTCCAGGCTGGTGTCAGGTAAAGCTGAGCCAGGAGGGAGGCTGCTCCACGTCCAGGCTTTGGTGTGCAAATCAAGCCTGGGAGCCTTGGAGGAGGTTAAGCCATGTTTTTGGANTGGGAAGGTGGGCATGGAAAGCTGGGGTTTGCTGGGTCCAGAGCCACCCTGGAAGTTCCAGGCTGGTGTCAGGTAAAGCTGAGCCACGAGGGAGGCTGCTCCACGCCCAGGCTTTGGTGTGCAAATCAGGCCTGGGAGCCTTGGAGGAGGTTAAGCCATGTTTTTGGAAAGCCTGTCTTTTTAAGGCTTTTCCTCTGCTTTGGGTTAGTGAGACGTGCTCAGATCATCCAAGGGGAAAGAATTTGTCAAATCAAAAGTACTTTTGCTGCTGAGGCTCCTCTGCTTTTGTTGTGGTCCCCTGCCCCATCCCTGTGTCCCATCCCAGGAGATGCCGCCGTTCCCGGATCCTGCGGGTGCCAGAAAGGAGCACTGCTCTGATTAAAAGCTGCTGGTGTCTTTCATTTTAACCAGAAAAGTATTTTCCATCCTCACTGGGTTTCATTTACAGTTTGCAGCCAGATTGGAGCTGGGAAGGGATCCCACTGGTGGCTCATTTGTTTGAAGGTGTCACTACACAAATGCACGTTCTGGGAATGCTGGAGGGGAGGATGTGCCAACAGCAGCTCTCAGCTGTGTCCCAGCCATCCCCAAATCTTCCCAGAGGACTCCCTTCATCTCCTGGGGGATGGGGAGCTCCTGGCCGCAGCTGAGGGATGGGGGTAAGCCAGGTGAAAGCCCAGGGAAGCAAAGGCAGTGCTGGGCGAGCTGTGCCCACTCCTCACTCCTCAGCCAAGCTGGGAACGGCCACCAGCCTCCAGCACGGAGCCACGTTTCATAACAGGGCTCCCAGCAGGATGCTTTGTGTTTTATAACGTCTGCAGCCTGTTCTTCAGCATCTCCACGCGCTCCTTCTGTGCTCGGAGGGAGAACAGCCCGTGTTTGCTGGGTGTTGAGGGTTAATCACGTCTCCTCTCCCTTGCAGCCGCGCTGGGGACGCTGGATTTCAGTCTGCTCTACGACCAGGAGAACAACGCTCTCCACTGCACCATCAACAAAGCCAAGGTACGGCTCGGAGCTGGCTGTGGGGGCAGCAAGGGCTGGCAGTGCCACGGAAACCCAACCCACGGCATCCCTAAATTCCATCGGGGGCTCTGCCGTCCCCAGCCGCAGCCACTCCATCGCCATCCCAACATCTCTGCCCTCTCCTTCCCCTCCACCCCGGCCTCTCAGGGCGTTCCCAGCAGTCGGGAGCCGGCTGCTCATCCCCCGTGACGAGCTGGGATGGATGCTTTTCAGAGCAGCCCATCCCGATGTTGTTATTTACTCGGCGCTGTGACCGGCTGTCGGGTTATAAATGGCTCTTTTAAATGCTGCTAATCACGGCCCCAAAGTGCTGCGCCTCAGCGCCTTTACCGTCAGCGTGATTGAGGCAATTAGGGGCTTTTTTGCACATTTGGGAGCAGGAACAGGGAGCTGAGGTCCTGATTCTGCCTCCGGGCCTGTGGAAGATGCTGCTGGGTTTCTCTCTGCGTCACTCAGTGTGACAACATGAGCAAGGAGGGCTCCAGGTGGGCTGGGGGGAGAAGACCTCAATCCCTGCAGATTTTGGGAAGGGATGGAGGATTTTTACAGAAGAGGTTGTGAACTGAGCCCCGAAGGGTCAGAGCACGCTGTTTGCCCTCAGAGGATGCTCCTCTCCCCTCCACGGCAGGTTTGCAGCCCCCACCAGGGTTCTCCATGTCTAGAATACAGCCTGTAGCACCCAAGCTGGATTTTGGGGATGAGCGTGGCAGGATCTGCCCCAGCACTCCCGCAGCTGCTCCTGGCAAGGGCAGCACCCCCAGCTCGCAGGCAGGAGGGCCAGGGCAGGGCTGAGGCCGACGGTGGGCTCTGCTTCCCTGTCTCCCGTGAATCCGCCGGCAGCCTTGGGTCAGGCTTCCCTCGGCGCAGGCGGGAGCCGTGCCAAGGAGGAGATTTCTAATTGGGTTTGGAGTGGGTGGAAGGCAGGGAGGAAGGAGAGCTGTGGGCAGCAACTGATAGATCTCACATCAGCGAGAGCACAGGCAGGGCTGGCCAAGGAGAGCCCCGGTCCCTGCCGTGCCCATCCCTTGGGGTGTGGGGGTACCCCGGCATCACCCACGCCCCCCATGCCACCCTGACATTCAAGCTCTCGAGTCCTGTTCATTTCCATTCTGCTCTCATTCTCCCATTTTTCTCTTTTATTTACATTGCCATCTGCTCGCTCTCATTTCATCTCTCGCCTGGGGAAAGCTGCCAAAACTTGACTACAGAAAGGTAAGGGCCAGGACCCCGCTGCCGGCGGCGGAGCCGGCGCTGCCTCCGGGGGTGTTACAGGCAGAGCTGGAGACGAGGAGGTGGGGGAGAGCCCCAGCAGTGCTGGGATGTGATTTACCCTCGGAGCAGGAGCTGGGTACCTGTGTCAGCCTCCAGGGAAAACGCCCTCGGGATGTGTCCAACTCCAGCAGCTCCCGGAGCCTTTGGTTGCTGCCAGCAGCCGCTCAGACCTGGGCTATTTCAGCCACGTGAGGCACGTTTTCCTTCCTCTCTGATAACCCCAAACAACCTCCCTCTCTCCCTTTATTTTGCTTCTCTCTATTTTTTTTTTTTTTTTGTAATCTCCAGCACTTTTCTATCTGCTGATGTTCCTCCTGAGTCCCGTTATCAGCTCCTGGGGAGCAGGCACCAGCAGCAGCTTCAATCCAACCTGTGGTGCCCCACCACCCATCCCCTGCCCTGCAAACCCCAGCTGCTGGAGGCTGGGATGGCCACTCCACGTGGGAATTGACCCCGGTGCTGTGCCTGGGGACATCTGAGGGGTTTCTTGGTGTGAGTTCACAGCAGGATCTGTGAGATTCTGGGTGTCACCAGGCAGGAGGAGACAGGAACAGCAGGAACAAGGGGGAAGAGGCAGGAGCAGCCAGGAAAAGGCAGGAGCTGCCAGCAGCCACCTCGCCCTGATGGCTCTCAGGCTGGCAGCAGCCCCGCCTGTCACACTTCAGGCACGGCTGAGCTCAGACACGTTGTAGCTCGGCTCGGATCAATAGGAGAATAAATCAGGGTATTGTGGAAGCTCATTCCTGGACTGCAGGAGCAGCCAGGCTGGCAGGAGGGCTCTCCCTCTCCGCTGTGCCCCGGCGTTGTGTGGATCTCTGCTGCCCTGTGTGGGACACAGCTGGGATGTGCTGGGTGCCACCCCCTGCTAGAAAATGGGGTGGGAAAGGATTTGATGAACCTGGTTTTGAGGGTCTCAGTCCTACAGAGCCCAGCCTGCTCTAGGGGGTTTATAGGGGCGTGCAGCAGCACAGACACAGCAGTCCTATAGCTTTTTGGGAGAAAGGTGCCTGGGACAAGCCTCAGGGGGCTGTAGAGAGATGGTGAAGGAGCTCCCAGCCCCACGCAGGCCATGCCAGGCAGCTGCTGCCTGCAGGAGCATCCTTGGGCTGCTCTCCCTGCTCCTCTGGCCAGAAAACACCCAGGAGTTTCCACCCCACTGAGCATTTGGCTGCTCCCTCCCTTCCAGCCCAGGCAAGTGCTGGAGGTCTGCACTGAGCATTACTTATGGATTGACTCATAAATATTTATCACTGCAGGGAAATTCCTCCAGCTGCCTGCCTCCTCGGGGCTGTCAGGGTGGAAATGCAGTTTGCCCCATTTCAGAATGGGATGCCTCGGCCTGGGAGTTATCCAGGCTGGTTTTTGGGCAGGCAGCTCGTTGTGGGGTGAAGGATGGAATGAATCCATCTCCTGTGATCTCAGGACGCCTCCAGCGTGGCGTTAATCGGCAGCCCCATTAGCCCAACTTGTAATTAAATCCTATTGATTAGCTAAATGTCACTGGCACGGGGAGCAGCTGGGATGCAGGGAGCTCTAGGTCTCCTTAGGATTGTGGCAGAGATTTTGGGGTTGGGTGGAGGAGGAGATGAAACTCAGTCTGAGCTCCATAAATCAGTGCAGCAGCAGGAATTGTTGGAGCCGGTTGGATCTGAGGCGAGACTCTGCCTCTGTGCCTTGTCCCTCTCTGCCTCTCATCCCTCTTGGAGAAGCTCCAGGCTGGTGGTCCCTCCACGCAGGGGGAGCAGTGTGGGTCCTCCCGTGGGAGGGATCACCTCCCCCAGGAGCAGCCCTGCAGAGCAGAGCCCTGTTAAACGCAGCTGTTTGTGCCAAACACGTATCGAGTGACACGGCAGGGAGGTAGACGTGACATTAGGAGCCATTTCCCGGGCTCCTGTCACTCCATCTTCCATAGCACATCTATTAAAAAAGCCTTTAATAGCCTCCTCAGAAGGTAATTTAATTGAGCTGAATTGATGGGTGAATTACAGAGCTGCCTGTCATTCTCCATCCATTTTCCTGGGAATCTGCCTGCTTGGATCTGATTTCATTTGCTGTGCAGCCCAGGCAGGTTGGGCACCTCTGACCAGGGAGCTTGGGGACAGCACCAGTGGGTTGTGCAGGTGAATCCCCGAGCACTGGGGACAGCCCAGCCCCTTCCTGCCCATCCTCACATCTCCTGGAGCAGGGACATCACCCAGAGGCTGCAGTTAGAGCAGAGCCGTTTCACCTCTGCTCACTGCTGATATTTTTATCCTTTTGGCTCTGCTGTAGAAGCAAAATCCTCTTTGCTGGGCACCATTTGGCCTCCCTTGCCCCAGGGCAGCGCTTTTGTCTCTGTAGCAGAACCCTCGCTCCGAATCAGAGACACTCCCAAGGTCAGGAGCATCCTGGGCTGGGTTGTGCAGCTCAGGGAGGGCTCTGTGGTGCTCTGGGTCAGGCTGGCTGGGTTATTCCCTACCTGGGCAGCATGGAAACGATTCCCCCGGCATTTCCCTCCTTGATCTGCCCAAATCCTGGGTAGATTGCATTCCTTCTGCACGCAGCCATTCCACCAGCAGCGTTCCACACAACCCTGGATCCCTGGCAGCTGCACACGCTCATTATCCAGGCACTCTGCTCGGCACAAAAACGGTGTGAGGGCTCTTCAGCATCCCCCAGCCGTGTCTCCGTGCCCGGGCTGGAGCCAGGATTGGATGGGCACCTCTGCAGAGAAACCCTGCTCCCATCCAGGCACAGGATTGCCTTCAGCCAGCCCAGCAATAATTCCTGCAGGGATCCCACAGCCAGGCTGGAAACGATCCAAGGGCTTCCACGACGGAGCCGTTCTCATTTCTGCTTAGGGCTGGGGAAAATCAGGCTCCATTTCTCACGCTCCTGCCTTGCTTCCCTGCCCTGTGGAGTTTTTTTCCATGCAGCCCGTGCAGGTGTGGCTTTGGGCCGGGTTTGTGCATCACCCCTGGATGATTTTCAGGTGGTTTAGAAGAGGAACAGAGGCACAGCTTGTGTCCTCCCTCTGCCCAAAGCAGGATCAGCTGCAGGGCATTGCTGTAACAAACCTGATCCACCTCATCCTTTAAGAGCTGTGAGGCTCTTGTAGAAAATCCATCAGGAATGGCCACAGGGAGTGTTTCCTTGGATTGGTGCTGCTGCAACCCCAGGTTTCTCTGAGAACACCACAGCATTTGGCTGGCACCAGCCTCCCACTGGCCTGGAGCTGCTCTTCCTTAATAACTGGGAGTAGGTAGGTGCTATCACACCCTCTGGAAGCGCTTGGAAGTGGCACCACAACAGCAGAGGTGTGTGTTTGCTCTCAGGCAATTATTAAATGACAGAACCCTGTAATTTCAAAGCTGTGCTGATTTGCTTCACCCCCAAATTAATCGTGATGAGGGTGGCAGAGCTGGCTGCTGGCAGGGAGGAGTGGATGGTGCCACATGCAGGTGAGGAGCTTCCCACGGCCCCTCCTGGGATCTGCAGGAGCCTCTGGAATGCTGAGCCTGGATCCTGCAGAATCCATGCTCCCCTCCTTCCCCACTCCTGGAGAAACCACAGCTGCTCCATGGACCAGTGATATCCCAGGGAAACAGGATGGGCTCAGTGAAGCCACCCTGCCTGCCCAGCATCCCTCTGATTGCATCCTAATTCCATCCTGATTCCTGCTTTTTGCTCTTCCCTCTCCAGGGCCTGAAGCCAATGGATCACAATGGTTTGGCTGATCCTTACGTCAAGCTGCACTTGCTCCCCGGAGCCAGCAAGGTGAGACACCTTTGCACTTCTTCTTTTCTCAGGGATGCACCTTTTCCTTGGAAATCAGCCCTGGGAGAAGCTCCTCACCTGGGGACTGTGGGCTGCTGCACCCAGACCCTGAATCTCTGGAGTAAAAGGTGCTCAAGAGAGAGCAGGAGGTGGGAATTGGGGCTGAATCTGTCCTTACAGGGATAGAAAATGCCTTTCTGGGAAACCACTGGCTGGCAGCCAGGTGCCAGCCCTGATTCCATGCCTTGGGAGCAGGAGGTGGGAATGCTGCACACCCCGAGAAGCACCGAGGGAAGCAATCTCAGCTATAAACAGATCGTACCCTTTTAATTTTCTTCTTTTTTTCTTTTTTCGCCCTTTTTCTTTTGCGTTTAAAACCCCTCAGATCATAATAAAACAGAGTATAAATCATAAGGGAAATATTTCCACCTCCTTAGGTTCAGGGCTTGCTGGAGAGAAGAGTAATTAAAGATATTGATGTGTGGTGAGAGCTCGGTGTAAGTGACGGGGATGTGGAATTTAAATGCTCCACGTGTGTGTTAGGAATATTAATTGCACTTTTATTCCACACGAAAGGAAAGACCTTTTTTTTTGGGAGGGGAGGAGGTGTATTTACTTGTTACAGTTCAGCTGGATTAATTCCTGATGCTCAGGGCAGCAGAGGGAGTTTTTCACCACGTTCCGAGTTTCCACTGGAAGCGGAGCCGGCAGCGCTTTCCTCGGCGATATTATCAGTCATTCCCACGTTTTGCAAATCCATTGATTAGCGTTTCTGCTGGAGCTGGTGGAGGCTGGAGAGGCAGGAGGGGAGGGGGTGCAGGAGCTGCAGATCCACGAGCCCCGGGGGGACCCTGTCCTCGCCCCCTGTGCCTCTGGATTGCTCCATCTCTCTGCTGTGTTTCCAGCACTGCCTGGACCTGCCCTGGGAGAGGGGAGCAGCCCGGGATTGCTCCTGGGCTGGATGCTGTTGTTCGAGCAGCAGGACAGTCCCTGAGTCCCTCGGGTGTTTCTGTCCCAGATTCGGGCTCTCAGGCTGCTGGGGGTGTGGAAAGCAGGGCTGGGTTCATTCTCCATGCAGAGCTGGTTGCTGACTCCTGACTCATTCCAGATGAGAGGAAAAGGCACTCCCGGAGCTCGGCTCCTCTGATCTCGCTCGTATCCCTTCCCAGGGCAGCTTTAGCAGCTGGGTGATGCTCATCACCTTGGCTAAAGCCACTTTCCTTCCCAATCCCTGGAGCCCCAGCCCCAGGATCTGGTACCCACAGGTCTGTGGGTGCTATTGGGGTGCTTTCCCTGCTGTCCTCATCACCCAGAGCTCGTGAATCCAAGGTGGGGAATGCAGCAGCTTCCCACAAAGATCCACGAGACAACTTTGAGGTATTGATGTGCTGAGAGTTCCTTATGCCCAGCAGCAGCTGAGGCAGGGATTGAGTTGTCTGACACCTAATTAGAGGGAAAATTGCTGCTCTGCCAGGCTGTGCCAGGCTGGGAGCCTGCTGGAGGAGCCCCATCTGCAGCCTCAGCCTCTTCTTTCTGCTCTCCCCAGAAGCGAGGGGGGCTCAGGGAGTAAGGAGATCAATGTCCCCCGAGCTGGGGAGTGGGTGTGTGCCAGGGTGTCCCATCCATGCAGGGGACACGAGCCCTGCTGTCCCCATCCTCCTGCTCAGCAGAGCTGCTGGAAGGAGCTGCTGGTGCTGACAAAATGCCTGGCAAGGAACTTGTTTGGAGCCAGGCAGGATCAAGAGCTGTGCTGGGAGCAGGAGTGCAAACAAACAGCCAGAACAGCAAATCAGCATTTTTTATTGAATCCAAAAAGGACTTTTTTTCCCCTCCCTTGCTTTCTCCTACTGCTTAAATGAAATCCTGGTCCGTGCTCTGCCAAGGTTCCCGTTTTGCTGGCTGTTTCCAGGATGTGGGGTTGGGTTGGGTTGGGAATGAGGGAGTTGCTGTGTCCCTGCCCCTCTGGTTTTTGGTGCATTAGGGGTGGATTTGGGTTACAACACCGGGGCAGAAGAGCGACAGCACCCATTGCCCCTTCATCTCCAAACTGGGCTTCCTCTCCTGCCCAAACAGCCTCCTGGGGCCCATCCCTCTGACCCCCACCTCCTCTGTTTTCCCAGGCAAACAAGCTGAGAACCAAAACGCTGCGCAACACCCTGAACCCCACCTGGAACGAGACCCTCACCTACTACGGCATCACCGACGAGGACATGATCCGCAAGACCCTGAGGTAGGGCCCCATTCCGGGGGCACAGGGGTCCCTTCCCCTCCCTCACGCTGTGCCACGTGTCCCTCCCCATCCCAGGGACAATTCCCCACGGGCTCAGCCCCACAGGAGGCTCCTGGAGCTGCTCCCAGCAGAGCAGGGCAGGGTTATCCCCCGAGAGTTTGTGTGAGTGCCCCGCACACATCCATCACCCCAGAGCCAGATTCCCAGGGCTGGGATAAGCACTGAGGAGCCTGTTCCTGCTGCATCATTGACCTCAGAGCTCTCTGGCTGGCTCCTGCCTGCAGAGGTGCTGTGCGTTGGGTTTAACCCCTTCGTGCCCAGCTCTCAGGGGCACAGGTTGAGGCTTTGCGGTCTTGTCTTGCTGAGAAAATCTCCTCAGGGAAGTTCTGGGCCCCTTCCACAGCTGAGCTTTTTGGGAGACAGCTGAAGGCCTCTGAATTATTGTCCCACTAAACAAAGAGTGTGGGTCTTTATTTTATTGCTTTATTTTGTTGGTTCGGTCTGTGCATTCAACATCTGCCAGGGGCTGGGAGAGGTTGTGTGAGGATGGAGCAGGGGCAGCGTGGTGGGGCTGGAATGATGCTCTGCAGGCACCAGACACCTGTGAGTGCAAAGATTTTCATATTTTGGCCTCTGTCCCACCTGGATGAGGGCAGAACCGTGGGCAGCCTCAGCTGCTCCATCCCCACACCGATCTGGGACCGTGCTGCAGGATTTGCTGTAAGATCCACTCTCAAACAAAGGATTTTGCATCCTTCTCCAAGGACTCAGGGCTTTTCCAGCTCCGTGGCTGGAATCCCACCCTCCTTATTTGCAGGTGCCCTGGGAGTTTGGGATTTTCCCCACGCCAAGAGCACAAAGCTGCCTCGGGAGAGGTCCTGCTCGGAGGTGAAGAGGGGCAGAGCCCAACTCTCACCTGCAGTGTGCAGGGAGGTGGGAAATCCAGCACCGTGGATTATTATTTCACTTGGAAAACATTAGTCACGCTGGAAGTGCTGCAGGCTGGTGGGGCCGGGAAGCCTGCAGTTTGTTGTTATTATTGGTGGGTATTTTTTCACTCCAGGCTTTGAAGTTCGCAGCCTCCTCGAGCGTGGAAATCGGTTTGTGAGGAGATGTTGGCTGAGTTGTTTGCTGGAAGGCGACAGGGAGCAGGAGGTTTCGACCCCCACCCTTTCAGGGTCCTGGGAGCTGCTTCTCCCTCGGGAAGGGCTGGGATCCTGGAAGTTGTGGGGTGGGGGATGCACCAAAATATGTGCGGGGCTGGATTTGCCCTTCTCCCTAGAGAAATCCTGTGCTATCCCATCCCTGCCTGCCAGCCTGGGTGTTACAGAGCTCCTTGTGCCCTCCCCAAAGCTCAAAACTGTGCATGGACCCCTGCACCCCACCTGGGACCCCTCAGTCTGCAGGGGAATGTGGCTGGATGGACTTTAAAGTTCATCTCATTTGGGCAGGGACACCTCCCACTATCCCAGGTTGCTCCAAGCCCTGTTCATCCTGGTCTTGGACACCTCCAGGGATGGGGCAGCCACAGCTTCTCTGTGCCAGGGCCTCCCCACCCTCCCAGGGAAGGATTTCTTCCCAGTATCCCACCTAAACTGAGCATCTGTCAGTGTTTTGCTGTGCCTTGAGCTGTTTCTCTGTTATGAGTTGGCCCTTCACTGTCCCAGTGCTGCATTGTCGTGCCTTGGGTGCTTTGCTTCACCCATCCATCTCCTCCTCAAAATATCTCCTTCTCCACGAGGAAAAGCCAGCTTCAAAGCCAGGAGGATGCTGGTTTTCCCCGTGCTGATCAGGAGAGGCTCCTGCCAGGCAGCTGGTGCCACTTGAAAGAGCATCAGTGATGCTCCCCTCGGTCTGGGTGGTGACCATTCCCCGGGAGCCTCCCCGGTGCTGAGCTGGGCAGGGAACTCAATTCCAAAGTCTCTTTAATGTAAAAATAAAGGCAGAGATCAAAGCTGCCACCAGCCCTCGCCTCCCTGCAGCCTGGAGATGCGTCAGGGAAGCTGGAAAAGCACCCAGAACTCTTCCCTGCCCACCTGGTGGGACGTGTCCAGCATGGATTGGCGGGGTGGTGCTGGCATGGGGCACTGTGCCAGTCCTGCAGCCTTTTTGGAGGGGACATTTGTCAGAGCAGCTGGAGTAGGGACATCCCAGAGAGCTGGGAATTGGATCCCCTCCTGCCCAAGCCCCCCAACCCCAACCCAGACAGGTTCTCCCTCATCCCTTGTCCAAACTGGTGGAGTGATTTTGCTGTCCCAGACCCCAGGAGCCATCAGGGTTCACTCCCCAAGGCACAGCAGAGGTGAGGGCAGCACTGGCGAGCAGGATTTTGTTAATGAACCAACCCCCTCAGAAAGCAGCAGGTATTTGGGATTTCGTGGAGCGCAGCAGGTGGGAGGATCTTGAAAGGTCTCATCCGTTCATTGAATTAAATATCCCTGAGTGTAGCCCAAGGCTTAGCAGGGATGAAACCACCCACCAGCCTGGGAAAAGGCAGGTTCAGAGCCATGCAAACCACTCCAGAGTGCACAGATGGATGGGACTGGGGACATTCCCTGCCAGCACCGGGGGGGAAATCCCACCCTGGAGCCCCCATTCCCACCTGGACTCTGACCACAGGGTTCAATGTCAGGGGGAGGCAGAGAAAGGCTGCAGGGGAAACTGGAACAGGCAGAATACAACCGCCTCCATTTAAATAATACATGTAATATGCAATAAATAAATTGCATTCATAATAAATACCCGAGCTGGCCAGATATTGGATACAATTATTCACATCCAGATCTATTGGCGAGCTGATGCATTATTCATGGGGTACTCAGCGAGCCCACGGATGCCAGGAATTCTTTGTTTAATCATGTGTTTGACAAACATCATGACTCATTAAATGTATTATTCAGAAAATAGTATTTGATCAGGACTAATGGGAGGGGTGCAGCCACTTCAAGGTTTGGGGTCCCAAATTGCTTTACTCGGGATGAATGAGGTTTGCTTGGAATTGCAGGTGCACTTGTAATTATAACTCACTGCTGCTGCTGTTTCTGCGCTCAGGCTTTGAGGCATTTTGTGCTGGAGCCCAGGATGGAATCCTGCTTTTGTTTTCTGGACAACTGAACTTTCCCAAGGTGTTATTTTATCTCCTTGCCTGGTGCTGCCTGTCCTTAAGCCAAGCCAGCATCACCTGCTCCTCATGGAGAGCCTCCGGTGTTGCCATGAGGGATCTTGGGCACAGGGGATGCATCTCGGGCTCTGCTGGGGGTGTTTTTGGGGAAAAGGGTCCTTGCTGACCCCCGTTCCCACCTTTCCACACCGGGAAAGAGGCCGAGGAACTCGAGTGAGGGAGCAGGAGCCGTGAGTCAGCTGCTGGAGCTGTGCAGTGAGTCAGGACTGTAACCCAGGAGCCCGGGCTGAGTAGGAGGGAGGAGAAGTTTAATGAGCAGTGATTGTTCATTTGCTGCTCAGTTTCCTTCCAAGGTGGTTTTCACAGCCCTCAACTGAGAGATCAGGACCCCACAGTGAGGATATCAGACCCAACACCGGGCTGAGGGATTGGGATTGATAAGGAGAGATGAGGAAGGGGTGATGCTCCCGTTACAGGGGGTGGAAGGTGAGGGAGGCTGCCGGAGGTGTTCCCTGCTGCTTGTCATGGGGCTGATTTTCTAACCCAAGGCACAAAAATTCCATCACATCGATTTCTTGTAGTAAAATCCAAGCAGGTGTGATTGCAGGATGCCTTTTTCCAGAGGGAGGGCTGGGGCTGGAGCTTCCTGCTCCTCTCACTCAGCTCGCTGCCTTCACTGGTGGGCTTGGGCACTCCCAGCCTGCCTGAGCTGGAAATGCAATTCCAGTGGGGATGAACCACAGAGGGATTGGGGCTGGGAGCTCATCCTGCCACCACCTGAGTTTTCCACACTTCCTTCCTGGGCTTTTGCCCATCCTGAGGCTCCTGAGTCTTTGCAGCAAGCAGGATGTTGTGTTTGGGATCTTGCTGTGCTTCTGGGGTGTATCTGGGCATTGTCAGGAGAATCCTTACTCACATTTTTGAGAGTTAAACCATCCCAAACCCTGTCTCCCTGAGTGCCCAGGAGCCAGCACCGCTCCACAGGTGCCAGGTGTACACCCAGATCCTGGGATGCCAACTCCCTGTGAGGCCCTGTCCCCTCCTGTCCCTCCCCAGATGGGGTTCCACACGCCTGGCAAGTGCGGAGTTGGCTCTGGAGCTGCTGCTGCTGCTGCTCCTTTGTTGTTTTTGTTCCTTACAAGAAAGACGAGAGGAAATGGGGAATATCATGCCTGCATTTGAGATTCTCTTTGAGGGTTTTACCGTGGTGGTGGGGTGGTTTTTTTTGTGGGTATCTATAGTAACGCTGCATCCAGCCACAGTTTTCTGGAGAGCAGCATTCCCTGTTTTCCTACTCAATTTTTTTTTTTCCCAAATCCCTTTTCTCTGCTGCTTGATGATCCTCGTGCTGTGGCACTGAGACATCCCCAAGGCTTCCTTGTTACTCACTTGTGAGCGTGAGGGTGGTCAAACCATCCTTGGAGGAGCCACTAAACCATCCACAGCTAACCCATCTGTAGATAAATCATCCGTGGATAACCCATCCATGGATAAACCACCCAGATGCTGAGCAGGCCAGAGGTGTGGTGTGCAATTCCTTGCCCTCAGATGGGATCACAGGGCATTATTTATCTTTAATTACTTTTCCCCCGGGGTCCCTGGGGGCAGAGGTGCCACGTGTGGGAGATGGACACCAAAGGGAGTGGGTGACAGAGGGAACAATTGGGAACCAAAAGGATGAGAAGACACTTTAAGAACATTTTTAAAAGGAGAAAGGATTTAAGGGCAGGGAAAGGAAATGCCTTTATGTGCAGGGAGCCCAGGCAGTCCATGGGAGATGGACACCAAAGGGAGTGGGTGACAGAGGGAACAATTGGGAACCAAAAGGATGAGAAGACACTTTAAGAACATTTTTAAAAGGAGAAAGGATTTAAGGGCAGGGAAAGGAAATGTGCAGGGAGCCCAGGCAGTCGCTGCGTGGCTCCAGTGGGGATGCAGGATGCTCCCTTTGGAGGGGGTGGGATGGCTCTCCCCTGTCCCAGCACTGCTGGGGAACAGCTGCTCCCTCAAGGCACCTTCTGGCCCTCTCTGGGATTTCGGGAGCTGCAAGCAGAGGCTCCCTGCAAGCACAACTTCACTCTTCTGTCGTCTCTCCTGACGCCCAGAGCGGGCTGGGAAGCAGCAGAGGAATGACTCATTAGCTGCCAGCTCAGGGAAAGGCATTTATAGCTCTTCCATGGAAAACAGCCCCGGCTCAGCACCACGTCACTGCCCTGGGATGGATGCAGCTGCCGTCAGCGGGACCCCATTGGGGCTGGGAGAGCCTCACCTGGCCGGGGTGTGATGCTTCCCGTGGGCTGGGTGTGGAATCACCCCTGCCCTTGGCTGTTTGGTGGCACAGGAGGTGGCAGAGCCTCTCTGTGTCCCAGGCTGGTCACCCTGGGAGCTGCCACGCTCCCGGCAGTGCCCGAGCTCCTCGGGAAGGAGGGAAGGAGCTGTGAGGGAAGCAGGATTCTCCCGGCCGTGCTGTCCAAGGGAGGGATGAGGAAGAGCCTCCATGGCTGGGCAAAATGCAGCTCTGGCAACTCCAAATAATTTTGCTTTAGTCACTGATGAGTTTGATGTTTTAATGGAAGAGTCATTGGAGGGCTGAGGCTCCAGCTCGGTTTTCTGACAGTGCCTGGGCTGGGATGGGAGTTTAGGCCAGCGGCTCACACCAAGAGCTGCCCTGGCTGGGCTGTGCCAGCAGCTGGACACATTCCAGCTGTTTTCCAGCTGCCTGCAGAGGAGGTGCCCTGTCCACGGCCTGGGGAAGGGTGACCTCAGCTGTTCCCTCAGCGGGGGGACCTGCAGTGCAGGGGGACAGCCCTTCCCCTGTCCCCAGTGCCCCCGCTCAGCCCCTGCCCTTTGCAGGATCTCAGTGTGCGACGAGGACAAGTTCCGCCACAACGAGTTCATCGGGGAGACGCGCATCCCGCTGAAGAAACTGAAGCCCAACCAGACCAAAAACTTCAACATCTGCCTGGAGAAGCAGCTGCCGGTGAGTGAAGGGGGTTCAGAGCCTCATCCCACCACAGGATCCCAGATACAGCAGCTTCTCCCTGTGGTGTGTGGGAACACGGAGCTGTTTGGCCCCTCAAACACGATCAGGGATGGGGGGAAGAGCATCCCTTGGCTGGGGAGGTGTCTGGCTGTGGCTGTATCCTGGTACAGCTGCCAGACTGGGCTCATTCCCTCCCCAGATAGATAAAACAGAGGACAAGTCGCTGGAGGAGCGTGGCAGGATCCTCATCTCCCTCAAGTACATCTCGCAGAAGCAGGGGCTGCAGGTGGGCATCATGCGCTGCGCCCACCTGGCCGCCATGGACGCCAACGGCTACTCCGACCCCTACGTCAAAATGTGAGTGTGTGTGACAAATGTGTGACAAAAATGAGTGGGACAAATGTGAGCGTGACAAATTCGAGTGTGACCCGCGGCTACCACCGGCCCTGCTGTCCCCTCCCGCCTCTCCCCGGAGCGGGAATTAATTGCTCTCATTAGGAGATGCAAATGAGGCCGTCACGGCAGCAGCTTGCCTCCGCCCGGAGCGTTATTCCCTCCCTGGCAATTTTTTGGCAGAGATTCCAGGTAGGGTGGGCACAGGGCTTCGTGGTCCCTGCTGGTTTGGCCCTGCCTCACCACGGCTCCTGGTTTTTGGGGGGATGGCATTTTTTGGGGTGGCCATGGCGAGGAAGGACCTTGTGCCTGTCCTGCCTCCTGTCCCCACTGTGCTGACTCGAACTTGGGCACTTTTAGGGATGTATTGGCTAAGGCAGAACTACTGGGATAAACCCCACCTGGGAGAGCAGGAATGGAGTTTATCAGCAGCACACTTCCACCTTCTTATTGAGTTGTTTTTAGGGGTGGAGGTGTTTGTATAAAAATCCCCTCTTGCTGTTTTAAACACCCATGGGAGGCTCAGTCCCTGAGCAACACAATTCCCACTGCATCCAGCCAGTTTTGGGTGTCCCCTGTGCCATCCACAGGAGATATCTCTCTGCTCTGATCCCAGCCCTGCAGATGCAAAGTGATGCTTCTCAGTACAAGCCCTCATTTTTTAATTATGAGCAAGATGTGGAACACGTGGCAAGGAAGCAGAACCAACGTTTAAAGGCGCAGCACCGGCACAAAACCATGAGGGATTGACTTTGCCCTGGCCCACATTTTGGGTCCCCTCTCTGCCTGGTGACACTTTAATCTCGTTTGCTGTCCAGCTCCAGTGCTGTGCTGCAGAATATGTGCAGGGAACAGCTCAAAGCTGCTCTCTCCCGCTCCCTTTTCCACGCTGATGTGGTTCCTGTCTCCTGGAGAGGCTCTGGATGAGCAGACCGCTCACACAGTGCAGAGCCTGGACTGGTCCTGGGCTGGCAGCGAGGGGTTTGGGCAGCATGAGTGCAGTGCCAGTGTCCCCTAGGGACTGGAGATGGGATAATCGCTGCTCTCTGACCGCAGCCAGCAGCCGGCTCGGTTCTAAGGTGGGGAAATGCTGCCTCCTCCCAGCCATCCCCAGCATTTTGGCAGGGAAGGAGGATCTGGAGGTTCAGGGGGCTCAGCCACCCAGCTCGGCCTGGCTCTGCTCAGGAGCTGGTCCTGCAGCCCCAGATGTCCCCAGCCGTGGCCTCCTGCCCTCCCCACTGGGACCCACTGGGCTGCTTCGGTCTCGTTGCAGTTACTTGAAACCAGATGAGGACAAGAAATCCAAGCACAAGACAGCGGTGAAGAAGAAAACGCTGAACCCCGAGTTCAATGAGGTGGGTTTGGGCTGGGTGTGGCTCTCACCAAGGGGCCTTTCTCAACCTCTGACTTAAAAGATAAAGAAACCCCACCTTAATCACTGTGTGAGGGGTCCGGGTTGGGCTCCCCGTGGGCAGCAAAGCCTGAGGAGGAGGATGGGCAGCCCCAGCCCCTGTTTCATTCTGACCCTGCCTCTCTTCCCCCACAGGAGTTTTTCTATGAGATCAAGCATGGAGACCTGGCAAAGAAGACCTTGGAAGTCACCGTGTGGGATTATGATATCGGGAAATCAAACGATTTCATAGGTGAGTGGCACGCTCCAGAAGGTCTCCTTGGCCTCTTTTTTATTTATCTTCGCTGTCTGTGCCTCTTATTTTCTTCCTGGACTCCTCCAACCCCCCAGTTTGTTCTCCATCCCCACATTCATTCTCGCTGGGTTTTGGTTCTGTTTTTATCCTTCTCCTGCACCTGAGCCTCTCCAGGAGCATCCAAGCTGGGAGAAAATGTGTCTGCCTCTCCCCTTCTGTTTTCAGATGTTTTGCTCTGAGTGAAAAAACAGCTTTAACAGGGAGGTTTCATTTATCTCTGTTGGATGTCTGGGCTTGTTGTGATTTTGTTGCCGGTCACAGTGATTTATCACTAACAAGTGCCCGCTACCTCTGACAGGCTCTGTGATTGCAGTGAGCCCTTGGCACAGGGGACAGGGCACTGCCTGGGACAGGGGCACAGCCTGGCACAGGTCCCAGATCCCAGCCACGAGGGGGTGGGGAGGATGGGCTGGATTTCCTAGGAGCATGCTGAATCACCCCGCTCCCTCCAGCATCCCCCGGAGTCCCTCGGCACCTCTCAGCATCCCTGGCAGGGCTGATGCTCCCCCCCACCTCTCCCTCTCTCTGTCTCTCTCCCAAGGAGGAGTCGTGTTAGGAATTAACGCCAAAGGGGAGCGGCTCAAGCACTGGTTCGACTGCCTGAAGAACAAGGACAAGAAAATCGAGCGCTGGCACACGCTGACCAACGAGCTGCCGGGCGCCGTCCTCAGCGACTGAGCCCCAGCACGGCCTTTGGACTCCTCCCAGCTTTGGCTCCGGGGGATCCCGGGACAGCCAGGAGGGCAGGACACCCCCCAGCAGGGCCTGGCTGCAAGGGAAGCCCTTCCCAGGGCAGGAGGCACAGGTGGTTTGCTCCGCCCGGCCGCTCCCGGCTGCCAAGGCTTTTCCAAAAACGCCTCGTTGCGCCCTGCCGCGCTCTCAGCCCCACTCTGGAGCGTGCACGTGCACACACTCACACTCACACTCACACTGTGTGCACCCCTGCATGCACTGCAGCCCGGCTCCTCTCCCAAATCCTGCCTCTTCTCACTTACCTTCTCGCTGCCTTGCAAGTCCATGGCGACAATGAATGCGTCCGTCCGCGTCCGTGTGTCCGGCATCGGCAAAAGGCGTCCCTAAAAAACACACACAGAACCCGGAACTGTCTCCTCGAGGCAGCTTGTGCCATATCTCTGGTGGTTTGTCAGTCTCTGTGGTTTGGGCCTAAACAGTCTTTAATGCATTTAAAGCTCCTCCGTTGGAATGGTTGTGTCCCCGGTGAAACCTGGAAGGAGTGTTTGCTTTCCTTCCAGGAATGTCGTGCTCGTCCTCTCCAGTAACTCGTGGGAAGTCAGCAGAGCTGTGCAGACCTCGGCTTTCCTCCTGGGATCAGGCAGCCTCACATTTGGGAGGCAAAATGAAAAGCTCAGTGGAGCAGCCTGGCTGTTCCAGCTTCCCACTCTCCTAATGAAACCGTGCCATGCAGCAGCACGGCTGTTTTTCCAGCAAAGCCAGCTCTCAGGCTGAAATTTTCTATCACTTCTCCCTTTTTCATCCCTTTCCAATTCATCCATTAAATAACGAAGATGCTGAGCCTCGGGGCTGAGCTGGAATTGTGTTTGTAGTTTGGCAATTCCATGAGGCTGATCCATTCTCTGCCTCAAACAGCATCCAAACCAAATAAATTTTTGCCTACGGCACAGTAATATTAATCTGGCACACTAATAATATATTAATATCATCATAATAATCCCAGATATCATCCTCTGTGATCCACCTTGGCTGGTCTCTTCATCCTCATGCCACCAGATGCCTGGTGGGATGAGCTAAAACTTTCTGGGAAATGCTGCACCATTCCCAAAATTTTTTGAAGCCTTTAAACAACGACTTCTTAGGAAGAGCTGCTCTTTCCCTATAAATCTCAATTACCCTCAGCTTCCAAGCCCTGTGCACGCGTTGCCAACTTCTTTTTTTTTTCTCTTGGGAAGCACTGGAATCTCTGGAAACCTACGTTTACTTTTCCAGGTGACGATGGTGTTACACCCTGTTTGATATGGGGGGGATAAAAGCAAAACACCAACGTTCATAGGGGTTTTTTTAACAACTTAATACTTGTAATGCACCCCACAGATACGCATGGATTTTATGGGAATGCTGGCAGCCTGTCAAGTCGGATGTTCCCACTAATCCTTTCTGGTCCAGCACCTGGTTGGGATCTGAGCTTCCAGGGAAGCTCCAGGTTGGCTGTGCCTCCCTTTTCTGGCAAAATTCCTTTCAGTCCATCCTTTTTTCCAGCATCTGAAACTGGATTATGCCTGAGGTGGAGTAGGACGTGTGCGTGTGGGCTCCCTCACTTTGTACCCCAGTCTTTTCTAAGTGGACACTCCGTCCGTCTGTCCGTCCCAGCTGCATGCAGAGTTGGTGGTTGTCACGCCAGGCCTCGTGAAATGTTTGATACCAATGTTTTGCTACCATGTGAAGGCTGCAGAAACCGTCCTTCCCTGCATCCTGAGAGACTTTTGTATTTCGGTATTACCTTATCTGTGTACTTTTGGTCAGATTTGTTAATATTTATAACGAGAACCGAAAATAAAAAGGTTAAAAAATAAAATTAAAGAAAAAAGGTTGATGCTGGCGGTGCGGGTTTGAATTTGGGGGATGGCAAGGATTTGGGGAGAAATGGTTTTAAAGCAGAGCATTGGAGGCTGCTTGGCCCAATATAGTATAAATATATATATGTGCTTATAAGTATTTATAAAAATATATATATGGGGATATCTATATAAGTATTTATAAAAATATATATATGGGGATATTTACATATCTATATATATGGAGAGAGAAAATACTTATATATGACCCAATGAAGTATATATACTACCCGTATATTTATATTTATTTCTGTTTATTTCTGTATTTAGCAGCCTGCAGCCCAGCAAACCCAGGGCACAGGGAATGATGTCCAGTCCCAGGTGCCGAGGCCGGGCTTACAGGAAAATCCAGCTGGAAAGCAGGAGGGAAAAAAAAATATTTACTCAATTAAATGATGCTCTGCTCAGTCATCAGATTTTTGTTTAAGTCACTCTTTATCCCCTCGGGAATAAAGAGCTGATTATAAAAAGGGGGAGGGATGGAGGGAGGGAGGACAAACCCTTCAGATTAAAATAAAGCTTAAGGTATTTGAACGCCCAGCTGCTCTGGGGCACGTCAGACCCTCCTGCTCTATAAAGAAGCTCTGCTTTTGGGGAGATTCACCTGCTCCAGGTGCTGCTGCTGCTCCATGGAGAGCTCCCAGGAACCCCCAAGCAACAGCACCCCGGGGCCTTTCGATGGCCCCCAGTGGCCCCACCAGGCCCCCAGGGCCGTGTACCTGGCCGTGGCCGTGCTCATGGGGCTGGTGGTGGTCTCAGCCTCACTGCTCAATGGGCTGGTCATCGTGGTGTCCATCAGGCACAAGAAACTCCGCTCGCCCCTGAATTACCTCCTGGTGAACTTGGCCGTGGCCAACCTGCTGGTGACGCTCTGCGGCAGCTCCGTCAGCCTCTCCAACAACCTCAGCGGCTTCTTCGTGTTTGGGAAACGGCTCTGCCAGCTGGAGGGCTTCATGGTGTCCCTGACAGGTGAGGAGATGGGCTCCAAACCTGCCTTGGGGTTTGGTTGGTGCCTCTGGGTTTAGCAAAGGGGCTTTGGAGGTGTTTCACCGCCTAAAGGCAATGCTTTCACTTTCGGAAACTCGCGTCCTTCAGCTTTTCGTTAGCATGGGGAAGGGTTGGGGAGATGGTTGGTTGTGCCAGGGTACCACATATCCAGTCCTGGTCTTCAGAGAGTGGGAAATGCCACTTGGGGAGATGGTTGGCTGTGCCAGGGCACCACACATCCAGTCCTGGTCTTCAGAGAGTGGGAAATGCCACTTGGGGAGATGGTTGGCTGTGCCAGGTCATCACATATCCTGTCTTGGTCTTCAGAGAGTGGGAAATGCCACTTGGGGACAGGGGGAATCCTTGCTTGGGACACATTTCTCTGTCAGCACTGCTGGGGCTGGCTGTGCACCAGAGACAGGAAACTGCACAAAACCTCTCCTTGAGGACACTCTGTTGTTGTAAAACCACGAGGTGTCACAGCCACCCATTGCCAGCTTCATTTCTAAGGGCCAAAAAATCACGGTTGTCCCTGCTGTGAGAGAAGCAGTGCCAAATATCACAGGTTTTAAGGGCCAAATATCACAGCTCTCCCTGCTATAAGGAAAAAACATCCGGCTTCTTGTTCAAACAACATTTCCTTGAAATAAATCATCATCTACCACACCCCAGCACAGGCAGCAGAACCTGTGGCTGAGACACGACCTCTCCCTGTCCCCCCAGGCATCGTGGGGCTGTGGTCCCTGGCCATCCTGGCCTTGGAGAGGTACCTGGTGGTCTGCAGACCCCTGGGAGACTTTCGGCTCCAGCACCAGCACGCTGCCAGTGGCTGTGCCTTCACCTGGGGCTGGTCCCTGCTCTGGACAACCCCACCCCTCCTGGGCTGGAGCAGCTACGTGCCTGAAGGTAGGGGAGGTGACAGACTCTGCTGTGTTGTCTTCTTGCATCTTGTATTTCAAGCCTGGGGTAGCTGGAGAGTGTCTGGGCTGGAGTTTAAAGGGTTAATATCACCTGTTAATATCTGCTGCTTGCTCAGCCAATAATCCCCTTCTGGAGGCTGTTTTTTGGAAGTTCCCCACCACAGGACCACTCTTATCTGAGTCAGGGTCTGCTCTGACTGCTGGAGCAGCACCCAGCGCCCACCCAGCCCAAACCTGCTCGTGTAGGGGCTTGGCACAACTCCACAACAAATCACGGAGGGAATCTGGCCAGCCAAAACCCTGCAGTGGCTGATCTCCAGGCCCTTGGGGATAGAAAAGTGAGAGTGGAAAAGTGAGACGGAAAAAAAGAGAGCTTGGGTGCCATGGCTGTTTTGGAGCCCATTCCTGAGCCTTTATCCAAACCCATATCCGGTGGTTTAGGCTCATTCCCAACCTTCCTTCCAGGCCTGAGAACCTCCTGCGGGCCCAACTGGTACACGGGCGGCAGCAACAACAGCAGCTACATCCTGGCTTTGTTCGTCACCTGCTTCGTGATGCCCCTGAGCCTGATCCTCTTCTCCTACACCAACCTGCTGCTGACCCTGCGGGCGGTGAGTGCACCCAGCTCGGCTGAGCCCCCATCTTTCCTGGCATGGAAAGGTGGAAATGGGGGTCAGCAAGGACCCTTTTCCACAAAAATACCCACAGCAGAGCCTGAGATGCATCCTCTGTGCCCAAGATCCCTCCTGGCAACACGGGAGAGCCTCGGGGCGGGTTTTGGAGACAGCCACCAGAGCTGGCACCTCCTGGGGCTGCCATCAGGGCTCCCAAGGGATGGAAGTGCTGTTCCAAGCTGCTGACAGGCAGGTCCCTCTGTCCCGAACTCCCCGCAGGCCGCGGCGCTGCAGCAGGAGTCGGACACGACGCAGCAGGCGGAGAGGGAGGTGACGCGCATGGTGGTGGCCATGGTGGTGGCCTTCCTCACCTGCTGGCTGCCCTACGCCACCTTCGCCCTGGTGGTGGCCACCCACAAGGACATCGTCATCCAGCCAGCCCTGGCCTCCCTGCCCTCCTACTTCTCCAAGACGGCCACGGTTTACAACCCCATCATCTACGTCTTCATGAACAAACAGGTGAGAAACAGAGAGAAAGAACAACACACAAATAAATCCACCACAGCTTCGCTGGGGCTGGTGGAGAACAGCTTCACAGCCTCAAAAAACCTGGAGGAACCATCTATCCTAGCTGGAAGTGTGGTCACAGGCTCGATCTCGGGGTTGCTGTGTAAGCAGCAAGGATTTGGGGAATAAAATGGAAAGGGAGGGAGCAGCCTGCGAGCCCGAACACGAGCTCATTTTCCGCTTCCATGGTTTTATGGGGTCAGGCAACTTAATGTTGGATCACAAGCTGCTCGTTGAAGGCACAAAGCAAACAGAATGAAACTTTTATTGTCCATAAACCGCTAGGAGTTGGGCTGGGAATAGACAGAGATCTTTCCCAAAATATAACCGGCGTCCAACCTGCCGAGTCTGGAGGTGACGCCAGGCTCCTGCTGCCACAAATAACCTGCTCCTTCCTTCCCTGCCCAGTTCCAGAGCTGCCTGCTGGCAATGCTGTGCTGTGGTTACCACCCCCGGGGCCTGGGGAAAACCTCTCCAGCTGCCCCCAGCCCCCAGGTCACTGCAGAGGGGCTGAGGAACAAGGTGACACCATCCCACCCTGTGTGACGGCTGCCACGTCCTGCCTGCGCCAGTGCCAGCTCCAGGATCTGCCTGTGCCACCCACAGCAGCACAGAAGGGCTTGGGGTGGAGTCCATGGGGGGCTCTCAGAGGTTGGAGAAGTCCCCAACAAAAAAAAAAAGATATGACAGTGTCGTCTTGCTGGAGAGGAGCCATTCCATCATGGCAGAAACTGCAGATTTTCACTGTTTCGCTCTCCTAAGGAAACCCCTCCCTCCCAGCCCCTCACTGGAGCCTTTCAAGAACACAAAATAAATAATAAACAGTAATTTTTCCTCAGTGCACACCATCCCAGGTTGCTGTTTGGCCCAGAGTGGGGTGGAACGTGGTCTGTCACCATCCCCAGACAGAGCAAGCCCTGTCTGCATTCAGTGCCTGGGCCTGTTGTGAAGTTCAGGGTGATGCTGGAACTCTGGCATAAACCCAGCAGGAATGTTCAAGAGCCAACTGTGCTAATAAATACGAATAAATATTAAGCAGTTCATCTGTTTTATTGGCTGACAGAGAGCTGGACAGAAAACACAAGTGCCACAAACATTGCTACAGAAAACCAGAAAAAAAAACGGTGCAAAGACACAAAGTTTTGGGG
>VWZT01006498.1:69320-94967 GCA_013397055.1 Pachycephala philippinensis
GCAATAAGAAAAGGTCTTAGTACACTGATTTCCCAGCAAGGGTGAAAACACAAGTGGTAACAGGCCCCAAGGCACAGCAGAGGCACCGCTGCCCATTAACAGCAAACAAAAGATGCCAAAGCCTGTAAGGATAAAATAAAAGATAAAAAAACCTCCACGAGGCTCTGCAGCTTCACACCTCCTCTTGAACCTCGAATCACAGTGTTTATCTACCCCAGCAGCAATCACAGTTCTGGTTTTGGAGGCAGATTCTGTCATTTAGGAACCCAGGAAAGGCTTCTAAAGGCAATATTAAGGCAGCAAGTCGCTGGAACTGGGCTTCACTCAATTCCTCTATCTCCAAAAAAGCCTGCCTGCCTTCAGAGTTGTCTTGCAGATTTTGGAGCCTGAGCCCTGGAATTGCTTTAAAAATGAGGTGATCCCCAGCAATTTGCACCGGGATGGAGGATGATAAGATCTGGGAGACTGAGGGGTTTGTTTTTCCTCCATCTGAGATTCTCTGCTCCAAACCAAGAACAAAACAAAAATCCCGGCCCAGTACAAAGGAATGAAACATGCTGGATGGGGCTTGGAGTGGAATTAAATGATCTTTATGATCCCTTTATGATCCCAAAGCATTCCATGATTCCAGGAGCTGGTGTGGGGGCCAGGACACCCATCCCCATCCCTGTGCCTCAGCCTCCCTCTCTCTGGCTGTGCACAACAGCTCAGCTCACCCGGCTCAGAGAGGAATTAGAACAGCTCAGTATCACTGTTTTAATTTAATTAATTGGGCTTTCATTCTCGGGCAAGCTGAAAAGCAGCATTAAGATGGGCCCCTCTGATCTCCCTGCTGTCTTGCACTGGTCCTTGTTTAATTGCTCCTGTTAATTACAGCTTTTGTGCCTTTGCTTTATGTTATCAGGATGATTTACGTCCGTGCTAAACTTAAATCTGGGAAAGTACAAGCAGCCGAGAAACTGCAATCTCTGTTGTGTTCTGGCCCCGATAAGGAGATCAGACAGGCCACGGGGCTACTTGAAAGGCCCTCCACCAACAGAAATAAAAATTCTGCACGTTAAGATTAAAAAAAGATAGGGAAATGGTTCACAGTCTGCTCACCATTTGGTTCCCCAGATAAAATAGAACAAGAAACGCAGGAGGCTGAGGAGATTTCACATGTTGCAGCCCGAAGTGAGGGATAATTCTGTGCGTGTGAAAATGCTGGTGTGCTGCTCCCCACCACACTGCTGCACCCCCACGGGCTCTATCTGCTTTTAATTTAATTAAACAAGGCTGAAACACAACAAAAACACTGCCCAAAGTGGGAGGGAATGACCCTCGGTTCTGAGTCACAGCCACCAAGGACAGGATCACACAGTAAAAATTTGCAATTTAACTTTTTTGCGCTCTCTGTCCCTGCAGTAACAGCCTCAGGGCCACGGGGAGCAGGGCCTTGTTCCAGCAGTTCCTACCAGGAATAAAAATCCTTCTGCCTGGAGCACAGAAACCCCACACAGAGAATCCAGGTTGGTACAAGGCTGGGTTAGAAAAGATTAAACCTTTTTTTTTGGACAGAATTGTGTCACAGCCCCGCGCGAGGCCTGTTCCAGGCCTTGCTGTTATCCTGAGGCGTTTCTGCTCCAGCTCTGTCGCTACCACAGCAGGACAAACACATCAAAGATTTTTATTTTCTCTTTTTTCTTTCTTTCTTTTCCTCAGAAAGCTCCCCCACCTCTGCAGCATCCTCCCTGGAGCAGCTCTATCAGTACCTAGTTGTCTCATGGTCTGATGATGGGAGCAGGGTTAAAAACAAGTGAAAAACCCAACAGAACAACCCCAAAAATGAACCCCCCAAACCAGAAAAAAACCCACACGGCAGCACAATAACCTTGGAAACTTTTATTAGCGTTGCAAAACCAAATTTACAGGTACAGAACTGGAGAATTTCCTTGCAAAAACAGGAATAAAGATGCAAAACTTGGCACAGCCAGATGTACAAAACCAGCTCAAACCTCTGTGTCTGTCACAGAACAACCTTCACTCCTGCACCTGAACAGTATTCATCACAAAAAAAAAAATGAAAAATGAAGTTGCTGTGCCCATCAAAATTCTAATCCAAAACTCAATTATACCCAGGGATTTTTGGGATTTTTTTTTTGGATGAGGCCTACCAAAAATGGGGTTGAATTAAACATCAGGTATCTTCACAACAACCACATTTTTTTTCACATTCCTGTCTGATGCTGGCAGGGAACATATTGCTGCACTTGCAATCTCTGGAGAACACTGCCTTTTCCTCATTAGCTTTTTGCACAGCAATTAATCCCTTTAATCAGTCCAATCAGTTCAACACTAGATCACAAAAGCACTAAGTAAAGAGAAAACAAGAAATTACCTTGTTAAATTTAATGAGCAAGGAAAAACAGACACTACATGGGCTGTAACACTCCAGCATGGAAACATTTCAGTGCCTGAGCAGCACGAGCAGCCCACAGAATTACAATCATTTTGTCTTTAATGTGAAAACTGCATAATGCAACAGAGCAAGAAATCCTTTAGCTTATGAAAAAGTGCACATGCAGAACAAAAACCAGTTTCATAAGGATGTGACAGCAAAAAACAGTTCACTTCTGCAACAGTGACACTGCCTGTGCATGCAACAATGGCATAAAACCAGTACAAACCACATCAGAACACAAAACATTAGATTTTCTTCTGTACTTGCTGCTGTTAAAGGAAGCCTGAGCTTTACAGGTGTTTGTGTGGCCAAAAAAGGCTGTAATTCACAGTGCAAGCAGCAGCAAGCAGGTGATGTGTAGAACTTTATTCATTCTCTGTTTTAATCATGGAGAGAGCTCTCATCCAAAACAATTATCCTGCAGGGGACCAAAAAAAAAAAAGGAAAAAAACGGTTATGCAGTTGTTTTTTGTTATATAAAACTACAAGATGAAGGGAATGGGATTTCATTCTGCCTCTTTTTCATGGAAAACAGGAATGGAAACATAAATTTCTACCACAATTCCAGTTTAACTCACAGAGAACCTCACCTGAAAGGTGGACCTGGAGCCTGCTGCTGCTGGGGGTGGGATTTCTGATCCTTGGGGTGCTCGTCTAAAAAACAGGGAAATTCAGCTCAGGACATGAAAGCCACACAACATCCAGAGACAGCAAGTGAATCAAGTGCTGCAGGTTCCCCTGCTTGATTCATTCAGCCACATTTGGAGTCAGAACCCAATCCTGATTTCAACCCCTGGAGCCCAATCCCAGCTCAGTCCTGAGGTCTGACAGAAAACAGAGGCACAGCTGCAAATGCTGTGCTGTAAGAAGCACGGTGGTGTCACCTCCCAGGCTTCTATATTTAAAAATTACATCAATATTTCCAAAAGTAACCAAAGATTTGGGGCATTTCAAACTTCGGGTGCATCCAGCAGCTCTACAGACAAAGAGCACCTGCTGAAGTCCCTGCACAGCTTCCTGGTGCTCTGCCTCCAGCCCAGGCTCTGCTCTCCTCTGCTCCATTCTTCCTTCCAGCATCTTCTGGATCCTGCAGGCTCGCAGCCCTTGAATGACAGATTTTTGTGTATCATCCTCATTTTTGTTTTGTTTTTTTTTTTTTTAACAGGATGAAACAGAAAATTCTGATGCCAAACACAAGAATGTCTTTTGTTCCTCAGTGAGACAGAAGTGAGGGATGGCTTATGACCACTCACTGTGGAGTTGTTCAGACCTCCTGGGCTCTGACCCTTAGTTCTAAGAGGAAAAAAGGTTATTTGGGATACAAATTTTTTCCTTAAAATGATGTTTAAATGACTTCTGCCATGTTCTTCAAATTTCCCAATACGCTGCCATGAAAGCAGAACCATTTGCACAAACTCTTCTTTATAAAGAGCTTTCATGATTCTGTTCTCTCAATGCACATTTTCTCTACCTCGAAAAATTCCCCCATTCTGTCAAATTATCTCTGATTTCTGTGAAGACCAAGCACTGCCTCCCAAGCCTGTTGAAGTATTTGCTTTCCACCTACAGGAAATTGTATTAACAAAACATTCTTTTCCCTCTCAGTTTAGTAGGAGAGCTCACACTGATGGCTCCAGGCAAGTTCCCTGACACTCTGCTCCCCAAGGAGTCACAGCCCATTTCCTGAGGAGTCCTGCACAGATCTGTACACACCACACAAAACAAACCCTTGAACACAAATAGAAATTTTCAGCTCACCCCAGAGTGAGTCCCCGAGGTTGTTCTTGGATCTCCTCATCTCCAGGAGCTGCATGGAGCATTCTTTCTAAAATATCATCGAGGCTAGAGTGAGCCCTGTTAAATAAAAGATTTAAAAGTGATGGTGACAAGGTTCGTGGTGCAAATTTCCAAATAAAACAGTCATAATTATCAGGGTATTTAAAGCTTTCTGTGAGCACTGAATCTTGTTCAAATATGCTGAAAACAAAATTCTAAATCTTTGTAACTCAAAGCCAAACATGCCTTCTCTTCCTTTTTTTCATACCTTTCTGTATCCTCTGCTGGATTAAATGACTCCTTAGTCCATAAACTCTGATTTGTCTTCTCATTTCCCTCAAATTCTTTTTCTGACTCTCTGTCTTCCCTTTCAACTTGATCGGGAGCTATTCACATAAACAGCAAGATTTTAGTATCAAAGGAAGATAATAGAGACATTAAAATGTTGTTTTCTTTACTGCACTTGGGGAATTTCCAGTTGCCCACTTCTCAGCCACTCTTTCCTCAGTGGCCTGATTTTCTGCCAGTTAAACAAATTCCCATTATCTGCAGCCAGAGGTGGCCAGCAGCAAGGCCCAGATAAATATTTCACTCCAACACATCTCCAGATTCACAGGACTCAACATTTTGTTTCCCACCAAAATGAAAAATGCATGTGGAAATGAATCTTTAATCCTCCCCCTCCCAATCCCAGATATGGGAGAGAAATCCTAAGGGAAACCTGAGGATGTGAGCTTGCTTAGCCTATTTATCAAAATCCAGCGATTTCCCCTCAAAGATTTATCAGCACAGAAATTAGGGTGAGGATTGGGAGGGTTGAAGACCCTACAGCTCCAGGAACACTGAGGCTGGAAAGGGTGATCCCAGCAAGTTCCTACAACTTTCTGATCTGGAAATTCATGGTGATGGGCTCAGACTTAGGCTCAGACTAACGAGGAACGTTTCAGCCCCTTCTGCCGGGCTGAGATAAGCAGGAGGCTGCCACGAAAAATGGGAGTCTGAAATAGCTGTGCTTTATGCAAATACCAGAAAAACCACGGTGATTGAGCAGCCAGCAAGAGCCTGCTGCAGTCCTCTCCACCTAACAACAACAAGCTCCAGTGAACTTCCATCCTCCAGGAAAAGATTTAACAAAGCTGTAGGATAACCAAACATGTGCCAGCATCATTCTCAAGTGACTGTGCTATTTAGCTTTTTACAGACTTAACTCATGTTCTGCCTTTTTTTGTCTTTTTTTTTTTCACTGCTGCTCACTTTGTGACTCATTGAAGGGAAAAAAAAAAAGCACAGCCTATAAACATTTAGGTTTTCTGCTCCTCTGACACGACTTGTTGTACATCTAAAAATGATTCCCACTTAGCACCATTTGCATTTGCAGCAGCACAAAGATTCGCCACTCTGCTGTCTTTGTAACAGAGCAGGAAATACAATATTCATTACCCCAGTGGAAGCTATTTTCTTACTCTGTGAAAAATCAGAGGCATTATTTCATGCTGGAGAATTAGGAACATTAACAGGTAGGGTGCACTGGCCACTTTCTGAACTGAATCACCCTCCCAAGAACGGAAACTTTCAATGTTTTTGACATCACCTGCCCACCACCTCTCCTCCCGTGGGCGTTGTCACCTGTGTTTGAACACAGCACAAGCCACAGTGGCATAATAAAAGCAGAAAATTCATTCTCATGGTTAGACCTCTGCAAACCTCCCCCAGCAGCTCCCCGTGGAGCTCGGGGGGAACACTCAGGGAAAGGCAGCAAACACTGGTGGGGGCACCAAGCTAAAAAACTGCAGTTTATTGTTACAGCTGAGCACACAGTGACAAGGACTCAGAGGCATTCTGCAGCAAGGCAAAAAAAGGAATTTTTCTATTTTTAATCTCCACATTGGGACTGTTGGCAACTAACCATTCATTTGCACTCCGGAGTCTTGCAATCCCATCCCTTTCAAGTCTGGAGAGAGGGAATCTTGCTGCTTTAAGTGTTCTGTTAAAAACAGCATTATTTCCATATTGATCTAGGTTGACTATACATAAAGTATCAGAGGACTTTATCCACCCAGCCCCAGAGGAAAACTTGTACATTATTTATAATTATTTTATGTATTAACCTACAAACTGCCCCTGAGCATCATTAATAGCATCCCTGATGATGCCAATCCCCACAGGTTCTTGTTTTGGTGAGCGAGGAAATAAAAATAAGCTCAGGATGTGCTTGGGTGTCTCATTTCTGAAAGAGCCATGGACATTTTAATTATCCCAATGTCTGGTGTTAATTTAGGAAGAGCTTAACGAGGAATAAGCAAAGCAAACTCCTCTCTAACACCCTTCCAGTGAAAAAAAAGGCAGAGTTTTTACACTTTGTGACTGGAGATGTGAGTACAAAAAGAAATGTAAATCACTCAGCTCTGCACAGACACCTGGGGGGTGCAGCTGCCTCTCTAATGGGGAACATGAATTGCTCCAGGACACCTTTGAAAAATTCAGTGTACACCAAACTCCTCTCCGTGTTAAACCCCACCTGCACTCAGCCAGCAGCAGCAAGGAACCACTCAGAGCAATGCAGAGGCTTCAAGAACTGCCAGTTATTGAAGCTGTTGATGCCCAGCTTCCTAATCATTGACTGCAACGAATTTGGAAGCTCTTGTGTATTTTGGCAGTGAATGGTTTGGGAGAAATCCTGATTGAGCACAGCTGGAAAGCCTCCCACCGTTTGGGGTGAAGTGCCTCTTACCAATTTCATCCAGCAGCTCTTGGGCTGGTGCAGGCAGCTCATCAATGGAGGGGGGAGATGCCTCAGAGAGTGCTGAGACAGAGAAAAAAAACCATTCTAGTTAATTAGCAGTGATTAATCCTTAATAACTGTGACATAGGCTTACACTCTGATAGCATCTTGCTTACATATTTCATTTAACACCCTGCACAAGCCCGGCTCATTCACATTTTATCAAATTTCCTTAAATAATTCCATCATGGAAAAATCATTTCGAGGCAGACTCGCACACTCAGCTCTCAATGCTGCATCAGGAATTTGAGGCCACGAGTATTTACACTTCAAACAGAGGTTGATTTAGAGGTCAGAGTTCTTGGGCTGCAGGTGCAAACACAAAATCCATAACCTAATTAGCACCAGCAGTACATGGCTGAGTGCAAAGCTATTTATCCCTCTAGAAAGAGACATCCAGGAGCAAAAAAAAGAAGGGAAAAAAAAAAGGAAAAATCATTAATAGACTGCAAAATTTCCTTTCAAATCTGTCTCTCTGTTTGTTGAACAATTTATTTTGGCTGGGGCTGGGATGAAAGACTTACCAGCTGCCTGCCTGGTGTTCCTCAGGGATGAGGCAACTGGTGGCAACCCAACCTGGGTGAGATCAACCAGAATGAAACACAAGAAGGGTAAATTGAAAAACTGCTGGGCTTCAATCCTCCCCTTCAACATCCCAAATCCAAAATGAGGTAGAACCTTCAATTAAAGCCTGAGCTGACCATTAAATTTTAAACTAAGCTTTTCAGTCTGTTCAGAATATGGGAATAGAGTATGACTGATGTGTCAATTCTGCTTGGGCTGCTGTGCATTCATCTTTTAGCTGTAAGATACCATCAGCTACATGATCTTTATTTCAGTGCTCTGAATGGACAGTTGGATGGGAATTTTCTGACTGGACAGCTCCAAGATTTCTTCAGTTCCCATTCTCTGCTTGGAATCTTTCATTATTAAAGCCAGGACAAAAATTAAAAGCCCCCGACAATTAAGAATTTGTAACCAGAGGCAAATCCCCACTGCCCTCAAAATGGAAATACGTACTTAATTCTAGAATAAGATTTTGGACAAGAAGCAAATTTTGGACAAGATGCAAATTCCTTAGAGCCAGAGAAGGGATGGAGGGCAGGGAAGGGTCACTCACAGAGTGACCAACATTTACGAGCACGAGGAACCCAAATTTTTGGATAATCAGTGGCAACACTGCCTTGAAATCAAGCAGGACTTTTGTCACTTTATCAACAGAGCCACGATTCCAAAACACTCACACAGACCTACAAGCATTTCTTGACTTGAATTTATTTTTAGGAATTTTCATGTATTTCAATGTATTTTCAAAAATATTTTTAAGGAAAATAATATTTAAGGAAACTCATGGCACGAGTTATTTTCTGACTTACAGGCTCTTTCACTCCAAATGGGCAAACTCTTGGAGCCACCACTGGAATTTCCATGCTCCTCTCCCCTTCACAGGCTGTGGTGAAAGTCTTGAACACTGTGGAGGAGGTCTCTTGAGAGCCACAAAAGGAAGAATCCGAAGAAAATTCCCGGCAGTGTTTGTATTTCTCAAAGGCTAATGGAATTTTTTCTTCTAGAANNGAATTTTTTTTTTTAGAAATAAAAAAAAAAAAAAAAAAAGAAAAAAAAAAAAAAAAAGAAAACACAGCGAAGCCGGAGAATTATTTTTGGAATTTTTGTATCTTTATCACATTTCAACAGAAGCAGAAAAGAGTTTAAAGGGAACAGGAACCTGCACAAGAAACTCTTGAGAAGCTGTTACCCATAAAAGAGCAAACTGAGAACCCAGGAGTTCCACCTCAGACAAAACTCTGCCAACTGAGAAATTTCAGCCACTGAATTACACCAAATTAATGAAGCACAAATGTTAATTCATTACTCTTAAGCACTCCAGTTCAACGAACATTTATCTTATTATTTAACTTCTTATCAGCACTCCAACCACACTGAGTGCTTATTAAATTGCCTTTAAAATGCTGAAATCCACAGGTTTCACTGCAAATTTAAATGACTTTAACAATTTCTGATTTATGAAGGCTGCCAAGTAAATACCTTCCAGAGACCTTTCAGGCTGGGGCTTTTTCAGCTGTGTCCCTGTAAATTCTCCTTTAATTCTGTGTCTTTGGACAACGAGATTTCAAACAACAGGAACAACAACATTTCCTGTGGTTACCCATTGCCAGCCTGACATCTCTGCACGGAGCTCCCACCATTCACACCTTGATTTTTACATCCAAAACTCCTGGCAGAAAGGTCTGGCTGGCCCAGAGAGGTGCAGAAATTCCCTGTGAATGCTCTTTTCCCCCTCCCTGCATTACCTGAGCCCAGGGGGGTGCTGACACTGGTGGGAGCGTGGCTCAGCCGAGGGGTTTTACACTCCACACCCCTCTGGAAGTGCTGCTCACAGGGGATGCTCGACAAATCCTGAATATCTGCCACTGATCTGAATTATTGAGAGATGTTCTGACAGTTAGAATGGCCACCTCCTGCACCTGTGAATCACCAGATCCTGCTATTTTCAGGGTCTTGAAATTTTAATTGCATGCAGTCTTATCTAGTTGAGAGGAATGGAGGGAGATGTTCCCTTTGAGACTTCCCTCAGGAATCCTGAAGGGCCCAAAATCACCATCTTCAGGGATGTTGAAGAGGCAGAAAAGGTTAATTATTTGCTTCCCCTTCCTTTCCAGGATTTCTTAAACAATCCTCCTATAAAACCAGCTCGGGAAGCTGCCTCCAGAAAGGGCAGGAACCACAAACGTGAAGCAAAAGGTGGAAAAAATTCCCCAAAGCCAAGGGAACTCCTCAAGGGTTAACAAAAATTAATGGGCCATTAATTAAGCCTAAATGTAGGTCTTGGGAGCATTTAAAAGAACGACTCTGATAAAGTGAGACTGCTGAAGATCTGCACAGGCACTGACACAGCCCCAAGTGACAAAAAGGAAATCCAAATTCATCAAACCAACATTTTTGGGGAGATACACCCTGGATTAAATCATCCTTAAAGGGCCATGAAAAGAACAGACACCTCCTGTAATCAGTAATTACATGCAAATCCCCATTAGCTGTAAAAATAAATTAACTTTATTAGTTGAGTCACAAACATATTCTGCTAATTTTTTTTTTCCCTGAGACTCACAGGACTATTTCTGTAATAAAATTTATTTGGCTCCACACGAACGATTTGCTCTTTAAAGTGATTTTATTTCCCCTGTGCCATATGGAGAGGAGAAAACGAGGAATCCTCACACTTTAATGGGAAGAAGCACACCCAGATTAACACCAAGTTAATTACTTGTGAACACGGAAATATTTCAAACTAAGGACAACTCTTTTACACCAATCTCACAACTTTTCACAGGAAAATATTCTCTAAATGCTCTGGGGAGTTTTCTCTTGCTCTGTCTCATCCCCCTGTCTTGCACCAACACAGAATTTGGTAGTTAATGACCGATTTGCTGAAGTTTTGCTATAAAATGTGGCTCTTACACATCTTTTTCTTGGCATTCTTCCTGTGGCTCCCACAGCGTCGCTTCTCGTGCTGCATCCACACTGAAATGAGGGAGGAAAGGTCACATTCACCCTCAGAAAATGAGGGAAATAAAAGTGTTTGGTCTCCTTTCTCTCAGGAAGTTTAGGCACTACCTTCTCTCTGAAGCAGACTGAAGCTCTTAAAAATTATTGCTTAAACATGGGCAGTAGTAGGAGAAAAATGTCATTTATAAGAGATTATGGATTTGTTTTCAGTAAGGAGAAAACTTCTAATTGACACTTGCAGCTTCAGAACAAAGTAGAAATTAAATAAAATAAATCAAAATCTAGGAACACACATCACTCCACTGTTCCATCACCCTTTGATCTGTCTCAGATTGTGACAAGCCCACTCAAGGTCAAAGAGGATCAGGCAGATGCTTAGAGAGCAACATCCCCTCTGTCCTGCTGGCAACAGGTCCTAAGTGAAGGGAGCAACCAAAACCATTCTTTTTTATCCCAAATCCAGGTGATTTTCACTCCCTTTGGCCCAGGCAACTCAGCTCCTCTGTGGGGAGGAGAGAGCCCAGCCCTGACAGCCACAGGGCTCTGCCCAAATATTCCCCATCCTGGTTAAATATAAAATTTACAGGACAAAAAACCCCACTGTTTTTCAGAGGAAACACCCAAATCTCCAAGCACAGGCTGATGTTAGCCCCAGGCAAGATCCAGTGAATTCCTGCACTGGGCTGATCCCACGGGATTGGAAAAGGCAGGATCTTCATGGCAAAACCAAAGCACAACAAAATTAAAGCAGATGACTGAAGCCTTAATTTGAATTATCTTTGCTCTGTTTAAGGCTATGGTATATCAGTGGAAAAGGAATTCTGATACGTACATGGCTTTTTCCCCCCTATTTTAGCTCCCTCATTAAGACAAAAAAAACCCCACCAAACTCTGCAAAAAGACAAATATCCCTTGAGACCTGTGAAAAGCCCTTTCAGGATTTTCTTGGCGAGGGCTGAGTTATGTAGATAATCATTAAAAACCACCACTGGCATCTCATTTGAATATTAGATATATAAGCAGAATTAATGAAGAGAGCACACTTCCTAAGCTAATTTATGCCTGGAGGAACAATGAAAATGAGTCTCTACCTGGCCACGGGCTCTTGGCTCAGCTGATTCACTCCCAGCTCCTTGCTGCCACAGCTCCGTGCTGTCGTGCTGCAGAACAGGGTTTTTCCTCCTGAATACAAATAACAAATGTTCCCTGTTATTGCCTTTTGCAAGTACAAAAAGAAAACGACACAACTCATTGAACAGGAAATTGCAACTTTATTAAAATCTTTAAAATTTTTTTGTTTTGTTTCGTTTCGAGTTCTTGCGACCTTTGTTGTTATCGAGAGACAAATGTGCTTTAAAGATGCATTTTCATAAACAAGGCACAGCTGCCAGACAGCCACTGAAGCACTGGGGAATATCACAACATTTACAAATTTGAGCTAAAAGAGACAACAGAGTAAGGAAACAACAATGACTCTTCCATTATTCTGCACACGCACTCTGTCAGCTCTCACTGGTTTTAAACCCAAGATCCTCCCAGCAATGAGAATATTAATGTGTAAATACAACTCTAATTCAGTTTCCAGCACCACAGCAAGTTGCATAAAAAGATTAAACTTAGCCCCAGGGGTAAAAATAAAAAGGTTTCAAACGAGTTTTTGTTTTGGCTTTTTAACTGAAACGCTGCGAGTGCATAAACACTGCATCCAGAATGGTTTCAAACCAAAATCCTCAGGGTCCTGAACTCTCTCAAAAATAATGAGGAATAAGAGATCAATTAAGCCTGAAGAATGAAGGTCCAGTCCTGTGGCAGGAGAGCTGCTGGCAAAAATCTCAATGCAACAACTCTGTGTCCCTGCCTCAGAAGTGCTGCAAGAAAAAGGGCATTTACCTGGAGCCTGAATTCCTGCTCCTGCTCCTCCAGGTAATTTCTGTAAAAATCCTGCACAAACTTCTTCTGCTTTGCCCTCAGCGTTTGAGGTCTGAAAAGGGGGAAAAAAAAAAGGAATTAATTCAATTTTTGACAGAGCAGCTGCAAAGGGCAGGACAACCCTCCCAGGATAATGTTTTCAATAATGAGAGGGGGGGGAGAAACTTTTCAGGAGCTCATCAAACAGCCCAGGCTGGATTTAACAGTAACACAGAAAAGTTCTGCATCTTCCAGAAATTAATGAGGATTAATTTGCTTACTCTTATCTAAAACTTTATTTGCATGTATTATTTCAAAAGAAAATAATAATAATTAAAAAAATCTCCCATTTCCCACAGCTCTCTTCAAATCAAACGGGAGCCCAATTAAACCACGTGTTGTGTGACTTACATCCAAAATATGTTATTTTTACCTCTGGTTTTGAACTTCCCTCAAGAGCAGGAGGAAGGAAATAATCAGGAGTGAAGGATTCTTCAGTCACATCAGGAGGTGAATTAAGGGAACAATGCAATTCCCTTGCACGTCCCTGTGAAAGACATCCCCACCTGAGATGATCCCAGTAACAAACACACATTTCAGCCAAAAAAATACAGAAATTCTGAAATTCTATTCAATTTGCTCACTGACTTTCAACCCACCTCCTGCTCCCTGCATTACCTTGGTGGTTGACAGAACAAAACACCAAAAAAAGGGGGAAGGAGGAGGGGAATTGTTACTCAGGCTGAACTTTCCCAGGGATAAGCAGCTGCAACTGAATTCCTTGGATTTCTGTACATACTCTGGAGAGATTCTCAGCTTGCTGAGGAAGGACTGAACTCTCATCAATGTCTATTCCAGATTCTGCTTGTTCCTCTGGTGCTGGGGACTGGCAGCTCCTCCCTGGGATGTCAGAATGGAACAAAATTATTAAGCAAAAGAAAAAAATGATGTGAAATGACCTGAGGCACTGCTGGAATATCAACGAGAGCAGACAGTGACACTGATCGTCTGTCAGGAGCACGGAGAAATAATGACATTTAAATGCTCACCTCGTTAATTAATCTAAGCAGGGGAACCTTGCCCTGTTCCTTTGGGCAGAACTTTTTCAAAAGCTTTGCCCACTGAGCTGCTACAGGAAAAGCAACTGAGGGGTGAGACTGGAAGAAATAAAGTGTGAAAGCACACTCAGGGGTCTGAAAGATTTGGGTTTTTCATGCTGGTAATAATAATCAGTGATGATGAAGGTGTCCGAGCTCATTCCCTCCACCTATTAACACCTAATACTCATCTTATCTCTATTTATGCCCATCAAGGAGTGACTGACCTGCTCTGAGGGCAAAAATCTGCAAGATAAAATTGACAATTCTTGTAAAAAAATCACAGCAGCTGAAATCTGATTGGAAATGGAAAGAGACAAAAAGAGAACAACAAGAGACAAAAAGAGAACAGCATATTTTTTATTTCCCAGCCTCACCTGCAGGACTCCCGAGGGCAGGCTCCAGATCACTCTCCCCAGAGTCAGTCCTGTCCTCACTGCCCAGCTCCCAGGGCTCAGCAGCCTCACCTGGCTGCCACCTGCACCTCTGCTGCTCCTGCCTTTTTGGGGCTCTGGCAGAGACATTCTGGGAGCTCTCCTTGACACTTTCTGCTTCACTTTCCGACGTGCATTCCCCAGCAGGGTAGGGACAGCTGAGCCCCAGCCGGCCCGAGGCCGCTCTCCTGGCCATTTGCTTGACTTCAGCTGCACAAAAAGAACCAAAATTACCACTTCACACCACACAACCCGGCCCTTCACAGCCTCCCCCGTGTCTCGTTGTGCCTGCAGGCTTGGAAATGCTGGATTCAGAGCTGGTATCAGATCATGGGAAGAGCTAAACACTTCCTTCCATTTTAAATAAAGCTTAAAACCTGCACAAATTGATCCGGACGAGTCTCTGCAGGAACAGGTTTTGGCAGTTTGGGTCTCTATTATCCGTGCCCGTGCTGCCATCCACTGGGCACTGCCATCCTGCCCTTCCTGAATCCATATCCTGCCCAAAACCAGGCTAGAAATTCCTTCAGCTGCACAAACCAAACCACCTCAGCGTCAGCTGGGATTATTTGATGCCCGGAATGTGCAAGACACGGGATCCCACTCACTTGGTTTCCATCCAAGAACAGCCTCAGAGCTTCAGCAATTAAGGCACAGAGACCTTTCCTCGTGTGTTAGGGTTTAATGCACTGCACTGCAGCGAGATTTCTGATATTAATGCTGAGGTAACACTGATTTAACACTGATTTATCACTGATTTAACTCGGATTTACTCACTTCTCCATCCCGACTCCATCACCCTCCTCTTCTCACTGCTTTTTTGGCTGCAGAGCTCAGCCCTTGCCTTTGAATGGCACCTGCAATAAACGTTTATGAAATGCACAAACTCCTTCAGAGCACGAGCATATTGTGTCAAGTATTCCCCAGCCAGGAAAAGGCTCCAAGTCGTTTTAACATTAATTAGAGCACGTGTGCTCTCAGCCTTTTAACAACCCAGCAGAACCAGCAGATTGAGCTGCCAGCAGCTTGGGAAGCACAGATATTTGGGTCTATTATAGATTAAGCAGACAAGCTGCACATTCAATTCTGCATCTCAGAGCTGTCAGCTGCCTTCAGATGCTGCAGCTCCAAAAACACACCACGGATGGTGTGGGGATTGTTTTATTGAGGTGATCACAACTTCAGACCTGGACAAGAACCACTCTCCCACCAGAGTTCACTCCCTGAGCAACACTGACCATGTCAGCACCTGGAGTATTTCTGTTCTAACCTTTACCAACAGGTCTTTCTGATCCAAATGGGTTGTGAATTGATTTTAAAACTGCAACAGTTTTCCTGATTTGTTCAAAAAACATTGAAGGAGGTGTCTGTCCCCCTCTTTCCAAGGTTAATCTGCACAAGTTTTGCCAGGTGATTTCAACATGTGCTTTTCAGTCATGCTTAAAAACACAAAAGAAATAACATTATAATTATTTCTACTGGGAATTGAAGGAGGCTGTGCCCAGAGAGGAGAACCACCTTCATTAATATCTTCCCAGATTGCTCTCCTTGGGCACTGGTACAGTTTTGGACACTGACCTCCATCCCAGAGGCATGGGAAACCTTTTTTAACACCACTCTTTCACACGAGCTGCCCTGTCACAGCAGCTCTGCAGCTGACAATGCCTCACAGCAGGCTCCTCTCTGTACAGATGGCTTTTGCCTTCCTGAGAAACATTTAATGCCAGCCTTGATCCTGATGTGCCTCCTTCTGACAGAGTCTCTCCTCAGATGAATCTGTCAGAATTAACCCTTCTATGAATCAGATCAGAACTCACCACCTCTCCTCCTCCCTCCTTGCTGCAGGATGTGAATCAGCTCCTCTCTGACAATGAAAGTTGAACTTTTTCTGGCACCTCGCAGCCACGTGTGGGAGGAAATGCTGCAATGAGTCCAACAAGCTGTGATTCAGCAGGCTCAGGGCATCCTGCTAATTACTGCCTGAGCTGTCTGGGAGGTAGCCTAAGAACAGGACAGCACAAACTTTGTTCCCTGAGTTGTATTTTAGCTGCTCTGCTCAGGAGGAAGGATGACAGCTCCAGGCCTCAGCCTAGCAACAACCCTGCCCTGGATTTATAGCAGGTTTCAGGTGCAGGCAGGCAATCAAAACATGCAGCTTCCAGGGGGAGGAGTGGACCTGAATGACTCAAGATTATCCCCACAGGAGATAGGTACTTGAATTTCTCTCTTTGTCTTTGTATTTAATAATAAAAGTGATCCAGAAGCCCTTCCTAATAACAGCTTAGGCCTCAACACAAACAAAAATATTTCTCCACTGGCCTTTTCCCTGGGAGTCCCATCTCTGTTTTAGTGCAGGATTTGGATTTTAACCCCACCCTGAGCCACTGGATCAGTATTGTCCTGGGAGGAGTGGAGAGAAAGAGGGAATAATACAACTGCACTGCTGAGCTGATCTCATTCCTGTATATAACACACATGAATACATTTTAAAGGACGGATTCACCCCTTCTCTTGGACACCACCCTTCCCCACATCCCTCTGCCTGCTAAGGAACACAGAAATGATCAAACAGAAATGATCAACAGGCCCCCTGCTCAACACTTTACCTCCTGGTTTAGGCTCACTTCATCACCCAGCCCCTTCCCCAGGCTGCAGCCGGGATCACGATGCTTGGTTGCAATTTTACTCTTCCACTTCTCCTTTTGAATGGCCTCTGTTTCCCTGGCTGTCCTGGGAACAGCCTGGAAGCTGTCTCTGCCTGGTGCCTGACACGTTATTGGTGGTGGGATGTAGTCTCTGGATGGTGGAGCTACAGCCTTGTGTAAAAAAACATCACCTCCAGAAAAAGGGTTCCTGGTGTTTTGGGAAGCAGCATCAGACCCGTTCCAGTGCCTTCCTTGAAAACTTTCCTTAGAGAGCAGATTCACCCTGATCTCCTGGAACAGCTTCTTTTGCTTCCCCATGGCCTTCAGCCTGTCCAGCTCCTCCTCTGTCCTGCTCAGGGAATCTCCTGCCTGCTGCACCATGCTCTGCATGATCTTGAGGTTCAGGACGCATTTGCTGAGGTGCTGCTCGCCCTGGGAAGGGCTGCTCAGCCTCCTGCCAGCATCTCCTCTCACCTGGGACAGGCCACAGGCCTCTCTCAGCCTCTCCTCTTCTTCTTCCTCCTCCTCTTCCTCATCCTCCTCCTCTCCAGTGAACTCCGTGCTGGACGCCGAGGATTCCCCTTCCTCCTCGCCCTCCCACGGGCTCTGATCTTCCTTTTGCTGCCTTTCTCCCTCCTTTAGAGCTTGGCCTAATCCAGATCTTCCTTCCAGGAAGTCTTGGGGACCTTCTGGATAACTGGCCAGGATTTCATTCATTTCAAAGCTGCACAGGCTGCCATCCACATCGCTCTCACTGGAGTGAGAAGCTCCTGTCTGCACTCCAGAGGACACATCAGGACTTGTGTCCTCTGCAGCTGGTGCTGCACTGGCTGCTGCCTCCTGCCCCACCAAAGCACTGCTCTCCTTGGCAAAAGCAGGGTCTTTGGGGGCAGAAAAGCCACCTGAAAAATTCAATTTTAAACATTAAATCATTTCTCCACAAGTCTGACAACCACTGTTGCACGCTTAGGAGTTAATTTTAGAAATTGAGAAATGCTGAAAACTCTACCTGAACAAAACAGATTTAGAGCCTTGAGTCTACATTAACAATTAAGGGGTAGCTAAAATCCAAAGCCAACTGCTTTCAACCCACATCGTAACATCTGTGAGTGCTCCCATTTCAGTGATTTAGGTCAGGCTGCTGTGGACTGAGGAACACCTGAAGGACACGCTGACATCCTGCTCCAAGGAACTCACCAGCCTTGCTGATCTCTTTTTCCTGGAATTCCACTGTTCTCTTCTGGAAGCTGAAAGCTGATGCCCAGCAGATGTTCACATCTGCAAGAACAGCAGGTCTCTGTGCTTTGGACACTTCACCAGCGTGGCCACCTTCAGACTTAACCAAGTCCTGTAAAACATGAAAAAAAAGGAATAAAACACAATTGTATTTGACAGTTCTGTGTCTCTGCCTCCAGCTCCACGACCAGAGAACACTCAGTGCTGGATCACACCCTCCAGATTGAAGCAGAACAACTCGACTCTGAATGGCCCCAAAACCCTGCTGCTTTATACCCATCAAAGGTGACAATGCTGGGAATCACCTTTAGGTCGTTTTTCAGGATATATTGAATATCCTGAAGTTTCATGGAGCGGTTCCTCTGTTTGGGTTCCAGCCCTGACTTGACAACATCATAATAGAGCAGGGGGAGCCTGGCATCTGCTTCCAGCTGCTCCCCTGCCAGGATGAGCTGTTTCACAGCTGAGTCTTCCACACCTTTCCAGGGAGGGCTCTCTGCAAGGCACGAGCACAGAGTTTATGTCACCAGCTGTACATTAAAAAAAAAAAAAAAAATCACATTATTCCCTGTCCATTCCCTAATTTACAACTAAAAACAAGCACTGGCATCTCCTCCCTGTCTTATTCCAACAGAGGATGTTTTAAAGGGAGCTGACAAATATCTGGAGGAAGAGTGACACTGCAAACAACCCTGCTCTGCATTCTTCACTGGGATTAATTTTTAGGGTAATTGTTTATCCCATTTCTCTGTCAGCATAGTCACAGTGAATACAAAACAGACATTATCTGTAACAACAGCAACAATGCATTATAATAACAGAAAAACATTAACTTTAAGTTATCACAGAGAGCAAAAACATGAAAGCTGCACAAGCTTGTTCTGAACACTGAAAAGACTTCACTGAACGTTTTGCTGTGCTGGGAGGAAGAAGAAAAATAAACAGCCACAGAAATACAGAAAACCACTGTATTTCTCCCATATCCACCGTTGATTTCACCCTTGAGCCACACCATTTTAAATTTTCTGATCATATTTACAGAAGTTCCCAATAATCTTTGTTCTTGTCGTTAATTTTGGGGGGGTTTTGCCTGGTTCATTTTTTAAGTTAAGCCATCACAGCCCCCAAAGCTGTGGATTCACCTGTCAAGGCCTCCTGCAGCACTGCACAGAAGCTGAAAACATCTGATTTGACTGTGCCAGGTCTCCCCAGGATTATTTCAGGGGAGCACCAGCGAAACAGCTGCACTGGGACAGGAATTCGGGTCAGGTCACTGTGCTCTCCGCTGTCTTTGCTGAAAAAAGGGAAAAAATGGTAAATTAGGACATCCAACACGTTCAACTACAAGGTTTCTATTTAGGAATTAAACACCTGAGTGTGTTACAGCTTTTTAGTTTAAATATATAAAAGGTTCAGGGCACGTCTGCAAATAGAAGTGTGCAGTAAAAGTCTTTTGGCAGGGGAAAGCAACACCTCCTTTAACGAATTTACACTAAAAAGAACTAAAATAAAGCTGAACATTTCCCAACAGGAGCTTTACAAACAACCCTTTAGCTCTGACCACGGATAAAACACAGGAAGCCTGTAAAAATTTATTTTTCAACGTGTCTAGGGGGATAATTTCAGTAATAATTTACTGAGATGGAAAGAAATACTCTTGGTCTCACTGGCAGCACTTAATTCCCAGCAGTCCAACGAGGTGCTGGGTGTTGAACCCCCATTTCACAGCAACCCTGAGGAAGTTTTTCACCTCTCTATCATGTACTCCAGGTTGCAGAGCTTGGCCTCCCCAGAGGACACGATTTGGATGGCATAGGAGGAGAGGGAGCGATGGATGAACCCCCAGGAGTGCAGGAAACGCAGGGCGTCGATGATCTGGAGCAGAATGTGCAGGATGGTTTCTGTCTGCAGCACTGGGAATTCTGCACGCTGGGAAAAATAACCCCAAAAGCATCAAATTTGCCTTGCAGGTCTTTAAATTCAATGTAAGAGGAAGTTATTGTTATTTATTATGGTTATTATTTGCTGCAGAAGGCAGCGAACATGAAATTTATTGGAGGAAAAAGAGGAAATTCATTGGTTTGTTCTCAATACCAAAGCAAATAACAGCACCTTAAAAGGTGATTAAGAAAAGAAAAAAAAGAAAAGAAAAATATCAAATGACAACAATAAAAACACAGATAAATTGATATAAAAAATAAGGAAAAGAACCAGAAACTCAGATAGAGCCTGAGGATTTTGTCTTCTTGTTCTCTGAGTAAAGATGTCAGAGGTAATCACTAAACTCCTAATTAATGATTATTTAAAATTCAAGCATTGCAGTTACCCTTTCATGGAGGATGCTGTAGAGAGAGCCAAAGTGAACCCTTTCATAAACCAAACGAGTTTTCTCCAGGTCACTGGACAGACAGACAGACATCAGCTGCAGCAAGTGAGGGTGGCGGAGTTTGCTGCACAGGGAGAGGAAAAAGCCAATTTGCAAGGCAAATCTGAGATGAAAAGAAGAAAACTCCTGGCCTGCTCAGTGGTTTTATCAACAGGACGTGAATGCTGGGTTTTCACTGGAATATATCTCAGTGTAAATGTGTTTTTCACTGAGATACTCAGTTTTAAAAGGTAAGGAGGGGGAAGAAAACTGTATTTCTTATCTGGTGAGAAAGTGCAGCCCCAGCCTAACACTCTGGAGGTAAATCCCATTCCTCCTGAGGTAAATCCCATTCCTCCTGAAGTAAACCCCATTCCTCCCGAGGTAAATCCCATTTCTCCCATCCCCAGAGACCCCAGAGCTCGTGTCCCACCTGCTGTGCTCCTGCTCTGCCAGGAGGAGGTCAGCCAGGCGCAGTTTCCAGCTGCTGTGGTGGGGCTGGAAGCTCAGCTCCTTCACTGTCACTCTGCTGCCTCCCCACATCAGGCTGCAAGGAGAAAAGGAATTTGTACCAGATGCTCCCAGCAGTGTTTTTTATCCCAGTTATGTGGTTATTTATCGAGAATTTTTGGTGTTCTGGTGCTGCCTCCCGTTGTCAGGGATTTTAATTTGAGGGTTCTGACAATGAACTCGTCCTGCTGAGGGTTGATGCAGCAGGGCAGGGTCACTGCCCCAAATCCCACCCCTTCCTTCCACGACAAGGAATTCCCTTCCCCAAAAGCCATCAGCCCCCTGTGACACAAATCAGAGTTTTGGGCAGATTAAATCACCCATCTGTCAATTCCCTGGCTGCCTCCGAGACACAACTACTTGCTTAACACACAATAATTAGACAATAGAATATTATTATAATTGTTACCAGTAATTACAACAGTTACTGGATATCAAAGATTTTAAATAAAGGCTCAGCCTGCCCTTGCAACTCTCATTTCACCAGAGGTTTGGGCAAGTGGGCAGCACACCTGGATATCCAGAGGATCTCCTGGACTAACATTTACAAGGATTTAATGCTGAACAACACAATCTGTCCAACCCCAAACGTTATTTCCCACCACAAAGGGATCAATACTGGAACACTGCCATCAATGATCAGCCATAATTGGGTTAATATTGCTTGTAGGCTGTTCTTGGCCTCTCAGACACCAGCCTGACTCAGATATTAATCAATGAACAGCAGAAAACAAGGTGCAAGCAGGAAACAGGGAATAAATATAGAATAGACACGGAAAATTACCCAAACAAAGCACTGCTACAACGATTTGCTGTGTAATAGTAACAGAGAGGCACAAAGAGGGACTAAAATCCCTTTAATTCCACTTACTTGGTCATGAGCATGTAGGGCCCGACGTGGTAAGAAAATGCTGGTTCATCATCAGCCTGAACCAAGTCTTTCTCCCCAATAATGGGCAGAGAGGCCAGGTAGCCCAGGTGGCCACTGCCTGCGAGATAGAACTGAAACAGGGCATCACCAAAGGGAAAATCCACCAGTTCCCAAAATTCAGCAAGCTCATTAACAGCCTGAGTGCAACCAAGGGCAGCATCAGCTCAAACATCCCCCTGAAATCTGAAAAATCAGTGCCAAAACCTGAATTTCCCAGTGAAGCTGGAAGAGGGAAAGCAGAACCAGCCCTGAGGAACTCCCACAGGGGACATTTAAGAGGAATTTCTCCTGTTCCAAACCTGTGAACCACCAAAAGCCTGAATATTTGTGCTCTTTGTGGGTTTTTTTCCCTCTTTTCAGCAGAAATAAGAATGCACTAAAAATTAAAAATAGCACAGGTGGGGTAATTACTGTGAGGAATAGGAGATTCTGGAAAAAACTGCTCTGATATCATTGGAAAATCCCTACCCACAGCACCTTACCTTCCCAAAACCAAAGCTGTAAATGTTCTTGGCCACACTGGGGTGTCCTTTCAGTAATTTACCCAGAGGACTGTCAGCATTTCTAAACACCAAAAACAAAAGCAATAGGAGTAACTCACTGAATCCAAGGCTTGGAGTAAAACACAAAAACAGAGAGAGAGAAAAAAAAGCAGAATTTCTGCCAGAACCCTGCATTTGACTGGTCCCACACACATAATGTGGATGTTAAAATTCCAAATCATTGTGCAGCTCTTTAGAACTTTTTAGATGCACTTTTATGATATTTATTTCTTTAAATCAATATAAATAAATATATATATATGCACACACACAGAGGCATTCTGCTCTGCTTTTTTGTTCACAAGTCTGTATTTTTCCCAACATCTATCTGACACAAAAACTCCTGAAACAGCTGGGAACAACCCCCCAAAAAAGATCTGCAGTGACCTTAAAAAGTGAAAAACCAAACTACTCCATGTTACCACTTTAATGGTAACTTACTAAAATCCAAATGGTAACTTACCAAAATGGTAATTTACTTGAATGGTAACTTACTAAAATGGTAATTTACTAAAATCCAGTCCTTTTAATGCTGATTTCAAGAGTTTAATTAATAAAGTTTCTCTTAATATACAGATATTTAAAAGCATAAAGTTTCTATTTAAAACTGGCACGACAGAAATAAAATTTATCAGAGTGGACTTAAATCTGCTATTGGCAAAAAGACACAAGAAGCAGTTAATTTTAAGAAAACAGGATTTGGAAACAGAATTTCTTGTTACCCTTGCACAAGGCCACCAAACCTCGAGGGGCTGCAGATCAAGGCCTTTGAGGAGCCAACTTTCCTGAGCAGATCCGAGGGAAAATTCCAAATGGCAGCCTGCATGTGCAGCGTGCACTGCTGCATAAATTCCAGCATCTGGGCAGGAGGAGGAGGAGGGAAAAACAATAAAAATACAGCTTCAGAAGAAGAAAAACCATTTCAAATTAATAAATCAGGACTATTGAAAAAATAACTGGTTACTTGCAATACTGAAACGGGAGTTTTGAGAAATGAATTAACAGGAAAAAACTTGAAGAAAATCAATTACATGAAAATGGGAGAAAAGCTGACTTCAAACAGGTGATAAAATTTGAAACTTCACCTAGAGAAATCCATAATTTCAGGTTTCTTTTTAAGAGGAGCGTTGCGATAACAGGAAAGAGGAGCTTTAAATCAATATTGCAGTCAAAAACAAGCCTTCCACACAAATACCTGAGCACTGCTTTCCTTCCTGGCTGACAAAGCCCAGCACTGGGGAGTTTTCCCCTCTTTGTCGTGGACTCTGAGATCTCCTCCTTCATCCAGTAACTTGCTGAGGATCCACTGGTTTCCCGAAAAAGCAGCTGCATGCACTGGGGTGCTCCCATCGTAGCAGCGACTGGGGAACAGCACAAAATGTTCAGCCCACCCCTGCTGCACTCAGCAGTTGTGCTTTTGGGGGAAAAGCAGAATATCTGGAATATTTATGAGCTCCCAAACACCAATCTACCCCATGAAATAAGGAAAATTATTTCTTTATTTACCCCTGAGGAGCTTTGGCTGAAACACCAACGTGCATCTAAAGCACTTGTTCATTTATGTGTGAATATTGTGTTTTACGCTGACTAAACCCACTCAAAGATTAATTTTTATTAAAAAAAAAATAAATGTTTGATACTTAACTGATTGGCATCCGAGCCATATTCCAGCAGCACATCCACTATTTTACCCAGCCCCAGCAGCGCAGCAGTGAAGAGAGAGGTTTGGCCCATGGAATTCACGGCATCCACAAAAATTCCTGCAAGGAAACCCAAGATTCCGAGCTGGTGGTTGATCACCACTGAACCGACTGCTCTGAGCTGCTGCAGATGTGAAAATACAGCGGCAGAAATTGAGGAAAAAAAGAGCAAATGATGTTTTTTGTGACTTTCTACAAGGATTGAAAGCGCTGCTTGTCCACGAGGATTTTAAATAAAGGATTTAATGGTGCTTTTATGTGTTGGGTAAGGAAGTAGTAAGGACTTCTATGTACTGTTTAAATTAGAGAGATGGATGTACAAGCACAGATGGATGAGCACAGATCGCACTGGAGGATGGCATTAATTAATAAATAAATTATTCGTAAGTAATTGGTCACAGCAGGGTGCTGGTGACACCAAGGTCGTGGGTTCGATCCCCGCATGGGCCATTTAGTTAAGGGATGACCTCGATGATGCTTGTAGGTCCTTTTCCACTCAGAACCCTCTGTGATTTCCAGTATCGTGTTATATTAATTTTATTCAAAATAATAAATTCCAAGACGGAATTGATCATCAACCAGGAAGGTGATGAGGCGAAATGGAAGAATGAGGGTCGGGTGATACTTAGGCCGTGGGGTGAGGTGAGTTTTGAGGGAAGTAATCTATTTTTTAACCACGATAAAAAAAAGGGCCACAAACCACTCAGCCCGTGCTCTCTCCCTCCCGAGCCCCACCACGAGGGCCGGGAACGGTCATCAATGGCGAGCGGCCCCTGCCCAGGCAGCACCGCTCGCCCGCTTCGCGCTCAGGAGAGAGCACCCCGCTCCTCCTCGTGGCTTGTGACGCCGGTCAGGGGCGNGGGCCACGCCCCCTTGATTTGCATGTTCTGGGTGCGCTGGCCAATCAGACGCGCGCCCGCCACACCGGAGCCGCCCCCGCCGCGCACCGATCCCCGCGCAGCTCCGCTCCCATCCCCGGCCCGGCGGCTCCACGGACACCCAGCCCCAGGATCGCGGCGAAAGCAGCGGCTCGCTGGCCACGACACGCTCGCCCCCCCGCCTAGGCTCGATCCCCAGTGTGCAGAGCCCATTCGCGCACCGAGGCGAGGGGTTTTTGTTGCTTTTATTCTAGTTTGGGCCGAGCAGGGAGCGGGGTGGTTCACGCAAAAAGGCGGCTCCCCGATTATCTAGACTTTAAGCTGTTTATACGTTTTTATGAAGCGAAGGCATCAGCATTAATTGGTTACAAATTGCACCGCTTTATTAATTAGAACTGATCCCCTTATTTACTAGCTGTATCGCTCGTTTCCCACGGTAATTAGTCTGCTTGTGCTGTTCTTCCCTCCACTTGGGCCGGGAGGTTGTTATGAATAGGTGGTCAGTGGGTCAGTGTTTGCGATGTCCCACGACTGGAATTACCTTCCCTCAGTTACTGCCCAGTCCTGCTGACTTGCCCAGACCCCGTTCCTCTGGGGATCGCGACCCATCTTCCTTTAAACAAATTATGAGCGAGGCCTCCAAGGTTCACAATACAATTGTTTATTGCTGCCTAGCTGTAGCGACTGATTACTGATTTAAAAATGGGAAAGTTTGGTTGAGATCCTGAGGGGGTCGGTAGCAGCAGCTCCCGCGGCAATGCGCGGCTCTAATGTACCAGAAAGTCGGAGCCGCCCAAGGCAGGAATAAATCCACAGCCAGCTTTAAGTTGTCTACTGCTGAATTAATTCCAATATCTATTTTTTAACCATGATAA
>VWZT01006500.1:0-29588 GCA_013397055.1 Pachycephala philippinensis
TGGGGGACTTGTCCCTCTTCACCACCTGCACTTACTTAAAATAGTTTTGTACTGTTACACAATCAAGTAATATCTAGCACACTAAAAACCCTGTAAAAACTGTAGCAGTTGTGAAAAAATATATGATTATGGTTAACCGGAGATTTATTTCATTTGCAATATCCAGTTCTGAAAGATAATTTGTGACACTCTTTTTTTTCTGAATGATATGATGGGTTGTAGTTTGCTGCTAAAGATTTGCTAGGATAATTCTGACAGGAAGCCAACAATGTGCTTGCAGTATAGTGAAATTATAACCAAGGTAGAGTTTTGATTAATACTACTCTTGGAGGAAAGCTTTTTTCTTTATTCCTCAAGAACTGGGTTGGCACTTCTGTAGTCAGACTGTAGCACTGATTAAGTTGACTGCTCTAACCATTTATAAAGTGGAGGAAAGGATGGGAATAGTAACAGCACAAGCCTCCTAGAATTGGACCTTTTTACATCTCGTAGTATTTAATTATTGTCTGTTTACTTCAGGTATTTCTGGAGATCCACCTACTTTGGGCTTTGCAAATTGCCAAGCAGGCTCATGTTACTGCCCTTGGCTGGTACTGCTGGTACTCTGAATATCTGAAATTGACAAGGCTCATGCAGGTTCTGAACCAGAGTTCAGTTTATGTTTTGCAGCTCCGATTTAGGAACTCTATCAGTATTCTGGTAAATATAACAATTTTTTTTCTCTTGTTGCCATGTCTAATGTTTTCTGGTCCTACAAATTTTATCAGTTGGTGTCTCTTAAGAGTATGACCTCTACAATGCAGGTGATGGTGGCTGCAGTAAAGCAAACAGACAAATGTTCAGTTTTCTACCTGCAGACCACAGCCCCTAAAATCATCATTAAAAAATCTAGAAAGGCTTTTGTGTCCTTCAAAGGAATTTACCCACTCTCGGGCTGCGACAGGTCATAAATGAATTGCCTGTGCAAATAATGTATTTATTACTATACTGGGACCACTCCTCACTCAAAAAATAATACTACAGTGCTTTCTGTGTAAAAATATTTTCCACCTAGAAATGCAATCTTGTGGCCTTAATCAGAAAGCTAAGGGAAACCAATGTGCCATTAGGGGTGTTGTATGAAATCAGGCTGAAATGTCATGTTTCTTGAAAATTTCTGATGTTCAAAGATTGAGCCAGTTACAAATAAAATATCAAGTGTCAGCTGTACCAAAACTTAAGAAGTGTCATCGGTTGCTTTACCAGTTTCTCTCCAAGTCCTCAGGTAATTCACTCAGGTAATATTTATATGCAGAATTGCTGCATTTTATTAAAAATTACTTATGAGATGAAACAAAAGTCCTTCAGCTCTGAGCTTTATTAAGCTAAGAACAAGCCTGCGCTACAAGTAAACTTTTGGCTTTCAATTAAAATTGCTAATTTTCTGCTATAATTCAGGATACCTCTGCTCATCTTCTCTTTCAAATAGTATCACATGATATCCTTGTAGACAAACTGATGAGGTCTGGACAAAGGAAGTTGACAGCAAGATCCTGAAGGGCTGGGCCCATGCAGAGGGTTGTGGTCAGTGGTACAAAGTCCAGCTGGAGGCATGTTGCTAGTGGTGTACTCCAGGGATCAATACTGGGTCCAGTCCTGTTTAATATCTCCATTAAAGATATGGATGATGGGGCAGAGTGAGAAGCTCAGCAGTGTTGCAGATGAAACAAAACTCTGAGGAGTGGGTTATGTACCAGACGGATGTGCTGCAATTCAGAGGGAACTTGGCAGGCAGGAGAACTGGGCAGAGGAACTTCATGAGGTTCAACAAGGGGAAATGCAAAGTCTTGCGACCTGGGGAGGAATGACCCCCTGCACCAGTACATGCTGGAAGCCCACTGGCTGGAAAGCAGCTCTGCAGGGAGGGACACACAGGGCACCCTTGGTGGCCTGCAAGCTGCCCACAAGCCAGCAATACACCCACATGTCTAAGGCAGCCATCCATGTTCTGGGCTGCATAAAACATCCTTGTCAGTAGTGGTGAGACACATCTGGAACGCTGTGACCAGATGTTCTGGTCTCTCCTAGTTCAAGTGAGATATGGACTTCCAGGAGCAATTCTAGCACAGGCTGACAAGGATGATGAGGGGATCGGAGCTCCTCTCATACAAGAAGAGGTTGGGAGAGATGGGACTCTTTGGTCTGGAGAAGTCTCATCAATGTGTGCAAATATCTGACAGGAGGGAGTTAGGAAGAGGGAGCCCGACCCTTCTCACCCTGCTGACAAGACCAGAGAAAATGGGCACAAATTGAAACATGTTTTATCAGTTGCTCAGGTTTTATACTCCCTGTCGGGCTGAACCATGTACCCACTTCCCCCATGCTGGTCTGGTTACCACAGGAAGACTTTTTTCTCCACTAGTCGCCTCAAGGCTTATAACCTGATGACCCTCTGCTACACTCGTGTCCACACAAAGAATATTTTTCAGAGCCCTTTGTGTAGAGATAAGGGTTTTTTTTTGTTTTTTCTAACAATAATTGGTGATCATAATTTTAATACTCCCTGAGATAATTACTCTTTTGGTCATGTCCTCTGATCCTTCTTCTGTTGCCAGAGGATTTGGGTCAGTTACAGTGGTTAAATAGTTGGTCACTAAGTAAAATGTCAGGGCTTGAAGACAGATTAGATAATTTTCATTAAGATTCAAGTGAAGTAAAATGCTTCAACCTGCAGATATGTATCGTGAAAGCTGCAGCTGCACAATGGGTTAGGGTTAGGGTTAGGGTTAGGGTTTAGGGTTAGGGTTCGGTTTTTGGGTTAGGGTTGCGGTTACGATTAGGTTTAGGCATCCACAGGGTTAGGGTTAGGGTGAGGGTTAGGGGTTAGGGTTAGGGTTAGGGATAGGGTTAGGGTTAGGGTTAGGGGTACGGTTACGGTTACGGTTAGGTTTAGGGGTGAGGGTTAGGGTTATGGTTAGGGTTAGATTTAGGGTTTGATTTAGGCATCCACAGGGTTAGGGTTAGGGTTAGGTTTAGGGTTAGGATTAGGGGTGAGGGTTAGGTTTCATGTTAGGGTTGTGTTAGGTTTAGGGTGAGTGTCAGGGTTAGGGTTAGGGTTTAGGGCTAGGATTAGGATTAAGGGTTAGGGTTTGGGTTAGGGGTTAGGGTTAGCGTTAGGGTTAGGATTAGGGTTTAGGACTAGGGTTCGGGTTCAGGGTTAGGATTAGGGTTAGGGTTAGGTACATTTCAGGGGTTAGGTTTAGCATTAGGGTTAGGCTTATGGTTAGCGTTAGGATTAGGGTTAGGGTTAGGGTTATTTTTCCTGTGTCATTTTACTGCTTTAATACCAGATTTCTTTTACTACCAGATTTTATATTTTGAGCGATTTACTCTCCTCAGTAGTGTATTTTAATTTTTTATCCTAATTTATTATCTTCTAAGATGTTCTAATCAGGTCTGAATTCTTATGGTCTTGTATATTCCAAACTGGGAAGTGTATTCTTTTTGAAATTATGGAACAAATACATTTTAAATATGGGATATGGGGATGTTTTAAACTAACTAAGCATTGGTAATATTTTCTTCAAATGGACAGTTTCACTGGCTGACTATTAGATTATGTAAGTCGATATCAATTTCTATTTTATTACAAACAGAATCAAATTAATGAAATTTTTTCAATTTCTGATTTACAAACATGAAGGAAGAAGTTTCAGTTTAGACAATGCTTATTTTTTTAAGGAAGTGGGGTGTTAGTTGGTGTGGGTTGTGGCAAGACAGTAAGAGGAAGATATAAAATAAGTTATTTAACATGAGAGTTATATATGTCCCACACACTTGTATGAAAACTCAGAAGGAAGAAAGATGTTTTTTTACATTTCTAAACTAAATCAGAACTAAAAACAACTTTTTGTAGTAAAATGTTCAGTTGACAGCATAAAGAAAACAAACCATGAAACTGTAAAAACATGACTTTTTTAACTGTAAGAATTTTTTTTCCAAGTTTAACTTATTAACAGTAAATGATTTCTTTTTTAACCTAATTGTTATGAGTTTCTCTGTGTTGTAAGGATTTCATGTCATCAGTTCAAGATTTTTTTTGCCATTAAATAATATTTTTAAAAATCCCATCATCTTGCATTTCCTTCTAGAAATCAGAGTTTTAGAGCTCTTGAGTGCTGATGGAGATCATCAGCACATTCTAATTTTGTTGATTTTGAGGTACAGGAGCAGTGGAGACTCTTTAAGGCTTCCTTGCTGAACTCCTAGCTATATCTGGGGCTGGTAAAGACAAATTCTCAGGAGAATCCTCAGCTGCAGTACGGCAAAACACCAGAACTCAAACCTGGTAGGAAAAGTCAAGATATAAGCTAAGAATTCCATATAAATGTGTGGCTAAAATAGCATATAAATATGTGGTTTAAAATAGAATTTCTTAATAAAAAGAGCTATAGCTGGCAATATATTAAGACAGGATTCTTTTTTAATTTATTAGTGTTTCATTAATCTTCATTAATTAGAAGAAGTAGAGATTTTGAAATTTCAGACTGAAAAGGAATGGAGTTTAGGGAGTTTTTATTTTAATTTTTATTTTATTTTGTTAAATTTTTTTAATGGAAAGTGGAGAAAACAAGATCTTAGATTAACTGTAAATTGACCTTGCTATGTTATTTGATGTAAACAAAAAAAATTTACTTTTAATTTAGATAACATTAAGGTTTGATGTTGATATTCAAATGGAAATGGAAATGTAAAGCAAAGTTCAAATTCTATTAATTGATCTGGTATGCTCTTTTCCATTAAAGAGAATGAATGAAATTTCACTCTTAAAAGTAAATATACTCCCTTACATCCCTTTCAATTTTCAGTTTTCCAAAGGTTTCACTTTGATAAAACCTGAAGGCAGTGATGGGGAATTTTTTGGTAAGTTGTGATTTTTATAATTTCCAGAGTCTAGCACTCTGTTTTTGTAAATAAGGTTTATGGTAGGCTTGAGGAAGAAAACAATTATTTTCGACCCTAGTCAAAATTTATGAAGCTTTTTTTTTTTTTCAAATGTGCTACATGAAAAGCTTACATAGCATAAAGAAATAACCAATCTGTATTTTCTTTCCTTAAACTGATGCATCATTTTGAAATGAAACTAGTAGGAAACGTGTGCATGATCTCATTACAACTTCATGATCATGGCACAAAACAAAAATGCAATGAATATTTTTAATAAGACCAGAAAGCTTAATTGATTTAAGATTTTTTTTTCCGTTGCTATAGTGATCCTAAGAAAACACTAATGAAACAACTGAAGCAACTTCCTGCCCTGGAAGCAATCCAAAAATCAGAACAAAAGCCTCCTGCAGACTGGACGTGACGTCCTGGATTGTTATCATTCAGCATACATATCTCAGTAAATTAGCAGCCTTTCCTAGTCTTGGTCCTAGAATGCTGCAGCTTCTTGTCTAGGGGGGAGAGACCAGGTAAGTGTATTCTGGGGGCAAGGCGTCTAGATCTTCCACTGAAACTTCCAATTTCACAATAGATTTAGTGGGCAACTGGTTTTGACATATGTTAAAAAGGCATGAGACAATTACACTCTTCTTCAACAGTTTAATCTTAAAGAACAGTGCAGTGTACCTCTCTGAATATCTTCTTGTAATGAACATTACTGACCTTATTTTCATTCCTTCTCTCTTCTGGTCTTTGGGGATATGTCCTTTTGCCTGCTGCTGAGAGAACAGCTGAGGTGAGGGGCACAGGAATACAACATGGCAAGGAAAGGGTAAGGGAAAAGCAAGTTGTTGCCACATGTCCTAGTATCCTTGTCTCCCGAACAGCAGCAGGAAAACTAAGGCAAGCCTTCCAGGTCTTAGTCACATATTTACCTCATATTAGGCCATCTCCTTTTGCTGTTTGTGGGAGCAATTTAGACCCATTCTGCTCATCCTTAGAACAGCTGCCTTCAATCTCACCTGTGCCATTGAGAAACCTCAAGCCAGTGTGGAGGCAATTTAATGAGGATGCAGTAACAGAATTGACATCATGGATAGGCAGTTTTTATGTTACTGGTTCTCTGATAAACTGAGAATTATTTTATTTTTATGAGACACATACCCATATTTTGGTGAAAAGAACAGATTTGCTTTTCAAAGCGTTAGGTGTTGTCTGAGAAATAATTCCTAGAAGTCTACAGCTACAAAGGAAACCTGCAGACATAACGTCTAGTCATTTTCTGTGTTAAAAAATCAGGTTTGAAACTGTCAAACTATACTAGTATCTTTAATTAAATACCCTCTGTAAAGGGTAAGAGAAACATGGAAAGTCATCTGGGTATTAACAGAAGTGTTAGAAAGGTGTTAAATCCATCTTCAGAGAGCTTGAAGAAAAACGTTACCAGTCACAAAATTAAGTGACACAAGGCAGCTAGGGCTTTTTTGCCCCTGTACCTACAGTACCAAAATGGTTTGAGACAGGCATAAATATCCTTCTTGGCTGCCTTGATGCAGAACACTGGCCTTGTGGGTGGCAATGCTTAGAAAGATGCTTGTCTCAATAACTGTAGTGCAGGAAGAAGAGGGCAAAATGTGAAAGCATTCTTGCACCCTGGCAAAAGAGAGTGGGAACATAATTCAGAAAACGTGTTCAAAATTTAGATTAAATTTCATGTTATTCTTACTAGAAAAAACAGTAGCAGCACTGCAGGGAAAATGTTTTGTGGTTTTACAGAAAAGATTTAGAAAATCCTTGAGTTCAGCACAGCCTGGAAATATTTTTTAGCCTATGCAAGAGATTTCAGTGGGCCCCTCAGCCTAAAGAAATCACTTTATACCACAGAAAATGAAAAGTGCTGATGAGCTATGGCAAGCAATTTAATTACAGCAGTATTTTCCAAAACACTGTTCTTAGATCTGTAGTGACTGTTTCATGACAAAGGTATTCCAACAAAACAAAATCTTTCTAATCTCAGAAGACCCATTTTTGTTTGTTAGTTTTTTATTCTGCTTCTGGTTATTGGCAAGTGTTTGAAATTTCCTTTGTTAAATTGAAGGAATGTTTCACAATTTTTTTTTCAGAAAGAGAAATGGTATGGTTTACATCAATTTTTTCCTACTTTGCCTAGTCCAAGACATGGAGAATCGAATAATTGCTTTAAAATGAGAATTAAACAACCACAAAGAAGGTTTCCATATAAAGAGTGTCAAAACACTGGCATATGAGAACCTGAGCTCTCTACTTCCATGTTAGTATTTAAAAATACATATTTTAAATCTGTGGAACTATAACAGAGTCTGCATATTCTTCCTAGAAAGCAACAAGTGGAGTTTCTTCTTTCCAGATCTTTGATTGAAGATTAAAATCTTAATGTGGGAAATAGTCTTCATTCTGGAAAACCCACACATAAGGTTTTGTAAATATCCTTTCAATCTAGACCATGTTCTTTTAACTTTGAAGTTGCAGCAAGTGCTTGCATAGGTATTTTTTCTGTAGTGCAAACAAAATTCTGAGAGGAAAAGGTTCCTTTTATAGCCTGCAATCTGATTCAGCATTGTTTTGTTCACCTGTAAATTCCATGTGGCTTGTGGGGAGTGGGGCATTGTTCCCCCAGAAGATTAGAGATTACAAATGTCTGTGTAAAGAAGTGGCCAAACTTGTTTCTTGTAACCTGGGTTGCTGTAGAAGATAACAACTGTCTTGGGTGGCTCCGGTTTTGGCTGGAGGGTGTTGAGATACATTGTGGGTGTGTTTGTGCACACTCACCTGAACTGAATGTATTTTAGCCCACACTGAAATGAAAGTGCACTTTGATGATTGATATTCCTAAAAAGTAAGAGCTTTGAGCAGGTACAAATGCACTTTTAAATTAATGCACTTCATTAATTAACAATTTGAGTAGTAGGAAAGCTGGCCAGGGACCAACTGGTCCATTTCTCTGAGCATTGCTTCTGGCTGCTACATCCCATTCTGCTGACGAACAAGAACCATATGCTTTGCTGATTTTTAGCTCACGGTCTTGAGTACAAATTAAGAGTTAACCGGAGTAAGTGTAAACTATTTTAGAAGAGTGTTAAAGTACTGAAAACTTGCAATTACAAAATTCTTATGGAGGCATCAGGCACCTTTGAGAGTATCCTGTAGTTTGGTCTGCCTTTTTTCCTGCTACTTTTTATACTCCTCATATTTATGGTGATGGAACCAAGGATATCAATTTTCTACGTTATGAAGATACATATTGGGTTTCTCTGCTTGACTTTAAGTACCAGAAGAGCCATTTCAACCTCACTTGAGTCTCAGTAAAACTTCATGTAAAACAGAGAGGTTGATCATGTAGCCACATAAGCTTTGTTGCCTTAATAATAAGTGAGATGCTCTTTCAGTGATGAAATTTTGGTGGGACCGGAGGTAGACATTTTTGTTTGCTTGTTTTTAAGAGGAACCCATATGTGATCTCTTCCAGTCTCTATAGCTTGGGAAGTAACTGCTGTGGGAATGAAAGAATGGATTTGTACCTCTGTCTCCCACATTAAAGGCTGCTGTCTGCAGCCAGATCACCACCAAATGGATGGCAGATTTTGCTGCATTAAATATGCCTAAAATACCCGGAGCTGTTTGTGGTCAGTGTGTTGAGGAGTATATTTAGTGCTCATGTATGGAGTACAGCTCCGTGTGCAGCTGCAGCTGGAGCTGCAGGTTGGGCTCTGGGTGTGGGAGAGGCCATGACCTGCCCAGGGACCTGTGGCCCAGCCAGGTGACTGGACATTCAGAGACACTTCAGGAGCCGATGACTCCAGACTTTCCCACGTTTAGACTGTGAGGGTATAAAAACCCAGTGGTTCCTTTGTTCAGGTCTCCTTAGAGGGACTCAGCTTGAGCTGTTATTTTGTTATTGTTCCAAGATTTGCTTATTTTAAGGATCTGAACATCAGAGACTCTGCTAGGGGAAACCTGGGGTTGAGCCCATAAGGAAACCTGGTGAGACTGTGAGTATGGGGGATGTAGCTGCAAAGGGGCCTCGATCCCAGCTTGGGTGATGCCAGAGTGGCTCCTGGATGGTCGGACAGGGAAGTCTCCTTAATAATTGTCCTCCATTGACCACTCAACCGTTGACTGTAATTATTTTGTAGAATTACAAGTTTTAGTGGGTTCTGTAATATTTTACCTATCATCAGTCACTTTTGCCATGTACACAGGCAAGAACTGCTGGCTGAGTGGAATGGGGTGGAGCAAGTAGATATTACAGTGAGAAGGATCTGGAGGTACCGAACTAAGAATAAGGTAGTAACAGGTTACTTTGCAGGGTCTTTCCTTTACATTTCATTCTTTGATGTTCAACTGCCTTTCCAAAGCTGATAAGATCTGCAAGGGGCTGCAAGTCCTGATTAACCCCAGTTAAATGCTATTTTGAGGAACAAACAGTGCAGAAGTCACTTGCACATTTTGTGTGCTGGTGAAGTGCACAGAATTTGTCAGCAGGTTACAGACTGCTTTGAGTATTCTCTGTTCAAGCCACTTTGATTGGATAAGGGTTTGGAGTTTAATTAATTTTGTCATCATTTTGATGTCTATTTGGATATTTACACCATTACTACACGATGTCATGTAACAGCCATAGGAGTGTAAGCAAAAACTGTACTTTCTGTGTTGCCCTGCTTTTCGTAGCCTTTGTATCTGTTCTGACAGGGCTTTCTGCCACGTTCTAAGTGGCTGGAATATTCACTGAACTGAAAATTGCTGTCAATGTTTGTTTAAATATGCAAGTATTTGTTGTAAACACCTGTGACGATTGGTTAACTGTAACACTCCATGCAGGATCTGCTGAGATTAAGAACAGAGTTTACACTGAAAAGAACTTAAAAAAAAAAAAAAATTAACAACAACAAAAGAACAAACCGGCGTAACTTCCTTTGTTTTCTACTGTTTCTTCCCTTTAATTACTTTTATAGAAATTACTAATGTCTTTGTTTTCAAGATCTAGAATGACATTTTATTTGATCTTCTTTTTCATGCATTCATATTTTTTGTTTGATTTTTTTTCCCCCAAGTACTCTGTGAGTCAGATCTGTTAGTGCAAGGTGTGGATTTATGGCAGTATCTCAAGTAAATACATCATGGAATCCTCTGTTTGTTGTTCAACTGATAGCACTCGTATTTTCCACATCCCAAGAAGTAAATGAGCACCTTTAAAGAATTTAGGTGAAAAATCCTGAGATGGAGTAGATACTGGTTTCAAAGGCTATTTTTTGGTTTTAGCTGATTCTCCGGATTCTTGTCATAGTATACTTACTTATGATTCAGAAATATTGCCTGAAAACTAGATAAAAGCAGAACAGCTTGTAAAAAAACATGGAGGCACTGAAGTGTACCTTTTATCATTCCAGAAGGAGTTTAAACTACAGCCACACAACAAACAGCTGAATTAAAGTGTGTTCAGCAGTTTGAGGCTATGTATCATATGGATGTCAAAACATCTCTGTGATGTGGCAACTGTTAGAGGTTGTTTCTTCTTTATAGGGAAAGGCACCTGACAAGTGCAGTATTGTACAGTCTAATGGACAAATCCCTTAAAGAAGACAGAGTTAAATCTGAAAATGATGATGTACTATTTTCAGTTGTGACATTTGTTGATACTTGTTTAAATAGAGACTTGTCCAGTTGTTTGTTATGTACAGTTCTCATTGCCTTCACATGCTGTCCATAATGCAGAGCAGTAATGAGGAGCCCTGACATTTTTCTTGGCATTGTTCTTAAAAGTAGTCTTTGCCCTGGACCCTCTAGGAACATAAGTAGTTTCAATGTGCATAGAAGGAAGAATTATTTATCAAGAGCATGAAGTAAAATTTGCAAGCCAACAAATTTTTTCACAAATATTTCAATGGAGATCTGAAAACAAACAAATAATTGCTTGCAGTTTTGTTGGATTTTTTAATGAACTGTTTATTGGTGCATTGTATTGTGACTTATTTAGGTCATGGTATGTTTCTACATAGCTGCCCTTCTTTACCAGTTCAGTAGAAATGCTAATTTTCTCTTGTGTATGCACACACTGTCTCTCACAAAATGCTGCTGGGGATATTATACTTCCAAGAGACCAGTTTGACAGTCTTTTCGACTGAATGGTTGGGGTTTTCTACTGAGCAGTGTCTGGAAGTGGGTTGCTGTGGAATGTATGAAACGATAATGATGATCTCTCTACAATAATTAATAAATAGAGTCCAGTGAACTGTATGTCCCTGCTTTGTGTGTTCCTGATACAAATAAACGAGGAATATTTTTAAAGGCCATGTAAAAGCACTAGCCTCTCTTCTGCAACAGCCCCTAATGGCTTACCCTTCACTTATTGTTTGGGTTATGTTTACTAGTCATTATTGACCTCTTTGTTAACATAGCTACTGTTGACATCACTCCCTAGCCAAGAGAGATAAGGCCTTGTGTTCTGTTGCCTCGTTACAGGGCAGCTCTCCAAGTGCAAATTGTTCATCTATATTTGAAATATTTGTCTTTAGAGCTTTGTAATGAGACTTGTTTACATGGGGGATGGGAGGAGAAAAATCCCTCTAAATGAATGCAGTAGTCTCAGTATAAAACCCCACAATAATTCAGTGAAATAGCAAGGAGAATGTGTTTTCCAGCTGCTGTTTGTAGATCCCTGTTGCTAGGGTGCTTGATATCACAGAGTATAACCCTGTCCCATGGTTACCGTCTGCCTATCTTTGTTTTTCTTGACAACGGGGTTAAAGACTATACTCTCATTACTTATCTGATTAGAACCAGCTCAGAAAATTAATGCTAAGAGAAAAAAAATCTTATGAAGCTCATGTAATCATCAGGATGTTGGATTTCATTAATGAACTGCTAAACCCGTGAATGACTCATTGGAGAGGTGGACATGAAAACCTGCCTTGCTTGCATTCATTTTATTGACTTTAATTAGGGGAAACATGTCCTTCAGTGTGATAACTTGCTGCTGTAAGAACAATGTCTTTTAAGAAAAGGGAAGCTTTTGGTCTTTAGAACAAGGCTGGCTGTTTGCTTCTTGCATTAAAAGCACAAGCTATTTAATCATGTAGTCATTGGACAAGTGGATCATCCATCTCATTGGACTTATCTGTACTAGTAGGTTGTAGAAGACTGCTCCTTCTCAGTTCACTCAAACATCTCTTTGGTACTGATTAGCCAGTGTCAAAATGTGTCTAGAACTGCAGAAAGCAAGCAAGCAAGAGTTTTTCTGGAAAAATCCTGATGCTTTGTGCTCGAAACAAATAAAACAACAAAAAGGAAGAAAGTAACACATTAACACCTGTGTCTGGAGGAAAAGAAAGCAGAGGTCGGAGAAAATGTCGCAAGTTTATTCACAAGTTACCAAAATACTCCTTTGGCCTTCAATTTTTCCCTTCTTGGTAATTATGTCCCATTGTCTTCAATGGTAAACCTTGTTTACCATTCATGAGCTGAATCAATCCTTCCCTGACCTCATTAGTCCAGCTGTTGGCTGTATTCTAATCTATGCGGCTGCTTAGTTGCATCTGACATGTTGTTTTCTTTTTCTACCAGAACAGCTTACAAGGCTTTAAACTCCCAAAGAAATCCAACTGCTGTTAGTCTGGGCTGTAAATCCCCTGGCTTGTTATAATCCCTCAATGTGCACAGTACTTGAAACTTTGAAGTGCCAAGACTGGAGCTGTAATAAAGCTGAGGAATACACATGCAATCAGCCTTTTTAATATGGGATATTTTGATCAAAAATGCTTCAGTGAGTTTCTCGATTTTTCATTGCATTGATGCCTTGCCATAAAGAATTTTCATCAATGAATTAGCCTTCTTTGAAAGATACTATCTTAAAAGGATATTCTGAACAACATCTTCCAGTCACCTTGCCATGGCTCCTCTGTTCTGGGAGCATATTGGCCCCAAATTCATGGTTTGCGATAAAGAAATCTCAGGGTTGTTCTTGTGTTTTCACATGAGTAGAATGTGTTCTGGAAATGGCTAAGAATTATTTGTTTGTTATGCCTCTTTGGCTGTGTTTTCTCTTTTTTCTGCTTATGTCCAAGCATGGGGGCAGGAATGAAAAACTAAGATGCAGCTGGTCATCTCCTGGTCACCTTCCAAGAAATGACTTTCTTCACTTGAGTTAAGGCAGTCAATTGGCTCCATATGACCAGCATAAAGGACAGATAGTATCAGACTGTTAATAGAGTTTGTAGTTGTGCATCTGCCATATCGAGCACATTTTGGTTAGAGGGCACCATCGATCCTTTTGATTTTCCATTTGTTTGGGCAACTAAAACCTATTTGAAGGGATGAATAACAGGCTACAGTCACAATGTGACCTACGTATGAATGACCAAACAGCATGGTCCCAATTGCAGTGGGGACTTGAAAGAAAAACTCTTTAATGGGTAAGTACAGGGTCCAAATTCCACCACCATCAGTAGCTTATCCATTTCCTGTTTTAGATAAACATAAAATACCTGTAAATGAGCTTCAAACAATTCTCTTAGCTGTATGTGAATTATAACCATGTTGCAATATGAAGGTAAATTTAAAATTTAAATGACCAGTTCTGAGGAAGCAGAATATTAGTCTAGGAGGACCATTCTCTGGTTTGACAAGAATTACTTGAAGAGTATCAAGGAACACCAAACTGAGTATTCCACCAGAAGGATGCTCTAACCACTCTTAATGTCCCAGTATTCAGGGGCTTTTTAAAAATACTCCTCTGAAAAAGTAGAGTTGAAAGAATCACCATCAAAAATTAAGCAGTTCTGCAAGAAGGCTACTGAAGTTTTAAGTTCCCATAATTTCCTTAAAATCCTTATCTTTAAAACGGTCCAGTTGCTTACAACCAGTCCTGTGTCAAATCATATGGTAACAGAGAGATTAAATTACCAAATTCGATTTCAAAAGAGTTCCTGTCTGTACAGATGTGGCTAGAAATAGCCGACATTACCAGTTCTTAGTCTTATCAGGAATTGCTTGTCAAACTAAGCCCTAGATATGAGAGAATTCATAGATGTTCCTGTATGCTCGTGGTGCCAACATGACAGTTTGTGAAATTCCCTGGTTTGTCAGTTGGATTTTCTCTTCCCATGCCTGTACCATAATTATCTTCCTTGTTTAACTGCTGCTTGTAATGTTCTGTTTTCAAAAGGTCATAAATATACTGGATCTCTAGATGATCCAGTATATTTACCACGTTGGTCAGCTGCAGCTTTGCCTAGCTGAGTCTTGAAAACTTTCAGGGCTGGAGATACCAAATATCTCTGGCAATCTGGCTACACAACCCCTCCTATGGCAAGCTTGTTCTGATATTTTTCCTGACTTCCAGCATGAAAATGATAAAGCAGGATCTGTGTACTTCATCTTGGAACAAGTTCACAGCTTTAAAAAATCAAGACACCTTTCTTCAAATGATGTCTAAAACTTTAGCTATTCATATTTTAAAGGGGAAGAAGTGGGTCTTATTTCACACCAATATTTATCCAACTAAACAAGGTAAGAGCTTGTACCAGGTTGAAAAGTGAGCACATCACATTATTTTTTCTAATTTCTTGTGGTGAAAATCCAGGAATCCTGAAAATGGTAATTTACTTTCTTTTCTCCTACCCTCCACACCTGCTGCCTTTTTTTCCCCCAAGATTTTCCAGACACATTCATGGGCATCCCTCTAGGACTGGCTGGAAAGATTATGCAGACTTCCATAAGAACATTATTATAATAACGTCTACTGATAAAGGGTTGTTCTATAAAGAACTGTATAAATCATGTACAAGAGTCTGAAACCCTCAAGTGGGTTTAACTGAAGAGATATTGTTGTGGTAAAGCACACTCTATTTTTTTCCGTGTGAGATACTTCTGCAATTTCCAGCTTCACTTCACTTTTTACTTAAAATTCTTGTTTGTGCTACCTTTGACAAAAGTATCATGATTTGCGCCACGTTGCATGTTCTTTGTTCTTAGAAATGACAGAAAAAGTTTGTTGAGCTTTGTCAACCCCCTTCAAGTCAATGTGTGAGAGAAAAATGTTGCCTTCTATTTGCAGTCAGTGTTGTCTTTGTGGGTTTAGTGGGTGTTTTTTCATGAGTTCTGTGGGGAAGTAATAAGCAGGGGTTTGTATGTTTATTTTATTACTGAACATTAGTATGCTGACAGCATCATGAAGCAGATGATATCCTCTGCTTTGTTGCCTTTGGGAAGGACTCAGACTGTCACAGACTGGCAGCCAAACAGTTTGTTGGAACAGTGGCTTTAGAGTATGACATAATGTGCTTTCAAATCACTTCTGAGTTGGGGCAAAGAAAAAAAATCCTGAAGGATTGACCACAAAGAGAGGATTTGCCTGCTGTCAGGTTACTGAGGGGCTCTGGCCTAGATATAAGTGGGACTGTGGCTTTTTCTTTCCAGTAGTACAAAAAACATTTAAAGAGGGGATTCCACTTCCAATTTAAAGTGCATTTTGACACTGGTTCTAGAACAGGCTCCATAACCCTGTCTGTTCTCACCTAAAACTTAATCCTACTTTATTTGTAAGCTTAGTCTTGTGAATAATTTTTGTGTGGGAGAGCAACTGAGGAACTCTACTAGAAATTACTTAATTCCTCTGCAAATAATGCAACAACTATTTACACAATGTCTGTAAACGAGTTCTTGAAAGTGAAACACTTGTGGAAATCACGTTCCTATGATAAATGCCTAGGTGGTGCTTTGCATTTTTCAGATTCTTCTGGAAAACAGCTTTCAACTTTATTGCTAAGCTTTGACTGTATATCGCAACTTTTTATTAGCATAATTATGCTTAATAATTAGCCAAATTACCTAATAGCTAAATATATCAGGAATTGGACTCCATGATCCTTGTGTGTCCCTTTCAACTTAGCATATTCTCTGATATAGTCTCCTAGGAGAAAGTAGCACATACTTTTCCAATGGCAGATAAAATGGCACTGGGAGGCAGTGTTTTCAAGAACAGAGCTTTTTGCCGTTCTGTGTTCTCACATGAAGCTAAAAAGCTCTTGTAAAAGTGCTAATTTCCATGGCCTTTTTCATTCTCATTTCAGGCCAGGATTTCTGGTACTCTGTTGCCTTGGTGTGCTGACTGCAGCTTTGCTTTCCCTCTGAAGTTCAATTCAGAGCTCTGATACTCGTTTGTACCCTAATGTATTCCCATTTGATCCAAAGGAGGGAACTGCTGGGAGGTGATGGGGAAGCTGACCAGTATACTAGGAATGAAATTCAGTAGTAAATTAAATGAGAGAATGAATTTGGTCATACATACCAGGCAGACTCTGGCCTCTTGTAAGTGCAGCTTTCCCTTGCTGCAATCAAGGGATATTTAAAAGAGAAGTAAATTTGAAATGGCTCGAGATATTTATATTTCTTGTTCAAGCAGACCTGTGAAGGCACTATGGGTGGTATCATGCTATAATTGCCTGGGATTTCCAATCTATTGCTGTTCACTAGAATTGCCAGACGTACTCCTGGCCAGCGAAGAATGGTGTAGCCATAATTGCTGTATTTGGGTCCATGACTTGACACTGTTTTGGTTTTTCTTTTTAATTGCGACACTCCCTCATGTATAGCACAGTTAGATCTGTTCTCCTTTCCTATCTCCATGGATGGAGATATTTGCCTGTTGTGTCTAAATTGGCAAATTTCAGTGGAGGACCAATTAATGAGGCATATAATGTAAGAAAACTGTGTGAGACCATACAGAAAGGGATGGTGATTTTTATTTTAAAGCTCATTTCACTTAGCTCACTCACTTATATTTCACTCATTCTGTCAGAAGAACCAAAGTGTGTATATTCAAGTGGTGTGGCCAGGAGTACTTCTGGCAACATGTCCTGGTTTCCACTGGGATAGAGTTAATTCTTTTCCAAGTAGCTGGTACAGTGCTGTGTTATGGACTCAGTATGAGACCGATGTTGATAACACGCTGATGGCTCAGTTGTTGCTCAGCAGTGCTTACCCTGAGCCAGGGGCTCTTCAGGTTCCCACGCTTTGTCAGTGAGGAGCTGCACAAGGACCTGGGAGGGAGCATGGCCAGGACAGCTGACCCAAACTGGCCAAAGGGACTTTCCATAGAGTATCACGGGTAGTATATAAACCAGGGGGAGTGGGCTGGGAGGGGCCGGTCACTGCTGGGAGATGGGCTGAGCATCAGTCTCTGGGTGGAGAGGAATGGTACTGTGCATCACTTGTTTCTATTGGATTTTCTTTTCTCTCTTTTTGTTATCTTGCTTTGCACTATTATTATTAATTACTATTACACTTAAATTTATTTTGATTATTAAACTGTTCTTATCTCAGCCCACGGGTTTTACCTTTTTATTATTCTCCTCCCCATCATGGTGTGGGGGTAAGAGGAGGGGGAGTGAGTGAGTGGCTGCTTGGTGCTCAGTTGCCAGCTGGGGTTACACTGCGACATAGCAGAACAAGGGGCACTACTTACTAGGTCCTTGGCACGTCCTGGATTATTCATGATCAGTAACTACAACCTGGTTCTCCTGAACATACTTTTTGTACCTTTCTAAGTTCACAGTGATTGTTATCTTTTGTTTTTTCATCATGTCCTACCTCTGAGTGTTATTAGACAGCATCACTATTTCATGAATTATCCTTTTGCCTCATTTTCTGAAAATAGTCTGTCGTTTGTTCGCCTAATTAGATATCTTGATAAGCCATATATTTATGTGCTGAGACTGTGATGACCTGCTGTTCTGCACCAAGGTCTGGAGTGGGGGTGAGGCGAGAAAGAAGGTGCAGGGCAATTTCTGAGGCTCAGTAACAAAGACCTGACAACAAATGGTTTAATAAAATAGCTGCTTTAAGAAGACACAATAAGTAAGACAGAATAAAAAAAGGAATATTGGTTGGGAGTAAACCTTTTATCCCTTCAGATGCTGAGAAGCACACTTGCATGCAGCATCAGGTGGGCCCTGGGCAGACTTTGGCACAGTATGCTATGCAGAAACCATCTGTGGAGACAAGTTCCTCCTCTTTGGTCCTTCAAGATACTAAATAATGTCCTTACAAGTAAGTAACTCTACTCCTGAAGGTTGTTGAGGTGGGAACTTCTGGCTGCTCTGTTGGACATGGGCAAGGATGTACAGGTGGAGCAGGAGCTTCCTGTGGGCTCCTCTGCTGCAGCCAGTCTGACCCTGCAGACACAGGACACGCACAGCGCAGCACAGAGTGAGGGCCATGCTGGGTGTGCAGCACAGCACAGCACGGCACAGCACAGCACAGCACAGCACAGCACAGAGTGAGGGCCATGCTGGGTGTGCAGCACAGCACAGCACAGCACGGCACAGCACGGCACAGCACGGCACAGCACAGAGTGAGGGCCATGCTGGGTGTACAGCACAGCACAGCACAGTGCAGATCTGTGCCTGCTCATGCAAGCTGAGATGTGGATCACCAGCTCCTCTACCTAAAGTAAGTGTTTTCCCAGTCAGGATAAACACACCCACTGATCTAGGTGTTACCAGCGCTTGCTGTTTGTTTTTTCCCCTCTGCGTTCACTCATGTATTTGCATTCATACTTGATTCATACCAGTCCCGATAATTCTGTTTCTCTGCAATGCTACTTCTGTATGCTGCTCCAGGAAGTATAGTGGAAAATTCTGTCTCTCAGTGCTGTTTTCCCGCTTTGACCCAAAAAAGGTAAGAGATCATGAGTTTAGCCTCTGAAGCGTTTTACTTGAAAAAATACCTATGTGTGAAACTAGTTCTGCTTTAAGTTAAAACTCACTAGAATCCAAAGTACGGAGCTGCATCAGTCAGCGTACTCATCTTTCCTTCTTGCTATCAGAGGAAGCACAAGACTGGGTTATCAGACTGGTGGCCATGAAACACAGTGCTCTGATTTATTTTAAAAATACTATTCTGGACATGAACTGACAGAGGTGTTCTGAGATAGTAATTATGTAACCTGAGATTTTTTTTAGTTGTTTCTGGGTGTAGTTCAATATACGAAGAATGGCAGGGCAAAATTTAGTGGCTTTATTGCTAACTTATTTGGTTGGGAAAAAAGGTAGACCATGTTACATACTGTAAAACGTTACCAAAAATTTTTCACAGAGATTTCTCTCTATCAAGCACGATGCTTTTTTTTTAACCCTTATATTTCATTTCGGTTTTTTGCTTAGAACTTTTCTGTTTTACCCAACTGGTAGACCCATAGTGCTTTTAAAAATATTTTCCATTTGTACTTAATAAACCAAATCAATATTATTTTAAGCCAATTATTTATGAATCATTAGCTTACAGGGGAATGTAACAATTCACAGAACCAGAACTTTGGAAACTGAGCTATAGAGCTCAGTTGAGATGGTAGCTGCTAAATCACAGCTTTGAGTACATTGTAGTCAACTGCCTTAGGGACTTTGATGTCCTTAGAAACCAGAAGAAGTTGCTCCTTTGATTCCTGTTATTTTCACATCTCTCTGCCTGATGAGACAAATTAATTCTTCTGGCTTATATTAGTAGCTCTTCTGCTGTAACAAAAGAGTGTAGGAGCATATTAAACAAATGTCTAATGTTGAAAGGCTTTTTGTTTGATAGTTTAGTACTAGTGGGTAGGTTTCTGTTGATGTTTGTGGGGTTTTTTCCCTCGTGGCACATCAAGTATTTTCCTTCTGCATCTCTGTGATGCAATTAGAGAACTAGTTATTGTTCTTCTCCTAAATAAGATATACATCCAATGTAAAAGTACAAAGCTGACAAAATATGTCATGTTTGCTCTGACTAACTCAGCTGACATAATTTTAGTGCTCATTCAACCATGAGCATTTAAATGTGATCTGAGACTATTCTGATCCCCAGTGTAGCTTTGTTTTTTGTCTGACATGGCTTGTATAGCTGCTCCACGTGCACACACACACAAAACACAAACAAAACCATAGCAGCCTGCCTTCCCCCTCTCCCCCCTAATAAAGCAAGGACACACTATACCTCAAGATTTGAGGCTTTGAATGTCCTCTAGCAATTCATGCCTGATTTAACCCCATTTTAATGCCTGAGTTCTTTTCCTCCTTATACTTACTTGCTCTTGTTCACTTGCAAGAGTTTTACATTCCTAGAGCAGAAGAAGAGCACATTTTCCTATATCAGGTATTCCCATTCATAGCCTGACACAAAATAATCTACCTGTAGCAGTACTTTGACACATCAGAGTATAAAATTCCCTGTTTGACATGTGGACAAATACTCTACTCAGACATCCTGTTACAGTGATGAAAAAAGTGGAAGAAGTCTAATTTAAACACCTGAATACAAGAATAACTTGATAGCTTCAGCAAAATTTGACATAGCATGCACCTGTGCCTTTTAGTGTGGAAAGAACAGTCTCCAATTTCATTGATTAAAAGAAAACATGCTTGCATTAATTGTAATTATTGACCAGAAAATACTCTGATTATACTCTAATTGACTGTTTACTTCGTATTTTGTAGTAGCTTGGCTTTTTTTTTGCAATAGATGAAGACCTAAATTAAGAGTGGGACTCAGCTATTCAAACGCTTCTAAGGAATAAGCACTAAGTGGCCAAATATGACATTAGACCTAAATCAAAAACAGCACAGAATTTGAGAACCCTTTTTGTATTTGACCCTTTGTTTCGTGTTGAACCACATGCTTCCTAAGCAGTACTGAACAGATTAAGTTTTGATGTGGTTTGATTTGGTTTTGTTTAGTCAGCTTTTAATCTGAGTTTTCTATGGTTTTATTTAGTAACAGTAAGTGAGAAAGTAAGTGATTTGCAAATGACATGCTACCTCCTTTTATGTTAATGATAAAGGTCTTAAATTTAGTGGGGCTAGAACTTCACGTGTTGATTTCAGGTTGAACTACAATAAATCCATGTATGGTGCCAGTACATATTCACACTGATCAGATGAGCTCTGACAAAGATCTGTTTGTCTTAACACCACTAGAAAAAATAAAGTATCACAACTAAGCCTGTTGGATAGGCTCATGTTATTGTCTCTAGACAAAAAATAAGATGACATGTGGTAGCTGCTTGGATAACAATGACTTAGTTTTAACACAAATCTACATCTCTTATCAATTCATTTCCTAATCAACGAACACTTGTTAACAGTTGTCTGTTTAAAAAAAATCACAGTAAAAGAATTCTTACTTTTGCACAGAGAAAATAGTCGTGGAATTTAGCTCCAGGGGCAGTCAGCAACGTTTGAGATGAACAAATAGGTGACTGAGCAATGCTTCATATATTTTCTTATTTGCTGACATAAAGTAATTAAAGTTAAGCTGAACAAAAAAATACCCAGCATCTCAGATTCCAGCAGCCAATTGCTGCGAGTACCTCTTCAGGAAGCTTCTATTCTGTGGTCAGTTTTGCTAAAGTTTTCCTCTTTCATTTTGATTTTCCCAGCTCTCCCTGAAGCATTTGAGAATGTAGGTCACCTAAGGGAAAGCAGTGCTGAAAAAGCCTTGCACTAAGGAAACAGCATGGCATGGCCATTTCCATATAAATTCCATCGAGCTTTTTTACTGTCTTAACTGCAGTGCTGAATCTTAGGTATTAGACTTAACTGATGCTTGCCTTCTCTGCAGTTCTGAGGTCCATCTCCTGGCCATTTCCCCTCCTGTCAAAAAGAGAAGTGTGATTTATATCCCTCCTAAGAGTATTTTAGGGCTCTGAAAAAATGCTGAGCTAACAAAGATAGAGTAAAATTGGGACTATACATGATAAATTGAAAAAACTACCCAAAATGGACAACAAAATGTTTTTCAATGATTAGCTGAGGAAGAAAAAAATCAGAGAATTAATAAGGCTGCAGCAACTACTTTAGTCTTTGTCCACTGTATGAAATTATATGGAATAGAGATATTTAGAAATGGCTCAGTGGTATGGGCTTTTGAATGTGTTGTCTTTAACTACAAAGTCAGTGGCTTTAACTACAGAGTCACTTCACATAGAGTTAAGATATTCAATGGATGAAGGACCTGTCTCTTGTCATAACCTTCAAATCCCTGAATGCTTCCCTAATAAGACCTTTTTTCCTTTTAAGTAATGACTTTGTGCTACAATATTTCTATGTTGCTCAGATTCCATACCGCAAAATGGACTATCCCCAATTTATGCGTGCAAAACAGGTGCAGAGGGAAACTGAGAATATTGATAGCTTCTCCATGGAAAGCCTGTACAAAATATACTACTGGAATCCATGTTTCTTAAATCTTAATCCAAAGCATTGGATATCCTGCAAAGTTTATCCTTTTCTACAGCTGTTCTCCATTGTCCTACTTTTTGTTAGTTTCCACTTTTTGGAAGGGCATTGGGGAAGAGAATGTAATAGAAATTGGAACAGCATTCCATCTGAGAGAAAGATCATGTGATGAGTTCTCCCAAAAAGGGTTTGTGTGCAACAGAGAAGACTGAATGAGAAAGGGTATTTTAAACTTTACAGCTTCTGAAGCTCTGATTGAAGCTTAACTTTTCATTACAATTTTTGATGGAAGGTTTGGCAATGAAAATTTTATGATGGTGAGTCATTTGCAGGACTATGCTCTGTACTGATAGAGTGATCAAGTTATTTCATTAAAACATGTGCACATCTTCTGCAGTCTGGCTTCCATATCAGCATGATTTTGTCAATAATTTATATTTCAGTAAAGGTGATGAGCAGTCCTGATTCCTTAAATATAATCAGATTAGCTTCTATACAAAGTTACAGGACTGCATATTGCAAAATACAGAATGTCCTAAGTCAAACTTTCTGTGCATGAGAATGGCCCCTTATGCTTGGCTACTGATTTGAACTTCTGCCACACTGTTCATGCAATTAAATATTCCTTGCAATTTCATATATTTAGAAATACATTTGTACTGCTAGTGGGTATCTGGCAGGTAGCTAGTTTTGCCCTCCTGTAAGTGACTACAACTATACACGTAACTGTACACAAATTGACTGTGTGTAACATAGTGTGACATATTGACAATATGTATGTTGCACTTGGATATACAAATGACAATATTTATGAATATTGGTATGACTTGGAAAGCTGTACTTAATTTTCACAAGATGGAGTAGGCTTGATTGATTTTTAGTTTTTGTAACTATTCCAAGAAGTGGTTACAACAAGGAAAAAACTGAACAACCCCTATTTTTCTAAATGAAGTGACTACTAGGCATTTAACAATTATTCCATAATTTTGATGAAAGTTTCAACCAAATTAATGCTCTTTGATTCACACAATTTTCTGATTAAGACTTACCATATTTGAAATTTACAAGTGAACTAAAGTGACTTTGTATAATAATTACGTGATCTTGGTGATACATTTCCCTACCCAGGCCTGATGGCTCAAGAAATCCTTTTATTTACTCTTTACCACTTCTGGCTGAAGACAGGATATGTCTTCTGATTCACTGAGTAAAGTAAGATTTATGTAATCTACCATTTTGTCAGCATTACATCTCATGCCTCTCAATCTAGGAACAAATGTTGGCCACAAAGTTTTCCAGCTCTGGTGGAACTGGATTAATGTTAGCAAAGGAGCTGTCTAAACAGGAAAGAATTCTCTGTCTTGTGGAGAACCAGGGAAGGAAGAAAGAAAAAGAAAAAGAAAAACAACAACAACAACAACAACAACAAAAACCAACAACCAAACAAACAGGAAAAAAAAAAACAAACCCAAACCTTTGAACAGAATTCATATGAGGATAGACATAGAAATAACAGAAATGGCACTAAGTATAGAAGCTTGAAAAGAAGCTGTGTCAAATGCAGAAAAGAGATCTGCATCCCTCCCACAAGACTTTGTCTTGAAGCAAAAGAAGTGGCATATTAGTTGATGGAGAGAAGGAAGTAGGGAAATATGTACAGTTTTATTTTGAATAGATTTGTGTATTTCTTGTAGTGTTAATTAAAATCAGTAATATTCTTGAATTAAACATGAAATCTGGTTGTGCTTTTCTTATTGTGTAGCTCTGGAAAGGGAAAATGTAGAGCAAGCTTTCTACTCTCTATAGAAAGATATCTGTTGCCATCAGACCAGAGGCAAGAAAGTTCATCCTTAAACTGCAGCTTGTAGGAATTTTGCATTCTGAAACTTCCAGTGGGACCTAGGGTATAGGCAATGTCTGCACTCTGCTCCATTCCTGGGTTTTAAGGATATGAACTCCTGCTGCAGTAGCTTGGGAGTGTTTAACAAGAGTGTGTCCGAGACAATGACATTTGATCAATCATTTAGTCTGTTTAGAAGAGCAAAAGAGAATTTAAAATGCTATGTCACACTGAAAAATCATCAGGTCAGGTCTCATGGGAACCCACACAATCAGCCTGTGCCTAGAAGAAAAGGTGGTATCCTTCATCCACAGCAACAGCCTACAAACACAGCTGTACTAACCTCCTGGGGAAATGCAGCTAATCTTAGGATAAAATAGTGAGATCTCCAGGCTGTGGTCAAGGGTCTTTTCTCTTGTGAGAGAATAGACTTCCTGAGGAGACAGAGATAATCAAGGGTTGGACTGCTCTTGGGATTTTCTGCGAGGCCCTGTTCTGTGGCAGAGCACTACTGTCTCATCAGTGTACAACTGAATAGATTCTTTTCTGGACTGACAAAAAATCACTCTTTGTGCAAGGCTGAGAGAGGGCTTCTGGGAACTCTCAGGAATTAATTATAACAGCGTAATTGTATTATGTAATGATGCCTTAGGTTTTAACTGTTATATTTTTCAAATTCTGTATTCCTAGCGTGTAACTCTAAAGTCTCTTGTAGCCTGTGAGTTGCTGCTCTCTCATGCTAAGATAGACATAACAAAGCCTCTCCAGGCTGTCTCCAAGGACACCCAGACCGTCCTAGGCCCAAAATGTGTAAACCAGCATCTTGAGAAGGGGGGGCAAGCTGGGGGGAAATTACATCATTAGCTAAAGTTTAATTGGTGAAAGTGTGTTGATATGCAAATGGACCAAACCTATAAAAGTGTGAAGAACTCGTGACTTGTTGTCCATCTTGGGTGTAGCCTTTGGCCNTGGCCTCTTTAGGCATCAGTAGCATAAGTGTACTGAGTGCTGTAGAAATCTACAACATACACGTTGGCATTCACATTATTTAATTTTTTGAAAAAATGTCCAAGGCACACATAGCGCCCAATGACAGCATTCTCGAGCTAAAAATGAAAATAAATGCAGACAAAGAAGAACTGCCAAATTTGCTTTAAAATATGGAAGAAGTTAATTTCCATACAGGATTAAGATGAACCCAAATTTACATTACTTTTATTAAGATAATGTGGTAATATGTTGGGTTGACCTTGGCTAGCCTGCAAGGTGCCCACCAATCCCACTATCACTTCCCTGCTTCAACAGGAGATGTGATAAAAGGCTCATGGTCAAGACAAGGGCAAGGATATGACTCAGTAGTAACTGTCATGGGCAAAACAGACTCAGTGTGGGGAAATCAATTCAATTTACTGCCAATCAAAAGTAGGATAATATGAAATAAAAACAAATCTTAAACCACATTCCTCCCACTGTTCTTTCCTTCCAAGGCTCAACTTCACTCTTGACTTCTTTATCTTCTCCTCCTGAACAGTGCAGGGGGATGGGGAATAGGGGTTCAGGTCAGCTCATAATGCTTCGTCTGACACTCCTTCCTCCTCATACTCTTCCCCCAGTATGGGGCACACCTCATGGGAGACAGTCTTTCACAAAATTATACAACACAGGTCCTTCCCATGGGCTGCAGTTCTTCATGTACTGCTCCAGTGCGGGTCTTTTCCACAGGGTGCAGTCCTTCAGGAACAGACTGCTCCAGTGTGTGTCCCCAGATGGGGTCACAGGTCCTGCCAGAAAGCTTCATCATGGGCTCCTCTCCATGGGGTCACAGGTCCTGTCAGAGGCCAGCTTCAGCATGGGCTTTTTTTTCTTTGGTTCACAGGTTCCTTCAGGGAGTATCCACCTGTTTGGACATAGGGTCCTCCACAGGCTGTGGAGTGAATGTCTGCTCTATGAGCTGCAGGGGCACAGCTGCCTCACCATGGGCTGCACCACAGGCTGCAGGGAAATCTCTCCTCTGGTGCCTGGAGCCCCTCCTCCTGCTCCTTCCTCCCCTCCAGACCCTGGAGTCTAAATAGTGATCTGTACCATTCTCTCGCCCATCTGCTGCTGTTGTGCAGCATTTTTTCCCCCTTGTTAAATATGCTATCACTGTGTGCTGCCACCAGGCTCAGCTTTGGCCAGCAGTGGGTCCGTCAGCCAGCTGGAGCTGACTCTTTCTAACACGGGGGCAGCTTCTGGTATCTTCTCACGGCAGCCACCCCTGTAGCCTGCTTGCTACCAAAACCTTGTCATGTAACCCAAATACAGAAAATCCAAAAATGGGCATTTGTGATTTTATACTATAATTTTCTAAAAATTAGTTTGGGAGGTGTAAAAGACAAGCATCTTGAACAACAAACAACAGTTGAAAGAATAGGAACCTTTATTGAAATAAAGGAACCAACATTTTATCTCATCCCTATCCTGGCCATTGGAGAGGGAGGTACCTGGTAGACTGTGAACTGAAGGGTGGAAATGAGGCTGATATGGATTAGGTTGGCAGCCCATATATGCCGTGAGGTATCACTGACTTATTTTTGTGGCTCATTTGTCCTTGCCAAAACTTCATGATGCCACATTTTAATTAGTATGACTTCAGGACTGGGAACTAAATTACTAAATTCAGTCAAATTAAATTGCTAAATTAAACCCCTAAAACCCTCTCCATCTGAGAACATAGGGTCTTCAAAGTGTGACCAGAAATTTGGTGTTGTTAGGTTCTTTGATAAAAAGCTTGTCTCCATGCTCTAAATGTGGTACAGAACAACAACATCAAGCAGGGGAACCTTCATCCTTATGGTGAACTCAGGAAAAAAGATTCCCTGCCCCAGACTCAGGAATGTCACAACAGAGAACTGATGGTCATCATCCAGGTCTGAAACACACCAGATGAGTCTGGAAAGGCTCTCCAGACAAACTTAAGGGTCGAAGTCAGGGCTACTGTCTAGAGGGTGTAACACGCACAGTGGGATGCAGGGGAATAGGATAGAATAGAATAGAATAGAATAGAATAGAATAGAATAGAATAGAATAGAATAGAATAGAATAGAATAGAATAGAATAGAATAGAATAGAATAGAATAGAATAGAATAGAATATTCATCAAGTCCAACTGCCTGATCGCTACATGGCTGATCCAAAGTTAAACCTTGTTTTTAAGGACATTGTCCAAATGCCTCACACACTGGCAGGCACGGGGCATCAGCAACCTCTACAGAAAACCTGTTCCAGGGTATGACCACCCTCTTGGTAAAGAAATGTTTCCAGGTATAAAGTCTGAACCTCCCCTGACATTCAGGGAATCTTAGGATTGCACAAAACATCTTTTGACTGGTGTAGGGGACAAAACCAAAGGCAGAGGAAGAGAGGGCTCATCATGGCTTGGAGAAAATGGGTCATAGAAGGCTAAGGGGACACAAGCAGCTGCCCATGTGTAAGCAGGTTGCTGGGCAGTATGCTTGTCTGGCCATGACCCACACCCGATCATCACCTGCTGTCGTGCCTTCTTCCTAAATTACATTTCTAACTATTTTCCTGAATGAGAGGACTCACTTCTCTGTGGATGTGATTGTATGGATGTGTAACTGTCAGCAACTGAAATCAGACAAGGGATTATAGGGCTTGCAAATCAGCAAAGTCATCAACTGAAGAGACTGGAGTGAGTAATAACAAGTACCAACAATTGCACTACAGATCAGGGGTTATATGTGTCTGTGGTGCGAGCAATTGGACTAAGTGAGAGTGCAAATATCAAGCCAAACTAGGTGGAGAAGAGATTAAGAGGCTTTGGAAGGAAGTATGTCTCTGGGAGTAAGGCAGTTGGAGAAGGTGACTTCCAAAGGGACCAAGAAGTCTCTGCCAACTGATGGAAAGGATGTAAAATCTGAAGGTCAGCTGAGAGACTGCATGTATGTGTGTATTTGTGTGGGAGAAAGCTGGGGACAACAGGGATCCAGGCTGGAAGGAGGGCCTGTCTAAGATATTGGGTGGTGTTTGCCCAGGAGAGACCCACAGTGTGCATGTTTATGTGCTGCTGTGTGCAAGGAAATCTGTACCAGCAGATTGGAATGGGACTGTGGTGTTTGGGGAATAGTGTGTCCAGATGCCAGCAACTGGGAAGACTGGGGATCCACGGCCAGTTACTGGATGGACTGCGTGTCTAAGCCCAACAACTGAGAGAACCCTGGTGGTATGTGAGTGAGGAGGTCTGTATCAGCCCCTGGAGAGGGTTTCATTTGTGAGGATACAGCAGCCGAGACGATCGGGGATCCAGGTACTGGCAGATCCATGGTATGTGTCTGTGGGTGACAAGTGAAAAGCAACTACAGTGAGATTGCAAGTCTTAAGAGCTCGTATGTCCAGGGTACAGCAGTAGGGCACATTGTGGATCCAGGGACAGACCGAGTATCTAAAGTCAGGTGCTGGAGGAATCCACACTATATGTATGCATATATTTCCTAATAATGGACTTTCATCCTGATTAGCCAGAGGGCAACAAGATAAGGCCATTGGTGCTGTTTGTTCTTGTGTGAGTGCTGAGTATTTCTGGCTCTATTGATCTGTATAGCTGTCCACGTGTGTATATGCACATATGAATTGCAGAAATGAGTTTGTATGTCTGTGCCTACCAAGAACACATGTTTAGTTTCAGTACCAATACAGGCTGGGGGATGGAGAGATTTGGAGAAGGCCTGCAGACAAGGACTTGGAGGTGTTTGCGGATGACTTTGATTTGTGCTCTTATGAGAGATCACAACTGCATTTGCACAAAACCTTCATTCGTAGTACAGCCAAACTCAACCCTAATGTGAAGGGTCCTTTAAAGCCTCTTTATGACATTCTGAGTCGTTTCAAGAATTGCCTTAAGTTACTGAAATCAGAGATTATAAGCTAATTGTATAATAGTTTGTAAACTATTGTGCATCCTGAGGCAAGTATAGGTATATGACCAATTAAAAAATTAGACATATATATCTCCTGAAATTTGAAAAATTGAGAATCCATTGCACATTAGCATTTTGCTCTCCTCCCTCACGACTGCAGGCAGATTGTTTTAACTTCATTCTACCACAGCCGCAATCAAGTCACAGTCCACCAAGCTCTGCGGGATCATTGGACTCTGGTTGTAAATTCACAAATGAGGGTGCACAATGGCTCACTAGATTCCTGCTGACTCCTGGACTGTGTCTGTGCTCTAGGATTTTGGATGGGATTGCTCTAGACTAGGTTGCTGGATGCCCCTCTCCGCTGTGCCAGCCTCAGGCTGCTTCCAAGTCGAGAGAAAGTGAGGCTTTTACGGAATGCCCGCTGCACCACACAGCCCAGTCTTTCACACAGTTTTCATCTACGTCGACAACCCCAGCTCCAAGCACAGCCGAGCGGCCATCCATACCCCAACCTGCCAGAGCGCGGCAGGACACAGAGGACATTGGTACCCCTCGGTGTATCCGAAACGGGAGGCACAGGATGCGCGAGCCAGGCGAGGCTCCACCTGCCGCCGCGCACCTGCCGCTGCGCGTCGGGCGGCGCGGCAAACGGGGATAACG
>VWZT01006500.1:30488-64428 GCA_013397055.1 Pachycephala philippinensis
TTTTTTTCTGTAAATCCCCAAGCAGTAGCTGGAGGACTTCGTCTTCGAGAGCCGCTTTTGTATAGCGTCCTCCATAAAACCAGCATCAGGTGTGGGAGACTATTTAGCGCCTGCGGGGTAATATCCGTAGGTATACAGCTGAGTACCCCGGGGTGGAAAACAAGGACGAGACAAAATCCTGTGAATTAATCTGTAACCCCGGCTAGCTCGTTTGAAAATAAATACAACTCCTGCCTGCACGCCTCCCTCGCCCTTCCTCTGCCAGATTACCAGCGGTTGCAAATATTTCTCCAGTCCCTGGGTAAAAGCTCTTGTACCTTGGTGAAATTTTTCCAAGGGGAAGTTGAGTCTATGCTACAAGGTACTGAACACACATGTGAATAGCATCTTAAACGCTGATAGCTTCGAATCATGTAGGAGATGCTGCTGACAACCAGATTCCCTGTTCATGTTTTGCAGGCTGTATATGGGCAGGTTTGGGAGGGGGCAAATTTTTTCGGATTTTACAGAGGGTTGCATAACTGCTCATGTTTATTTGAAAGGAAGAGGAGGAGCAAACCCGAGCCCTAGCCTGAAATGAAACACATGATGTGATACTGTCTTTTACTGAGCCTTCCCACTGTTTTCTCAGCTAGCATCATTAAATAGCATGCTTTAGACGGTTGGAAAAGGTTAGCATGATTATAAAACATTAAGGTTTGTTTTTTTTTTTCCTTCTACTGCTGTGAAAACTTTGGGGAAAACCAAAGAGATACCTATATACTTTCATAGTCTTAGGCTTAAAATAACATCACTGTTTATCAAACCTGTACAACTTATTTTTAAAATGGCAATGGCTGTTTTTTTAATCCTTTAGTGATGAGCCACTTCTTTATGTTTTTAGAGACCCTATCCCAACTCAACCTGTCATCTCCCCAATCCAAAATAAAATGCTGTTTTGAATGCCTTTGTACATCTCTGGGTCACAGTTACATGCTTTTAAATAGTCCATCATTTGTAACTGCTGAAGTGTATGTCCAGTATTAAATTGTAGTACAGTGTAATGCTTAGACAGCATGCCATGCAAATATCAAATTGCAGATAAAGTTCACATAGCTTGCACTTGACCCTTGTAAATCTAAGAAAAGATATTTATAAATGGAAATATACATTCACCAAGTAGTTGCTTCTGTGTCATATTTAGTCTGTGGCTTGACTGTAGTGAAAAATAAAGTCTTTTTATTTAATTTTTATAGTAGGTATATTCATTCCAGTTACTTTCTGGAGGCAGCTGTGTGATAGAAGCTATTTTTACTTCTTGTATATTGATCATAATTTGAAAAAATAAAATAAGGTTCTTTTAAGGAGTGAGGCAGTCAGTTATGTCAATTTATGTTAAGTGTATTCTCAGTATAGATAGAAGCAATTAATTGTACTCAGTATATCTCAGAGTGCTTCAGAGAATAAGCCATATAATGTTTAACCTTGATAACTTGCTCTCAGAAGATAAGCTAAAATACAAATGAAAACAATATCAGATTTTTTTTTGCTTTACATACTTTAATTATGTAAGTCTCCAGTGTGAGGATGTGACTGTAAGCACAAGCCTCTATCTCTCTATATTTATATATTATTATATATATTTCATATATTACAACAAGAACAGTCATTCTGTGGCATAGTCAGTCACTCAGTGATGTCATGTCCTTTTTATTTGTACGTGCATACTGCTTGCAGGCTTGCATAAATGGAATGGAGTCTCTTCAGCAAGCAACAAAGTTTGTTTTTTCTCCCCCTGAAACCCATTTTTATGCTGTGCATAACTGAAATTAAATGCAGGTGTATAATTCCCACACCTACTGCTTCTCTGCTGCACTGGCATGACTGCTGTGGGCATAAATGCTTCTAGAAGTCTCTGCCAGTTAGTTGAACGGAAATATTTTGCTTACTGTTTGTATTGCCATAGTGCCTGGGAGCTGTGGTCAGGGACCTTTACTAATGTGTTATGTCCAGTATAATGGAACAAAAACTTGGGCATGGCCCCCTAAATATTATGATCCAAAATAAAAAACAAGGAGCTGTGAGTGGTGCAAAAGAGGAATCAAGCTGATGCTAAGAAGGATACATTGGTATGTGTGTGCATTATCCAGCTGTGTGCTTTCTCGTTCTCATGTGTAAGAGCAAAGGTGATTGTAGAACTTAATGTAAGACTCCCACTGTTCTCTGAGGGTTATCCTTGGGACATATGAATGGCTTGGGTTTGGGGGATTTTTAAATGTATGTGACTTGACTAAATGCTGAAAATTAAGGTAAAAAAAATTACATCAACCCAATATGAAAAATTTTCTCTTCAGACTACCTAATTTTTACAGGTCTTTTAAATTTAAGGTAATATTTTAGAATTTTGAAATGTAGTTTCCATTTCAGATTCCAGACAGGAAAAAATAATAATGTTTTTCCTTTTCCTCAGTGTTTTCTATAAGCTGTTCTAGTTCTTTCTTCATCTCATCCCACTTATGTGCCTAAACCCCCCAGAAATACATACTGACAACTACACCTTCAGCTGAAAGATATTTCTGAGTGAATGCATCGCTCTGCTCATCCCAAATTGCCCATACATAGAAGTACTGCAAGAATTTCCCATTTCATTGTAGCCTGGTTATTGGGATACTTTGGAATAGTGCTGAAGAGAACTGTACATTGAAAGGATGTTACTGGTAAAATACCCCTATATAAATATGGTTTTTAAGTACCCAGGGACCGCACATGTGTTACAGGACAAGTATGTGTATCCTGCTCAGGTTTCAGGATACTCTTCTTGAGTGGGTGTTTATCTCAAGTGCTGACAGAGCAGAACAGACTGATTCTGTGCTACTCGGTTTTTTTGGCTCGCAGTGGTATGTCCATCAAAACAGATGGGAAGTTTTCTTTATTGTTAGTTGTTACGTGTGGTCAGTGGGCAATTCACTTTGCTGCTGCTAAGAGGGATTCTTAACTCTGTCAGGACTCTTAAGGCAGCTGTTGAGAAGCTTAGGCTCTGACTCTTGCTAGTTGTCTTAAGGTTCCCTCTTTCTTTTCCTCCTCACCCTTCTCCTGCCTCATAGTGTCCTGAGTTTGTGGTATGAGTTTACCTTGTTCTGGATAAAAACCCAAGAGCTGGTAACCAAGAATGTACAGATCAAAGGTTCAATGCATTATGTGGCTGATGAAAAGATAAAAATTAATCTTAAGTGTAACTGTTTTAAATAATCATTTGAAGTTAATTTTTGCTCAGTTTGGCTCATCTCAGGAATACGCTTCTGTGTCAGTGTTCATGTATTGGGAGCATTTGACAAAATGAGCACAGAGAAACTTGAAATAAAAATAATCAATGAGATGATAGTTTTTACTTGAATCTTTGAGGGTTGCAGTCCTAGTTCAGATTCTTAAATGGTGTTTTATTGGATCAATGCTAGAAAATTCTTGCATTAGTAGTGAAAATGCTAAGAGGTCTTGCTCACAAAATTATTTTTTCATTGGTGATGACACTGTTTATTTTGAATTTAAAAGCACCTGTTTCAGCCTGTCTATTCTGGTTTGAGTATTGGAAGGAGTAGTACCCAAATATTTCATCTTAGAGGAGCTTATAGATGTGAAAGAACTTACTGATTTAGCAAAGGAAGTATTTCCCTTCTTATTTTGTACCAGGCTGTGGGTGGTTGCAAAAAATCTATACTTAAAGGTTGGTGTATTTTCATGGATTCAGATAAAAGTGAAGTAGCAGATTTGAAGAACATAAGGGATCCTTAGACAATCTAATCTGATTCGTGTATCAGTTATATTGAGTTAGTTATCCAAGAGCAATAAGCTACATTTGGTAAAAGTCTGTCTCTCAGAGATGCTTGCCTAAATTTATCTTTTGTATTAAAGGCAGTCTAATATGCGGACGTGAGGATGTGAAGTATTTGCAGCTATTCTTGGATGTTACCTGTAGTACCTGGCATGGTTGATTGTCTCTTCATAAGGAAGTCGTATTTCTGATTTGCACTGGCGTAGCCTGAATTTCCAGCTGTTGAGTTTTTTGATATCTTTGACAGTAAAGAGCCATTTAGTAGGTGATTCAGTTTCTCTACAGAGCTATTTGGATCTCTCAAGAATTCCACCAAAGTAATTTGTAAAGTGTCTTATGGTAAAACGTCTTGTCTCATGATTTTGCATCTCTTATATCATCTTCATTTCTTTGATCAGAGGTGGTGCTTTGTGCCTGTTAAATCTTACAGTTCTTTCAAGTATCTGTTAGTTCAGTTTTTCTTAGATCTAATTCTGTCCCTGTCAATAACATCAGCATGGTTCTCTAGATACTTTTACTTATGGGTGGTACTCAAAGTCCCCCATCTTACTGGAGTTTGAAGTGATCCTTCTGTACAATCTCTGATCCCGTTTCATGGAGTGGATCTTCATTACTCATTGCTTTTCCAGAAATATTTTGAAAGGGTTCTGTGGAAGTTCCGGGTAGAGTCTGGTCTGGGTGGGGGTGGTGGGAGGATACAATGTACAGTGAATGAAGAAATGAGGCTAAGCAAGCTCTACAATTGTAGTGGAACCTGTAGTCGACTAATCCTGAAGTGATGACAGGCCCAGCATGTTATTCGGAGCTGTAAATTAATTGTATGACTAACTACTGTGGAGAGCAGCTGTTGTCTTCTACAGTTTTTGGATCTGTGATTCCCAAGTCTTTTTTTGATACGCCATGAAAAAATACCTCATCTAAACAGTTCAGTCTCCTCTCTTGTTGTGCCTTAGTTGGTGTCATACTCACTTTCTCCTGTGAAGGTGGTTCTAGACACTGGCTTGTACCCTTGCCTGTGTATGAAATTGCAGACTGTTTGTGTTCAGATTATTCATTTACCAATGACAGCAGCCTGGCAGAGCTTAGGATGAGTACTTAGTGGAACTCCCAAGTGAAGTAGTGGCATAATGAAAAAAACCACAAAAACATAGTAAGAGGTCACCAGTACATGTATATGTTGTGGATGCCTTATTCATGCTTTTACCTTCATAGTTAAAACCTGGTGTAAGTGACATGGTCGTATTACAGGATATTGTAGAGCTAGTTAAGAGTTAGCTAGATAGAGAATTTTTGTATACTTTTAAGTCAGGTAATCATGTTTTTTAAAAGAAATAAGTTGTAATAAAACTATAACTGATAAAGGTTTGTGTGTCTGTGTACAAGTGCTTTGTTTATGTAAAGAGGTGATATTTATGAAGTGGTTCTTTGAAACGGAGGAATGTAACTTACTAAGAACTAAACTTAGTTTTGTAAGTGATCTTGTAGAAGTAACTAGCTGAATAGCAATAATTTTTAGAAATACAGCAGTTAACAATAATTTGTCCACAGTCAAAGTAATCTCTGTGCTTGATAATGTGTTTTCTAAGCTAGGTCCTTTAATGGCATATGTGATGGCATATGTTCACAGTCTGAAATACTGTTTCGCTGAGAAGAAATGTTGGGACAGTTTAAGTAGGTACCTTTTCTGTTACTCTGTGTGTGTCCTGCTGAAGGTCTAAATGTATCCACATGATCTGGCCAGCCTTGCCCTTGTCCATAGTGCTAAATTCACATATATTGTTAAGAAAACTCGAGGTTCAGCCATGCAATTCCTCATAAAGCCTGCAAAATGATTTAATTTTCTTTAGGTAAAGATGGCTTTAATTGTAGATAGAGTTGTTGGCTTTGCTTGTTTTGCAGTGGTCTCTGCTCATTTGTCTTCTGTGTTATATGCTAGGGAAAATGGTTGGCTGTCATTCACTTCAGCATCACATGTGGAGAAATATAACCAGAGCAGATCTCTGAAGAGAAATGCTTTAACTCTGGTTCCTGCAGGTAGCTGTGAAGGAAGCTTAAGGGAAGCTTTAAGAGCGGTCTAAAGCATTGCTTTTTATTAGGAAGATGTTGCATTTCTCCATCTGTTTATCCTTCCCTAAGCTTGAATGTTTATGCAGAAATGTGGGGAAAAGATTCCATCTGCTGTACTTTGTCTCTGCTGTTTTTATTTGGCATAGATGATTACAGACAGAAAATAAATGAGAATTCCCTTTCATTACAATTTTGTAAAGTTTTTATAACAAGGGGAAGATGGATCAAGTGCTAAAATAAACCTGATGCAGTCAGACAAATTAAAATGCCTTGCACTGTATCATAATTCATTATGAATTCAATTAACTCATAAAAATAACACCTCCTGTGCTCATTGAAAAGTTGCTTTCTTTTTTGCTTGGATTGGGTAGAAGGTCTTAAGAAATTTTGGATGGCTGCTATTTGTGATGCATTGAATAAGTTTTACCAAGAGTGCAGAAACAGATTCTGATAAAAATTGTGTCCTAAGCACCTGCATGCTTACCAACACTTGATGGAGGAAAAATGAGCAGGAGAATGGAAGGTAAAAACAGGTAACACTTAACATATAAAACTAGTTATCTGGGGCATATAGTAGAAAGGGTTAAGAAATTAGGACGGTATCAGGGCTGAGATTGAGAGCCTGAGCAGATAGTATATTTTAGGTTGTAGGAGCCTGAGGAATTTACACTGCAGACTTTGGTTGTTAGCTAGATGGTGGCCTTGATGCTCAATGTAAACATAACTTTGGGGTCTTGTGTTGTCATGTTGTGGGTTGCACTGGAGCGAGGTATTGCACCTGAGAAATAAGGTTGGCCTGTGTAAAGGTGAGTGTTACAGGAAAGAGGAGACGCTAGTAGTACCATTATTGCATTGCAGCTGTGCCATTGTGCTGTGGAATCTTTTCTGCAAGTTCATCAATCTTAGCAGTCAGAGGTCTGCTTGATTCTTGAATGATTCTGCTGTTAAAAAGTGTGAATTGGAAGTTTCCCTTAGTTCACACTAGACTTTTGACCTCATTTTAGCAAATTCTTGGTTGAGAAGTATTGTAAAGAATGAACAGTTTTAAAAATACACTGTCTTCTCCATTAACATGAATGTATCTGAGGCTGTAATAATGCTGTAGTGTTCTAGTCTATAGTTATGTCTTAGACAGTTACACTCATATTCATTTCCATGGCAGTTAATGTTGTGAGATGACTTCCATTAAAACTGTTTTTTAACACTGTTTAAAACTTGCTGCAAATGAAAGCAATTAGAAGTTAGACAAAGCAGATGAAAAAGTACATGGTGTAGCCCGAAAAAATAGGCATTCAGATTTTTGTATCCTGCTGATATATATATAGATATAGATACAGGTTTGGTGGGTTTTTTTCAGAAAACATTTTTTTGGTGTGGAGATCCTAAAGTGGTTTAATAGATTTGCAGCTAGTGAGAATGTATTTATATTTCCTTTATCGAGTCAGAGAATGTTCGTTCTTCGGAGTAGTCATTACGCTCAGGTATCTGCTTTATGTGACCTTAAAAATTAAAGTAGTGTAGAATATGGGTCCCAGGGTCCTCATGATGTTCTGAATACTGGCAGCAGAACAGACATGTTTCTTCATCCCTCTCCTTTGGTTTCCGTATCTGTGGCATGGCAGCAATGATAACTTGTGTTAGAAATACTAAGCTTCCTGCTGAGCAAATAAGCCATGAATTAGTTGTCAGGGAGAGGGCAGGGAAGGTGCTGCGGTAAATTCTGACCTGGTAGGACACGTGCATATTCAAAGGGTTGCATAAGCTTCTGAAATTGTTGGAAAAAATTCTCTGGATTTTAGTAAGTCTTCCTTGCTGCTGACAGATGGATTACTTTTAAGAGCAATTCCCACAAATCTAAATCAAAGCTGTACCAGAATTCCGGCAATTTCTTGACACCTGGAGAGGGTGTGGATAAGTGAAAGAGTATAAATTAATATAAAGCCTTCTGTAGAGTTGGCAGTTGGTCAGTACTGAGGCTTTGGGTATTCACACAGCTCTAGAAAATTGACAACTGAAATTCACAGAAACAATATTCTTGTCCCATCTTTTATGGAAGAATCCAGGTTAATAAGTGACTTTATCTAGTGGAGGTCTCCCAGCTGTCTGTCTGCAGATGAATATATATTCTAGTCTCTGGCTAAAAGGAAATTTGCTGATAATAGAAAACTTTTTCTAATGGGTTCAGCATGTGCTGAGAACACAGATCTGCACTTTCAGTCTATTTAGCATAAGATAGTCATGATGTCAGTGACCAACATCAGTTAACATGAGTTAGTTTGATCCCTGGCTTAATCTCTACATAATGTGCTGTATTATTTCCCTACTGCAGAGTGAGGGGAGGGACAAGAACTGTTTTTTTGTGTTACCAAAGGACACAGACTATAGCAGTTCGTAACACAACACCTAACTGTCTAAGTATTCTGTGGGTTTCTGAAACTCCATTTTTGGGGAGATAGTTGTTCTTTCACAAACCTCCTATACTCTGTCGTCTGCTTATACCTCTTTCTTATCTGGCTGCTTTTGGTGATGTGGACCTGCTTGGTTGGAGCATGCAGTATTTGGAAAGGACAGTATTGGTGGCTAGTCCCACCTTCCTTCTTTCTGCTGGCTCTGAAAATTGGTATTATCTAATTGTGTACACATTAGACTTTTTGGATGGTGATGAAAAGCATTTCTTTGGTTAGCTGTTATTGTGGTAGTCAGCATCTACACAGCTCATGCTTTTAAACAGCAGCTTAATTTTGTTTTACTGAGTTTTAGATTTGGTATTCTAGAGCAATCACTTTCTTTTGTCTCTTTCACCTATCATCTTGCTATGGTCCCGCACTGAATTACTGCTAATCTTTACTTCTAGCAGAATCTACCAAGCACCTTTTGATCCCTTTGTCCAGGGGAAAAGGGTAAGGAAGACTCAAAACAGCATTTGTTCTTGAATTTTTGTCAAACAGGTTATTCTTTATTTCTATTTGAGAGATGCTTTCTTCAACATGACATGATCTCCTTCCTTATCTCTAATCACTAAAAAAAGTTAAAGGAGCTGACCCCATTAAAAGTCTAATTTCATATCCTGTGTGGTGCAGTTCTTTACCTTCTAATTATAGTATGTTAATAAATATAGTTCTCTTCATACTGTGTTGTTTGTAGTTTTAAGAAAGAAAAGTTTAAATTAAGACTAGGTAATTTTTTCATAAATCCAGGTAGCTTCTTTTTAATATATTTCATGCTATTACATAGGATTTTAACAAGTAAACTGTAATTACGATTCAGCAAGGAGTGTCCATGATAATATTTGGCAACCACCGCAGAGCCCTGGTTTTAACCTCTCCTTGACTTTTCTGCTTTAGATGGTGAGGATTTATTTGAAATGAGTCTGTTTTGCATACCAGATTTCACCATTCAAAACTAAAGCCTTTTCTGTAGTGTCTGTTCTGCCTGATCCAGAACTACTCAGAACACTCCAGTACAAAGTTCATTTATTAATAAGTGAGAGAAATAAGTCCGGAACTATCTTTCTGAAGGCCACATATGTTCCTTTGAGCATTTTTCCTATAGCAAGTTTATAAAGTTTTAATTTATTAGCTACTGAAAGTAAGTAAAAAATACTTTCAGTTGCTACAGCTATCATACTGAAGACTCTGTAAGATGGTAAAACATGATTCTGATGTGCTATGCAAAGTTGAGTTATGGTTATAGGCAACAAAGCATTAAGCAAAACTGGCCAGCAAGGCACTGACACTGGCTAAGGAAGGATTTTGTTCAGGAGATACTTAAAAATGTAGGCACGTGGTTATGTTTTCCAATTTCAGATGAGACAGAGTGGTGCAGATGTTTTCTTGTTAATAGCTTGTAAACTGTGCTATTGTTGTATCTTTTAAAGATATTCACCCTGAGTATAACTTCTTAAGAGAATTGCTAAGAGCAAGAAAGGAGCTATCCCTAAAAATTTATTGGAAAGTTTATTTGCCACAAGATGAAATTACAAAATTATGCAAACCGTATATACCTTACCAGGGCAAATTTCCACGTTTTTCTGTCCTGTTCTGTGCATACAAAGGTAACTTTGGTTTTTAATATCCTACACAGACTTTTTTTTTTGGCTGGTCTGTACTCTTTCTCTAGCCAGTTAGTATTAGCTTGGAAAATTTCTGGCTCTGTATTCCAGCTCCAGTTGATTTGAAATGGTACAAACTTGGAAGAGACTTCTGCTTTTGGAAGTCAAACTTCCTTGAATATAGAGGTACATCATTGATCTTCATGATCTGATTTTTAACGAAATACTCTTTTGTATATGTTGTGCCAATAGTATTTCTTGGTTTTTTCTTATGTTCTTTTACTACTGTTTTGGTAGCAAAAGAATGTAGCCTGATGAAACAGAAGATTTGATCTAGACATATTTTGGTAAAAGTGTATGCATTTGCCATGTTTGTAGTAGCATACAATTTACTGTGCATGCTTTTTATTTTGGAGTTTCAGTGTTGGGATTCTTTCAGGTAAGTTTTTTGAGGTGAAATTCCTCTTCTTTGGATAGTAGGCAGGATGCAAAAGAAATAGAAATGGGAATTGGTTACTTTTTAAACTTCTTTATGAACTTGACATTTTCAAACTCTTTTTTCCCCTCTGTGCTTCTCTTTATCTCATAGGGGCACTTAAAATTCTCAGGTTACAGTCAGTAAATTTCTGTCATATTAATTTTAATTCAGCATTTTCGTTTATTGGCCAAAACTTCTGCTGACTGTGTAAAAAACCAGAAGGATCCCCTGGCTTAAGATATAACAAGGGATTTAAGCATTAACTTGAATGTTTTCAGAATAGGCAGTAGTGCTTTGGCCATGCTATGTTTGCTCAAGTGTGAAGGAGAAAGGTCTTTTTAGTATGTTTTTAATGAAAAGATTGTTTCTAATCAAAAAGCTTAACAATAACTGCTGCATAGCAAGTAGCTATGGTTATTTCTGTTACAGTGTGCAGGAAAGGGTATGTCATGGTTGTTCGAGTGACAGAGTTTAAGCAATATAGGAAGAGGTAGAATTTTTGAACCCTTTCCCTTGCTGAGATGTTTGTACTGATGTACAGTATATAAGCCAAAAGATCTTCCTATCTGAAGAGGAAATAAAACCTTAACAAGAAATACCTACCAATCTCTGCATATGTTAAGCACATCCCACGTATAGCTGGGAGTTTAGAAGAATTGCCAGGTAAGTATGATGGGCTTTCCAGCCCTTATCTAGCATTTGCCAGATTTCTGGTACCTGAAGCATCTCTTTATGGGTTAAAATTTGTAGTAGCACCACTGATGTGACTGTGGCAACAGTCCTTATGCTGTTGGGGCAGGCAGACAGTGTACCCTGTGCCTAGGCTTTTTAGTGCCTCTTCTGCCATGCCAAGAATGCATGGGCAGAAGGCAAAGGTTTCTGTGACATCTCCTGGCACTTCAGGGTTTTTTTTTATGAAGACACCTGAAAATAGTATTCTGTTGCTCAGTTTAAGGTTTCATTTAAAAGGCAAGCCTATATTATATGTACTTGGAGTAGTGTGAAAGTTCTTGTCTGCAGTAATGATACCCCTTCTCAGTATTCCTGCATCATGGATGTGTTCATTCCAAATGAATTCCACAGCTACAGTTCTTTGGGCATAAACTTGAGAAATAAATGGTCTTGATAACGAGAGAGACTTGTCTTGTACTTGTTAGCCCTTACATAACGTAACATAAGGGTTCTAGCATTAATATTTTTGCTGCATTTCAAAAATACTTAATTTTTCAGTTAAAAAAAAAATTAAAAACCAAAGTCCAGAAAATAAAGGGATGTTTATTTTTCCTTCAGAAATACAGGTAGATAGTAATGCCTACAGTGTAAAGGACATAATTCTATTTAAATCAACATAGTGACTGTGGTGATTGCCATTTAAGAAAAAAAGAAAGGAAGCAAATATTAAGTGTTCTTTTGATGGCTGATGTAATAATGGTGAAACTACTTTTGTGTCACTAGTTTCTTGGCCCGCCTTTTTCTTTTTTAAATGTACTAGAATATTTTCCTAGATGGGCAGAGAGTTACATAGTTTTGTGTTTAGACTGATGTTTGATGGTGGAGGGCAGCGAGTTGTCACTAACTTGTAGGCCATTTATTCTTCATATGTTGTGACATGGACTGTAGCATGTAGATCGACAGAAAGTAATCTAGTGCAAATTAATGTAATAAGTTTACCCTCCTTTTCTTTTTAGCACAATGGCTGAAAAATCGGCCAAACCATCAAACTCTCATGAGGGAGCTGCGGCAGGAGAAATAAGTGCTCTGGAAGAGGCCTTTAGAAAATTTGCCGTCCATGGTGATACAAGAGCCACAGGAAAAGAAATGCATGGGAAGAACTGGTCAAAGCTATGTAAGGACTGTCATATCATAGATGGGAAGAATGTGACAACCACAGATGTTGATATTGTCTTCAGTAAAATCAAGTAAGTTCATTTTAGCCATAATTTCATTCTCCCCTTCATGTTTTGTAGATACCATGTAGATTTACCTTCTGTTGCTTACAGATGTTGTGTGACACTGTTTGTCAAAATCAATCTCCTTCTTATTCCATCACAAAATCTTCTTGCTTGGTCTGAAGATAGATCTTTCAGCTTCTGACCTGCTATCTTAAATTGACTTTAGTTTCACAGGTGTTATACTGTACAAAGAGGTATGATGTGATCAGGACAAATGCAGGCTATTCCAATAAACCAGACTGCAGTAAGTGCTGTCAATGTTTCCTGAAAGATAGCTGAATGAAGTCAGGATGATCTTGCCAAAGTTTGGCCTCAGAGGACTGAGGCTAAGGTGGGATATGTACTAAAAGTCAATATTCTAACAATAGTCATGATGTTCATCACAACACCAGCTCAGGTTTGAAGTGTAGGGCCATGCCAAACTGCTGGTGAATGTGGGATGGTGACCCATGACTGTGATGAATTAGGATTGTCTTGGTGGTCTGATCTTATTTTTGTGACCAGACTGGAGCTTTAGTCAAACTTTCTCCCCAGTTGAAAACCTAGGCAGGATTAGAAACTTGTCAAATCTAAGAGAAGATATTAAAGGAAAGATGTTAACAAGGAATTAATCTGTTATGGCATATTCTGTATGAAGCCCCAAATAATTTTTTTGGTTTTGCTTTATATGTAGAATTGGATTATCTTCACCTTTCATATTCCTCTGGCATCTGATACGATAATCTTGTCTTTTTCTGCTTTTTATTACCACAATAACTGTTTAAATTGTTTCACATCTCATTGTGTTGAGAAACACTGTTTTTAAAGGAGTCCCTTAATTGTACTTGTAGCTTGTAGGAACACTTATTTGGCTTGTGCAGTCAACTGTTGTGATGTAATGCTGGGAGAACATGCAAACTGCATTGCTTACAAGGTAGTTGGAAAATCTTGCTGCAAGCACTGACCCTTTAAACTGCATCAAAGTGGAGAAAGGCAGAGAAGTAAAGACCTTTAATCTTGAAAGCTGTCCAGTGTAACATACATAGTTAGAATGACCTTACTTTTTTGATTGATTTCTTTGTTTCTTTTCTCCTTGAGGATCTTATCTAGATAAGTGAAAACACTACATATGCACACTCCCACCCTCTTGTCCTCGGATCAGTCCCTGCTTGTATTTTCTTGAAAGTTGTGTTGTTGGAGTTAGATACACCATCAGAGAGCTGGCTTATTTGAAATGGATGTTTAGGCTGTGGGGTTTTGTTTCTTTCTTGATCTATGATATTTTCAGATTTTCTTTGACTTTCATCAGCTTAAAATTTTGTTTTATTATTTCCTGTAAATAAATACAATCTTAGTGCTACTTCTCTTATCAGTTTCTGGGCTCTTTTGTGATAGGACAGCCCCATGATATGGCATAAACAGATGTGCAGCATTAGCACATCTAAATAAGTATCAGGTTTGGTGACTGTTGGAGTGGAGGGAATCCAGTCCTGTTCCGCAGGAGTGAGTTGTGAGGTGGCGGGTACCTGAGGCTCCCGGGGAATATCAGCATATCCCCTTGCTGCTGGTGAGCACTCCCACCTTGGAGGTTCTTGTCTTTGTCTCTGGACGGGGAGGGCTAGCTCAGCAGTTTCTCAGACCTCGCTCCTGTGACTACTGTTAAGTGTTGTCATTTCTCTCAGAAGAGACATACCATCTTTTCCTCTATCCAATTGTCCTGGTTTAACCCCAGCCAGCAGCCAAGCCCCACACAGCCGCTCACTCACTCCCCCACCAGCAGCACTGGGGAGAGGATTTAGAGTAAAAGCTGGAAAACTCGTGGGTTGAGATGAAGAGAGTTTAATAGGAAAAGCAAAAGCCATGCACACAAGCAAAGCAAAACAAGGAATTAATTTTCTGCTTCCCATGGGCAGGCAGGTGTTCAGCCATCTGCAGGAGAGCAGGGCCCCATCACATGTATTAAGTTGGGAAGACAAACACCATCACTCCAAATGTACCCCCTTCCCCCTGTTTCCCCCCTCTTACATACTGACCATGATGTCATGTGGTCTGGAATATCCCTCTGGTCAGCTGCGGTCGCCTGTCCTGGCTGTGTCTCCTCCCAGCCTCCCAAGTACCCTCACATTCCTTGCCAGCGTGGCACTATGGAAAACAGAAAAAGCCTTGGCTCTGTGCAAGCCCTCTCAGCAATAACAAAAATATCTCTAAATTATCAAGCCTGTGCTCAGCACAAATCCAAAACAGTCCCATACCAGCCAGTGTGAAGAAAATGAACTCTACCCCAGCCAAAACCAGCACACTAATATTTAACAGCTTAGTAGGTAACTGCATCAAATGCAAAAGTATCTTAGTTTTAATTGTTTATTAACTTTTTGTTCATTCCTCAACCTGTACATGTCCATAGAACATGTATTTTATATATTCTTCTCTTTTATTTTATTTTTAAATGATATTGCTTAAGTGGCATATGGGAAAACCTACAATAGCTGAGATTTGTTATCTTTATTAGGAAGGTCTGTATTTTTCAAGTGTATGCTTTCAGTAGGTATACTTCCACATTTTCTTAACTGGTGGGGTTTTGTGGGTTTTTTACATTTTTATTCTTGAGTGCATGTGTCAGCAATTCTTTTTAGTCTAGATCACATTTATTTCACATATAGTATTTTAGATTTTAAAAAGGGAAGATCTAATGGCCGTAGGAACTTGTGTTAGTAATATGCTTTAACTTAGGACGGTTAAGCATAAGCTGAGTATACAGGATTTCTCAAGCATGTTCAGACAGCTGTTTTTCCTTGCTTTCTCTTTTACTTCACATTTAACCCTAAGCGCAAGGATAATGATAGATTTGGTAATGTGTCAAAGCAGGCATACTTATGTAATAAACTCATTTTTATTTTACAAGCAGCTTTTTCCAGGCAGAGCTCTATGGTTTTTTGACAAACCATGTTTTTCCCCATCTGTGTTAAATGTAAAACCTTAAACACTATAAAAGAATCTCCAACTCCCCCCAAAAGTACAAAGCGTGGCTTCCATGCCTCAAGAAGAATTCTGCTTATGGTTGCCAGAAGACTCTGTACTTCACTTTTGGTTTTGGGCTCTTGAACTAAAGTGTGTCTCACAAGATTAGCCTCAGCCTGGGATTTTGATGATGAGCCACAGTGATGGTTCTATGGGATGTGGCTGGTGGATTTTAGGAGTTGTAAGCTAGCCAGGGAACACAACAAACATAAGAAAAAGTGCTTTTCATACCCAACTACAATTGCCATCTAGCATTGTGTTAGAACTGCCGAACATATTTTCTGTTGGTGCTGTTACTGGGAAGCCACTGTACTTAGCAGGGTTGTTTTCTAGCAAGCTATACTTAGAGTTTATGACAATGGCACATGTTGTTCAGATGCTAGAAAATAATTAATCTAGTAGAAATGCTCTTTGGATTTGTGAGTTACTATGTATAAAGCCCACATTTGTTGTCTTGCTAACTTTCCCGGGCTTCATTTATTATTCTGCTACAGATACTGGCAAAATAGGTGGGAACTAAATGTTGCTGATAGGGTAAAGTAACAAGGAAAATGAATAAGAGATATGTTTACCTAAGAGCTACTGAAAGATAATGTTTTATTCTCCGATTGGCAACTTTCTCTGCTCCAGGAGAGATTTTATCTCTGAAGTAATGAACATTTTTGTAGACTTAACATCCCTCTCCACCTCTTCCAAACCAAGTGAACAAAACTTCTTAAAGTTTTAAACAGTCTGTTATACTTCTCCAAAGCTGGGACCCATGTGTCTGTCTTTCAGAGATTAGTTCATTGAGAGTTAAGTTTAATATTGTTATAAAAGTTGAAGAAATTCCATTGAGACTTTGTTACAAATAAGAAAATAAGTGTAGAATGTGTGAGGATGTCAGGTCAGATGTAAATGTAATTTGTCTGTTTATCTTGCATAAAATGTCTACTGAAGGCCTTCATGTGAGCACAACATTTATATGTACTTGAGGATAAGAAGAAGGAATAGTCTAGAGAATCCACAGTAGTAGACATGAAAGAATTATTGCTATAATTGCATTCTTTGGTAAGAAAATATGTAAAGTGGGTGATTTCTCCCCTTCCCCCCATACCAAATATTTTTCTTTAATGTAATTTGTAGGGTCCCACAAGTCCTTCCAATTTGGTGGATTTTAATACAAGTTTATATTTGTTAAAATTGTCAGCTCAGAAAATACAAGAAATGAAGCAGCAAAGAATTTTGCAATGGAATTACTTGAAATGACAAGCTAAAGCCCACTTATGAGAGTAGCCACATGTATGAATATTTATGATTTGCATCCCTAGAGAGCAGAGTAAAAACACCTACATTTATGCCAAATATTTGGATGTCATCAACACAGTTGGAATAGACTGCAGTTTCTATAATAAGTAGAAGAGTAGACTTTTCTTATTTTTAAGGTTATAAAGCATACAATAAAGCTGTCTCTTACAATGTCATTAACTTTCCCTGCATCCTGTACCTGGAAGAGCAAAAGAAATCATGAAGAATGATTTCCACCATAGTTCATACCAAGTTCTACCATATCTTATGGGATGAAATCTGTTAAAAAATGCAGCAAAGCCAACAGAAGTGTACATAACTTTAAATATAATTATACAGTAAGCTTTCTTTTTTGTAGTTTCATGGTCAACACTTGAGATGCTGTACTCCTTTCTTTGTATGCTTTTTGGACTACATAAAACAGTAACACTGGTTGCAGGGTAAGTTTTAATTTCAAAGCTAGCTTAAATTTACTTGCCTAAAGTTACGTAAAAATCCCTTCTCCTAACTGGTACCAGGAAAACTTTTTCTCTATAAATGGCAAAAATGAAGCAACCTCTTCTCAGAAAAAATGGCTCGTATGATTGTTAAAAAATAGCCCGAAAATACTTCATAGGAAGTTATTTTTTTAACTGGTCCATAAATTCACTGCCATACTTGAAGACAAAGAAAAGTCACAGTCATATTCTATGGGAATGGAAGGTTTCGTAATTACTGTATCTGAAGTAATTGTGACGGGACCAAAACTAGTCCTCCAACTTTTTTTGTTACAATACTATCTTCAATTTCCCTGTAGCTCAGGTTTCTGCTAAAATGTAGGGGTTTAGTATAAATATCTTAGTAATATTAGATAATTTGAAGCATTAATTTTTCACATGCTATCTGAACCTTATGTAGACATCTTTCTTTTATATTTTTTTAATGAAAAGTGATAATGCAATCCGGGCCTACTGGATTTAGAGACATACAATATGCAGACATGCAATAGCATTTGAAGATGGATGTTTTTCATGGCAGTGGGAATTCCATGGGTATCTTTTCAGTAGCTGAAACAGTTGCCTGTTTCTTGGAAAACTTCTTCATTAACTGTTTCTTTTCTGGTACTCTTCTGGAGTTAAAAAAGTTTGTCGGCTGTGAGTCTTGTACTGTGCTTGCAGAGTGCAAGTATGGATTTAGTGAATCTTGTTGCTTTGGAGAAAGCAAGGTCATTGGTGACAGAAGAGAAGGGCACTGAAGGGTCCTGCATTTGGTATGAAAAGCAACATGTGGCTGCATTCTTCTTATTCCAGCAAGACTGAAAGACACAACAGTCTAAGGACTTCAGGATTTTTGTATTAAGGAAAGCAGAACACCCAAGAATAATAGATGCTACTGAGCTCTGACCACCATTCCGGCATGTTGCCTTAGGAACTTAAATTTCTTTGTTTATTGGGGGTCAACAACTGTTCTGGGAAATTTGGTATGTTAGCTATGCCATACACATACTCCACTTGTTGTATGTAGTTAACATGGTAATAGTAATAGCCCTGATATAAATACCTCTGCTCTTATTTCAGAAGTGTTACCACTCAGCACTGCAAGAATATGTTTTAAGCACTGCCATAAAACTGCTAATTCTATTACATTATTAGATAGAAAAATAAAAATATTTCTGATTACACTGGCATGTTACTATGGTTGCAGGCAGGCCTGGGTGATGTCAGCACTTGGATCCATTGTGAGCATTTATTTAGGTAGTCATCTCCATGGAAACATTTGTTTGTTTTGATGTTACTATGTGTTAAATTTTAAACAAATTTTTGCGGTTCTATACTGGATTGTTATTGAAGATTAGTTAAGCTACAGAAGCTTGGTAAATATACCTCACTCCCCGCCCTCTAAAATATTCTTGGTAAAAGATCAAGTGAAAGCATAATTGTCTTCTGAAATTCCATTAGTAGTTCCTGATGTTGCTTTGACATGTTTTCTTGTTGCTGAGGAAGCCATGTATTATAAAGGCCAGAAAACTCTCCTCCATCTTTTTGAGAAAGGAAGGTTTTGTTGCCATGGAGAATCTTCACAACACACTGTATTGTGCCCTGACTTGAGCAGACCCACCCGTGCTCTGTCCTCACTGTCTTGCACACTTGGCTGTTTAGCCTAATTCCCACAGCCTGGATCAGTCAGGTCTCTGCAGGAGTGCTTCCACCTGAGAACAGCTGGGCCTTAATGCCACAGTACTTCACCATGGCTGCAAGACTTGAAATGGGTAATGTTTGCTCTGAGAAGCTGGCAAGAAAACTCTTGGCAAGAATGAGTACATGCTTTCCCCATTTGTCAGCTGTAATATAATTGTTGTCTTTTCTTTGTGTTGAACAAGTGTGATGCTTCTTGCTTTCTTACTGAATTTGAAAGGACTAGTACTTCGACATATGAGCTCGCTCAAAACAAATATCTATCCATGAGGTTTCCTGAAGTAAATCGTCTTTAACAGAGATTTTTACTGAAACCTCTCTTAAAGTTTTGAAGTATGTAAATAGGTATGAAGTGGTCTTTATATATAAATGAAGTACATAGTAGTAGCAAGCTGTGTTTTACATCCCTACTGGAGACATTCTTTTGATAGTGACATAGAAAAGGATTTTTGTAATGCTACTTTATGCATGAAGTAGGCGTAACAGTTAACTTTTGTACTTTAATATATCTGCATCAGGGAATAAGTTTTAAGTGGATATAGAAAAATATGCAGAGCAAAATCTGTTCTGGTAAGTCTCAGGCAAATTGTGAAGTTGTGCGTTTTTAGGTAGAAATGTAGGTAAGTTTCAACAGAAAGTGTTCTTTTTTGCCGCATCTATATTTTAATTGAAATTAAGATCCAGTTGCCTTTCTTGCCTAGAAAGCCAAATGTAATGTTGTCATTTGCACTTTATCCTTCAAAAGCTTTTTATTTAAAAAAACCAAAGCAGCTCTTCTCCCTCTTCTGCCAAGAGGCATGAATTCTAAAACAGTGATTGCATATGAGAAGGAAGATGGTTTTAAATTCACTTGCTGTAACACAGGCTTGTTTTATGCATGTATAATGGCTAAATTTTATACCTGTAATGACGTTTGCTGATTAGGATTTTAAAAACACCATTTTGCATGAGCAGACATCACATGAAAACCTGTAGATACGGTGGTAGAGTGATTCATTTCCCAGCTGATACAGAATGCTGCATGATGTCATACACAGTACTATATATAGCAGCTTGCTTGGTATTTGCCACACGTTGTGGCATATTCCACTTGTGTGCTGCAGGAACTTCTACTGGCTTAGAGTAGAAGTTGGTTGTTGTTTTTGTTTGGGTTTTTTTTGCAGGTCCACCTATTGCACCATTATTTAAAACTACCTGGTTTTCATTTATAAAAGCAGCTATGTGAAATCTACCTTAGTTTTACTGACTAAATAAACTAAGTAACAAGCAAGTGTTTTCCAGATTGTTAAATATCGATGTAGACTTCGATTTCATGGATTGAAGTGGAAGATGATTAAGATGTAGAGGACAAGGCAGCCTTGTCTGCAGCAACCAGGTGATTTTAAAGTTTAAGATCCTAAGAGAAATGATCAAGATTAACAACAGAATTACAAACCTGAACTTCAGAAGGGCAGATCTTGGCCTGTTCATTTTCTCTCTGGAAACTGCTCTGGAGAGTAGAGGTGCCCAGGAGAGCTAGTTGATCTTCAAGGCAGCTTCATCAGAGCACAAGAATGTTTCATTCCCATGTGCAGGAAGTCGGGCAAGCATGGCAACAGGCTAGCAAGAGTATATATGGAGCTTCTGGCTGGGCTGGACCACTAGAAGGAGGTACACCAGAGACAGAAGTAGGGAGAGGCTTTGTGGGAGGAATACAGCCCATGCATGAAGAAACAGAGTGAGGAAAGTTAAAGTTCAGGCCAATCACCATAACCTCAGTCTCTGGGAAGGTTGTGAAGTAAATCCTTTTGGAAGTCCTTTCTCAACACACAAAGGACAAGAAGGTGATTTGGAGCAACCAGCATGGATTTGCCAAGGACAAGTTATGCCTGATTTGCCTCACTGCTTGAGGTTAATCATTCACCTCTGATGAAATGACTGACACTGTGGGTAAAGGGGTGTAGTTAGTATACATGGATTATGGCAAGGACTTGGCCCTAGTCACATCATCACCGAATTGGTGAGGTATGGGCTGGAGAGTGCGCCAGCAGTCTAGGAGGCAGCTCTGGAGGTGGTGATGATGTCAGTGCCATGGTTTAACCCCAGCTGGAAAATAAGTCCCATGCAGCCACTCTCTGTTTCCCCCACCAGTGGGATGGGGAAGAGGATGAGAGTGAGAAAACTCATGGCCTGAGTAAAGACAGTTCAATAGGAAAAGTAAAAACTGCTCACACAAGCAAAGCAAACCAAGGAAGTCATTCATCCCTTCCCATGGGCAGGCAGGTGTTCAGCCATCCCCAAAAAAGCAGGGCTCCATCATGCAGAATAGTGACTTTAAAAGACCATCACTCTGAATATCCCCCAATTCCTCCTTCCCAAAGCTTGTATGCTGAGTGGGATGTCATGTGGTATGGAATATACCATAGGTCAGTTGGGGACAGCTGTCCTGCCTGTGTCCTTTCCCAGCTCCTTGCACACCCCCAGCCTCCTTGCTGGAGGAGCAGTAGGAGAAGCAGAAAAGGCCTTGGAGCCGTATAAGTCCTGCTCAGCAATAACAAAAACATCCCTATGTTATCAACGCTGTTTTCAGCACAAATCCGAAATACCACTTCATACTAGTCACTGTGAAAAAAATTAACTCTACTCCAGCCAAAACTAGCACAGATGGGAAACTTCGGAAGGTGGGGTGACAGCAGTCCTTGCAGTGAGTTGCGGCAGCAAGGAAGGGTAGCTACATCCTGGGCTGCCTGAGTCAGTGTGTGGTCAGCAGGTCTGGGGAAGTGATCCTTCCCTTCAGCTTGGGCTTGTGAGACTGTACCAGGAATGCTGTGCCCCGTCTGGGGCTCCCCTGTGCAGGAAAGAGATTGATACACTGGAACAGGCCTGGTGCAGGGCCACCAGCATGGTCAGGGGGCTGGTTGTGGTACATGATGACCTGTGGGATAAAAATAAGTTTCTCTGTGCTCCTGTATAGGCAGTAGAAATTAACTTCTTGTTCTGAAGTTAGAGTGGAAATTTTATAAGGAAAAGTGTGTGTGTGTATGTATGTTGTTTACTCCTAAAATGTAGACGTGAGCCGGAAATTCTTCATCTCGTAAAGAGGATTAATATAGTATATATATTGCAATTAGATCTATTTAATCTGCCTGTGTGTGTAAAACTACTGAAAGAATTTAGATGTGGTCTGCTTGGGATGTGATGTTTATGAATGGAAGTGTGCTGCATCTTACGTGGCTTTTCTCTTTCTTCAACCTTTTTGTTTGTCTTTCCTTAAAAAAACAACAACGGATTGACTTGGGAGAGCCTAACTGATGTGTTCTTCCCATTATCTAGAAGTTTAGGAGGACTTTTTTACAACTGAATTGGAACAAGTCTCATTAAAGACTGAACATTAAATCCTCACCAGGATTAGTTGAAATGGTGTTACTTTCTGGCATTATTAAAGTGGAGTTCCTTATTGGGGTTTTTTTTGTGTGGGTGTGTCTGTGCTAAACTGAAGGAACACTTATGAAATCCAATTTTTTTTTTGAAGCATGATCTCTGTTTCTGGCTTTCTGCAGACTTTCAATGCATGTGCATGTATTCCCATGAATTTAAAAGCAAAGTAAATACAATTTTGGTAGGGAGTTCCGGTACAATTGCCCCCCAAAAAAGGGCAAACTTTCCCTTTGAATTTTTTTTTCCATGTTACAGTCATTTCTCGGTTCTTATTTTTACAAAGGTTGTGGATATTAGCAGCAGATCAGTAATTTTCAAAACCTTGGTGAGACGATGAACGTTGGTGCTGATTCTGCAGACTCCCAGAACATTTTATTTCCATAAAGAAATCTCCATGGCAACTTCTTGTAGGAAGATGTGCTGTTAGCTATGGAAGTTTTATGGCTGAAGGAGCAGATGTAGGAAAGCATTCAGTTTCAGCGAGGAAAGCTGACTGCAGCTGGCAGTGTAGCCAGGAGTACTGTGGCTAAGATGTTGTACCCTTCTGGTGAGGAGTAACAAGAGCAGCTCACCTACTGCCTGTCACCATCCTTCTTGGCAGTGCACGCAGTCCCAGCACCAATTGCTGAAAAGACACAGTCAGTCCCTCAGGCAGGCAGGGACTGTTTCTGTACTATCTGGACATTTGTAATTCAGGAAAGAAAACCAACCAGAAAACCCTGCTGCAGGGTTTTGCATCATTAAGTTTCTGCCTAAGCTGTGGAACAGCTTTAAATCAAACCCGAATCTTTGTCAGTGATGGCAAGCGGTGGAAAATATCTTCAGGCAAAGTTGTTTCAGTGGAGCCAAGAGTTCCCTGTGAAAGCGAGGGCACTCGGTGTCTGTTTTGAATGTGTGATATTCCTGAAGTCCAATAGGTTTTCTCGGTGCTTTTCCTTCCGAGGAATTGGTTCTGGAGAGCCTTTTGGGAATGGTGCCATGCAGTGTGCAGAGCGGCCCGGCCCAGAGTTCCCGGGAGCTTGCCGGGGGCTGTGGTGCTGCAGAAGTGAGCCCCGTGCAGCTGCAAGTGTGTGGTGCTGCACTGCCCTGCTCGTGGAGCCCTTTGCACTGTGCCAGGTGCAAAGCTTTTGTGGCATTTTCTTGGGTTTTGAACTGTGAGCTTTGTAGAAGGGATGGTAACGTGTGCTGACAGAAAATGAGGAACACTGCCTTGGCAGCACTGAATCGTCTTTCTTCTTCTTTGCCTCAGCTTTTTTCTGGAAGGGAAAGTCATGAAAGTGTGGGAAATCTTTCAGATTGTGACACTAGGATGCTCAGAAAAGTAAAAAGTTTTATAGAGTGCTCGTTTTCTAGGCAGAAGCATAGAAGACTCTAAAGAAAAGGTTAAGCCACCACCATCATCTGGTGAGCAGGAGCTAGTTCCTCTGTTTGTCTCTGCTGATACAGGAAAGCATTGTACCATTTAGTGCCATTTATGATCGTGGGCATCAGCAGCTGCAGAACACTGGTGATCTTTGCCACCAGGCTGTGACTCTCATGACACATGACAGCACTTGCTTCATTGCCCAGATGTCTTGGATCTTTAGTATATGCCCTTCAGAGTCAAATATTGTTTAAAAATGAAAATAAGCTAACAAGTAGTTGTTGTACTCTCAATATGACATTTTTAATGGTATGTAAAAGATGCAACTGATAGCTTTTATATAATTATAATTGTGTACAAGATAAGTTGTTTTTCTTTCAGTTAACAACAGATAATAGTGATACTGTAACGCAATAGTAGTTCATTACAGCACAACAGAAAAATTTGTATGAGAAAACAAAATGGGTCTATGCTTACTGTCTGGAATCTATCACAGTTATACAGGATTTCCAGATATACTCATTACAATTCCCAGTGCAGTACCAATTAACCCTGGATTTAGCTGCTTTGTAATATTTGAGGTGTTTGTTACTCATTGTGGAGTGGTGTTTGTTAAACTTCTGAATGGAACCGACAGTCCTGAGAATGGAGGGTTTATCTGACCCACACCAGTGTGAGGGTAATACGAGAAGCTACTGACGAGAGGATCATAGAGTAGAGGGTGGGTAGTTCTTACTCATCATCATATGCAGTCTGTATTTCACAGAAAGGTGTTGTGTGTTTGCTTCTGCTAGAACAAGCGTCTGTGATACGGGCTGCCTTAAAAGTGATGCCTGCAGAATTTACCATCAGCTCTCCCATCTCTTCCTGTGCACAGCAGCTACTGCTGCTGCACACTAAGAGCGTTCGTGTCATTAGGGGAATACAAGGAGCCCTATTTTGATACTCCTTATGGGCTGTCTTCCTGTGTTGCAATTTGAAACAGGTAGTAAGCAACCTTTCTTCTAAAATTCAGGCTGTTTACATTTTCTTCCTGTCATGGATGCTGTATGGAAATAGATGCCTGGGGCATTTGTGATCCAAGTGGAGATAAGCATGTGTCCAACTATTATAATTTGGCCAACAGAAGATTTTGTAGGTTTCTAAGCAGTATGCATTGATTAATGTTTTCAGATCTACAAGAGGGTTTCTAGGGAGGATGTTTTATTTTATTTTTTTTGGCACCTTTTTGTTTTCAGTAACAAAATTCAACAGGTGAGCTGGTATTCTTAAAAAAGCTTATAAATAGGAAAAATAAGAAAAAGGGAATAGTTTGGCATTTATAGATTCTGTCTTCTTTTAGTCTAAAGAGAGTTGTAGGTTGAGAGATAAGTTTCAAGTCGAACAGGACAATATGAGAAGGTACTGAAAGGCAGTTATAGTAAAAGAGATTATATACCTCATATGGTAGCTGATAGCCATGCAATTAGGTGATTGTCCTGTGTATATCCAGAAATAAAGAATTTTAATTCTAGATGTCAGATGAAAGGTAGTGAACTAAATGTCTGAGATTTGAGTTCAGGACATTTTTAATGCTAATAGTTAAGAGTTAATGAGTGGTGTGAATGCAAATCTAAAATTAATGACTATAATCTGATTAAATGTTTTTTGTTCCCAGTAAGTCCTGGTACTAGTTTAAAAAGAACAATGAAGGCTATTCAGTTTGGTAGATCCTTGAGAGAGCCCGTGCATTTGCCATGTGTTTCAGCAGTTCATCCTTTATTAAAAAAAATAAATAACGTGACCTTTTTTCCCAAGACTTTATAGTAAAATCAAATAGAAATTATTTCCTTACCTTTACAGAAAAGCTGGAACTGTGCTGTCTTCTTCCAGACAGGTTGCTTTTTTTTCATCACTTCACCTGAGTTGAGAGTAATGGGAGAGCTTTACATTATGGTGGAGTGGATGTCATGGCTGGGCAATCTGTTGAACTAAAACTAGCTTGGTCTTCCTTTGTTTTCAAGACGAGACTGTGGCCTATTGGGACTCCTCTAACCAGATGGAGAAAGCTATAGAGAGGGTAGGCAGTTAAATCAGCTGCTTGGTTTTCCTACTTCTGTACTGAATAGGATGAACGCTATGTGCTGATTTAACATTCTGGTTTTGAGTTTGACCTGCAAGTCCAGTTGACTGCAGCTTCAGTCAACACTGGCCATTTTGAACAATTGTGATAATTCCTTTCCTGATACAGTTTTGTGTGCTTTGCCCAACAACGCAGTATCTCATCCATGCTTGGAAGATTGTAGCATCTAAAAGGGAAGTAAAAGGAACACTGTGTCACCCAGTCATTGTCTTTGAGTACTAATCTGTGAAAGGCATAGTCCAGGTGGACAATGAAGTGATGGTAATCTGAGGTAAACAGTAGAGGTGTATAAGAGCAGTCAGACTTAAGGACTACCCGTAGAGAACTGGACTTCTTTAATGTTAGGGGCATTGACTTGATGTTATCTAACATGACGTTTGCTCTTTTTGGAAGTTTTTCAACTCCATTTGTCAAAGCTTTGAGATAAAGAAGATGACAAGACGTACTTTCTGAAGACAGTTAGCCAAATAACTTAGGCCAAGTGTTGATTAGATTCCTGTATGTGCTTGCCCCAGGTGTGATCTCTTAATCTTGGAAGAAGTCATTTGCTGAAGAGCACAGCTTCTGCAACATACATAGTGGTTTTTAAAGGAGTTACAGTATTGACTAACCTCTCAACAGCATTGTTAATTGTCATATGCTGTTGTTTAAAAAAATGAAGCATATAGGGTGTATCTGATTTGGATGTACTTAGAAGATTTCTGGCCAGAATTTCTGCTTTTCATCTTTGTTGAGCTCCATTTGAAAATCTGTAGGTTTTTTTGAGCTTTGAAGTGTGAGAGGATTTGGCCTCTAATGCCTCTAAAGGGGTGGACACCCTATAACTGCTGCGGATTAGAAAGGCATAAAGACATAGTTTTTGTAGCTGTGATCTCAGAGCTTTGTTGACATGTAGATATAGGGTACTCTGTAGGTGTAGGATAAGATGTTCAGGAGTGCATAAACCGTGCTTTGGTTGTGTTCTACCCTGTCAAACTTTATTAAGTAATTGAAGGAGAGCATTAGCCTGAAACATTTGCTGTTGAATTCCTACTGGTTTTGCTGTCCTTACTATGAGACATTAAATAACCATAAATACATTCATCAAGTCCTTAGGCTAGTTTAAATTGACTACTTGTATAAACATTCCTAATGTATAGGTTCTGTAATGAAAATGACCAGCATCTAACCCTGTAAAGATGTTTTTCAGTTGTGTGGTTTGGGAGATTTCAGAGTAGACCTGCACAGGCTGGTATATGCAACACAAAACATAGAGCTGAACTGTGTATATATATACATGGCATTGTGTTAATCTGTCAGTTTCATACCATCCTGTTTTCTTGCAAGAGCCAGTTTGCATGCAGCTGTGCATTATAGGTTGTGAGGATATACTTGACTTGCTTATGAACAGCATCAACGCTATTGGCACTGCTGGTGGAGGGCGAGACCCCATATGTTGAGTTAGATCCCATGGAAATTCATCATTGGTCCTCATTCAGAAGATTTTGTACCACAAAGAAGTTAGTATATACCTGGAAAGTAAGACAGTTTTCCGGCATTGGAATAGGAGCACAGAAGTCTAATACTAATTTTGCACCATTAACTGCCCACTATTTAGAAAACTTGCCCTTCTATACAAAACATTGTGGGAATAGATACATTGAATATTCTTGCACCGGCATGTCAGTGGATGACAGTTTGGAGCAATACTTTGTTGCTTCTGCTGGTGAAATCAGAGGCTTTGAAGAAAACAGTAGTTTCAGAATTGAGATAGTAATCCAAGAAAAATGGATGTGAAGCCTCATTTTCTGAATGTAAGTAACTGAGAGCTGCTGGAGATGTACTAATTTGTGTTTGTAGATGAAACAGAAAGTACCCTTTTGGACAAAGCAAAAATCAAGAGGGCAGCACATCTTACCCAGCACTGGCTCGATACCTTCCTTCAGTAGCTGTTGGTCTAAATAAGTCACAGATTCCCAAAAGAGTGTATGCTTGCTCTTTTATAGTCTCCTCTCTGCTTTCACAATTCATTCCAACATCTTGGGAGTCTTCCCAATTGTTCGTTATCATTTTGATTTGTGATGATGATGTCTGCAACCATGTGGGCAAACCTCTATTTATTGTAAACTTTTGCATGTTTTGAATAGAGAAGTGCGATGTAAATGAGAGAATATCTGTATTGGTATCAACTGTCATAATTTTCTGCCTTTCTTTTGGATTGGTTTCAGATGCACATGAGTCAGCACTGTAAAGACTGATATACAGATCTTTAATCCAGGGGAGGTGATAGATCCCCATAGAGAATTTGGTCACTCTCTGTTTATAGCTTTCACAAAGTGCCAAGATGTTATTGGCATGGACTGTTTTACAGATTCTGTGGCACAACTGAGAGTTCCATTTGGAAAATGTGTTTCCCCGCTTTGGACACAGAGAGAGAGAGAGGATCAATCTCTCTTACCCAAGGAGTCAAAATGGCTTTTTTCTAAAGCTGGATGTAGCTTTATTGTAACTACTTGTTTGGCAGGCTTTCTCTAGAGTTGGGGGGTTTTTTTGTCAGGAGATGGATAAAACTCTGTGCTTTCCAAACCCTGTATTTTTTTCGCTTCAATTGGTGCTTTGCCTATGTTGACTTATTTAGGTCTCTGAGCTCACAGGCATGCCCTTATTACTTGTGAGGTATATTTGGGCTTCCTACAGTTGTTCTTGGTTATGATTAGTAGGGGGATCTTCATTCAGATTTAGGGTTGCATTGTCAATTGCAGCAACCTTGTGTTGAGATGGAAAGTGCCTAGAGATGGCTCCTGAGGTATACAAAGTAAGTGGTCAGATGCATTAGCTATTTTTTCCCTAAGATGGGCAAAGGTAGATATCTAACTCCACAAGATATGGTAAGGAGAAATGATAAAGCCATAGCAGAGGAACTTATTAAAGAATATTCTCTTCATTGGCAATAGCAGACACATGGAATTGGCTTTAGAATTGTGGATCTTTAGAATAAACAAGGTGCTCCCATGTGCAAGTGTTATATGAGTTTTGCTGCTGTATAATTTAGCCTTAACGTTTCCCATCTGCACTTTTTAGAAATGGTATTGTTCTCTTCAAGTGGATGCCTCTTCAAATACTCTCCTACTCTCATTTGTAAACTGTTTGAGAGACTGTTTTGGCCACAGTCTACCTATTCTTTTGTCTTGGCTTTTTGTTTTGTAAAATGAGAATGCTGCCAGTGCAGACAATTGCATCTCTAACTGCTGTTTCAGAAGACATGAAGATAAGAAGGACATGGGGAGCAGGACATCATTGTGGATGTTGTAGTATCAACAAAGAGTGAAATCGCCTTTGCAAGAAACAGACATAGAATGGGAAATTCTCCAAGATTGCGGACTGCATATTTAGAGCTTTGCTGTGACCATCCAATTTTCCCTTTCATACAGGAAGGCAATCTTACAGTAGGGGAGAAATATGCAGTTTCTTCATTGTTTCTATTGTATTTCTTGTTTTCTTTGAAAGGGAAAATGTCTGGTTTCTGCTCTGTGCATATCTGCAGTCTGGATTCTCCTTTCTTGAAGGCCTTGATTTGGTTCTTGGCTATTAGTTATGGCAAACAGTTTTGTGGCTTGTGACCTATGGATATGGACTGGCACTGTAGTTAGTTTCTCTTTTTTAACTTGGTGTGTCATTCTTGATTTCACACCTTTCTGTCTCCAACCATGGTCAATGACTCTTACAGACTGAGATCGTGCTGGCGTCAGTTAACGCCAGCTGTCTTTTTTTAATGCTGCCACCTTCTCATATTGCCAGCAAAAAATGCTAGCTGATATACATCCGTGTTTTCTCCCTGTCATCAGGATCACTGAAGCAACCTCTCCCACAAACACACGCTTTTTTACTTAGAGAGTTCACTATCATTGAGCTGTCACTGGGTTCAGAAATTGCTTTTGTGGTTAGATGTGATTTGACATGGAAAACAGTCCAGCTCTGTGAAATCCTTTGAAAAACTGGAATGTTGCTGTTGTAAAACCATCTGACCATGATATTTTCTTATTGAGACAATCTGATAACAAACTCTTGGTTTTAAATTCTGTGTAATTAAACTCTAAAGGAAAATTCCACCTTGGACTGCTGCTCTGGCTTCTATAGTAGCATTTTAGTAAGCAATGAGTTGCTTACTGCTGAGCTTGTCTGCTGAGCTGGCTGCAGTTCCCAAATAGATCAAGCTGTGTTGCTTAATGTTTAAATTATGTTTCAGAAATAAAGATGCAAAGCTGTTTTTGAAAAATATGTATAGTATTTCTAATGTATAGTATTAAATGGTATTGTACTTTTCTCACGAAAACCTCACCGAAAACCAGTCTGCAACTGGAAATATTTACTTGGAGGGTAGGGAGGAATGTCCTGGAGCTGGGTACCTCAGCTATCAGACAGCACTTTCTGAATTTCTTGGCCAAGAAATAAAAGTAAACTTGCTGTATGCTGGTGCAGTGTGGTGGTTAACAAACAGCTGCCATGCCTGACCAGTAGAGTGAATATGCTCTATATGAGTTCAGAGTTGTGTTGTTCATCCCTTTTCCTTCATTTTTCTTGTCATCAGCCGGGGACCTCTTTTCTTTATATTGACCAGTGTAATTTCTGAATTAGGGTGGTAGTTTCGTCAGAGGCCTCACTGAAACAGTGATCCAGACATCTTTCTCCATAGGAACAAGCAATAAAATGTTCAAATTGTACTTGTAGTTTTACTTGAGCTTCATAGTGACTTAAAAACATGTCCCCACAATACTCACCCTTTGCCTTGCCACCATTTTGCATTGTACTTTGCATGCTGCTCTGATGTGGATTGGCTCAATGTAGGAAAAACAGCTACAAATTTTGGTAGTTACTAAATTCCTGTCTGGGAATTAAAAATCCCTCATAATATTAGACATTGTAAGGATACACAGCTAGGCTTTTTGCTGAAACATCACAAAATCTGAGGGGGAAAACAAGAAAGAAATTCCAGGAAAGTTAGTAGCACATCAGGGTAGGGTTTTTGTTTTAATGTAATTTTAAGGAAAAACTGAGAGGGGGAAAAATTTTTGGGTCATATGTTGCTAGAAAGAAGCTTGGATGCTCACTGTTGTTTCATAATAAAGAGTTGGATTCAATTATTATTCTGTCCCTTGTGCAATGGTTTACTTTTAAAGTCCAGTTCAGTTCTTAATGAAAGCATAATTTAAGCTCTAATATCTTGAGACTTAAGGAGTTAAGATGTTACTATGTCCAGTCCTATTTAATAATGCCATTGTTCTTAATCCCCTTGAGTTTAAATTTTCTCCAAATCGAGTAGGATGTCACACCACATAACCATTCAATATCTAGTTCTTAGATCTGAAGCTTTTTTGTTCTGGTCTCATTAATAAAAACAGCACTGTCTTATGTAACTCTGTTTTCTATTGTGAAAATTCCGCTTTTTATTTTTCTGTCAAATGTCATGTCTGGTTCTTGGTTAATTGGTCTCATGAAAAAAGGTAATGCCTTCCCTGAATGTCAACTCAGTCAAAATATTGATGCTGTAGGTAGAGAGAAAGCAGTAAGGAGGGCTACTGGTTACCAAAAACCTGAGGGTGCTAACATGAAAGTTCATTAGGTTGTGTCTCTTTTCCTATCTCCAAGTGTCATGTATTTATGTAAATTCAGGTTAGTAATATAAGTGAAGTCCTGAAAAATAGCTGGTAATCTGAAAGCTGTCCTTGAGAATCTTTTTTTAGTCATACTTATGAACAATTCTGTATAGTTTCTATGGATTAACTGCTTGGGATCAAATGCATTCACTTCTGCTTAGAGGATGTTTGGCCATGCAGCACTGACCTTACTCTTGGTCACAGCTTGTCACAGTGTTCTGGTTTTCTTTCAAGAGTGTTTGTGTTGGATGTTGTTTCATTATACTTTGATCGGTCTCATTTTAAACCAAATATTTTAACACTAAGTGTGAAATCAAGAGAGAGAATCAAAATAAAACCAAATGCTGTGGTTTTTTTTTTTGTTCTGGGACATGAATGAGACATGTCAACTCACATGAGATTGCTGGTGAGCTGTAGAAGGATACCTTATCTGTGTATCCTACTTTTCTTTCCCTGGGTTATCAGGCAGTGTGTTTATGGGCACTGCTTTAACTGGTGCAGAAAGTACAGTCCTCTCAGCTGTAATGCCTTTGCCCCGAGCCCCTGCACTTCAACAGCAGAAAGAGCTTTTGAAACTGCAGTGGTTGTATCAGCTTTTTCAGCTCTCTGAAGATAAAATGGTAAGTATTATTATATGAAAACAGCTTCTTACCACTAGCTTGTGTGGTAAGCTCAGCCTGGGGAAGACTGACAGACGAAGTGATTAGCTATTAAGACTGATTAGTAAATCTTCAACTATTCTTAACTGCATTAATTTATTTATTTGAGGCTGACTTAATGAGCACTATGACATCATTCTCTTGGATTTATGTATTTTGGATGTGCTCAGCCGTATCTCTGGCAGCTGCGCACTGTATTGGGTTATTATACTGTGGTTAGTTTCTCCTCCCTTCCCCTATGGTCTGTGTGTATGCCTAGCCTAGTGCATATCCTTAAGGTGACAAGAACCAAAGAGAAGAGCGAATAAATTGAGCCTTCTAGAGAAGAAACCAACATATATACGAGAAGCCTGATTTTGGGGCACTGTCTTTCTGCTTCAGCACTAGTTTGTCCCCCATCATTTGTGCCTAAGACCTATCTGCAGCCTTTTTTTAAATTGCTCTTAATTTCCTACATCTTTCTGTACTTTGGCTAATATTTGTGCTAGTTTCACTCACCCCTGCCATGTCCTTTAATGTCTTAACTTCCACCCGAATTGTGCTGTCAAATGGTATCAGTCCTTCATACACCCAAGGGATGGATTTCTATGTTACTGAACAACATTATCTGCAAGTTATATGTCATTTATTGGATTCTTTCACAGGAGTAGACAGCATTCTAAGGAGTGATAAGATTATTGTCTTCTATCTGTTGTGTGTGTACAGTTTTTACATTCTTTGTGTAGGGTCCACAGGATTGACAACCAGAAGATGGATGATCTCTCTTCTATAACAAAGAAAAGCTGAAGTACTCCCAGACTACTTGGTAGCATGTTTCTGTCTCTTTCCAAACTCTGGTCCATGCCTGTCATGCCTGATACACTTGCAAACTCCTTTGATGTAAGTCAGGGCATGTGCTTTCTTCAGGCTTCACAGAGTTTTCGTAATATTCTTTTTATCAGTAGCTAACCATTACATGAACCTTCATGATTAAATATTTAAATGTAACATTATTTTTGTTCTCTTAAACAAATGTGAAATAATTGGATTCTGCTACTCTCTTTAGCTAATTTAATCTTTTCATCTAAGCTGTATATAACTATCAGACCTGCTGTCTGTTTGGACTTTCTCTTTTCCTTATCCTCTGTAAATCCCATTAAATCTCTTTAACCCCTTTAACTCATTTTGTGATTTGCTTTCCTTTGGAAGCTTTTATTTATTAATGTTTTTGCCAAGTCATATTCTTTCTCCAGTCCCCCTTTGGTCCCTTCCCAATACTGTTTTATCTGATAGGCCCATAGCTGTTGGGTTTGTCTTTTTTTAAATTTCAGATTTTATTTTAAAGGAAACAAATTTTTCTTTCACTATGAGTGAAGCACATAGGAAGCACACAGGATAGAAAAAAAAGTCAAGAGTAGAAGTGTTAAGTATCAGAAAATAGAGTTTTCATAAGAGAAGTCTAAAACATGGAAGTTGCAGTGAAGTCTGATAAAAGTATCAACTGCTGGTTTAGTGGGCCATGGATGTCCTCTTGTGACGAGGCCCAGATCTCATGTTCCCCCCAGGACGTCCTCAGGTCCACGGGCTGGGAAGGCGGAGGAGGCGCGGAGAGCGAGAAGGGAGGGAGAGACTTCTTTTAGGGATCCAAAGCTTTATTAAGCCGGGGGAGGCATGGTCCCGGGTGCCAGCCTCAGGGTAGGGGGAGAAGTCTCAACCTCAAGCTGTCACAAAATGGAGGAGCCTTATATACAGGGAGGGAGGAGCACACACGGTGGGGTGACAGACCAGGGCCAATGGGATAGGGACAAGGGATCAGACCGATCCACTGGGATAGGGAGAGGGGAGAATGCTTCGGCAAGACTGCCTCCACATTTTTCCCCGGGGGGGTGGAAAGAGAATTGGTGAGGAGACGGGAATTCGGACCCCAACACTCTTCTTTCAGATTTTCATAGA
>VWZT01006500.1:64870-79162 GCA_013397055.1 Pachycephala philippinensis
GAGGCATGGTCCCGGGTGCCAGCCTCAGGGTAGGGGGAGAAGTCTCAACCTCAAGCTGTCACAAAATGGAGGAGCCTTATATACAGGGAGGGAGGAGCACACACGGTGGGGTGACAGACCAGGGCCAATGGGATAGGGACAAGGGATCAGACCGATCCACTGGGATAGGGAGAGGGGAGAATGCTTCGGCAAGACTGCCTCCACATTTTTACCCGGGGGGGTGGAAAGAGAATTGGTGAGGAGACCGGTATTCGGACCCCAACACTCTTGCTTCAGATTTTCATAGCGTAGCAGCTGTCCCAGTTTTGGATACTTAGAATAAACTGGGCATATTATGCTTTACCCTTGCTCATTAATGAGACAAAAAGCACCTGGAGGGAAAACTGGCCGTTCTAGGTTCAGTTCCTGAGTGAATGATCTAAGATGTTCTGCCCTTGTGGCCCACACTCCCAGAGAGGTTTCTGTAAGTCATTACTATTTGCAGTGATATAGTATGAGAGGATTTTGTACTGCATTTCGCATTGTGCTTGCCTTGTTTTTCTTTCTTTGAAAACTGGTAATGGTGTTCCCTTGTGGTCATGGGGTATATGAAGCCGTCTAGTCCAACTCCTATAGCGTGACTTGGCCAAGATGCTATCTATCTTAGAGAGACTAATTGTGAAGGTCATCTAGATGTCTTCGTTGTCAGTTGTACTCTTCCCCTCAAAACAATCCGCTTGTGGTAAATAGCCCTGCATTCAAAGGTGCTTGTATTCCAGAAGTGACCGCTACTTCAGCTGAAGAGCTCTGTTGTAGCTTCTTCCCAGGATCATTTTTTGAAGATATCTTCTATGCCTCGTTCCTCACAATTTGCGAAATTACTCCTGCTTGCGCCAATGTACAGATGTCTAATTTCAGTATCCCAGTTTTACCCATTAATTGGGCAGAAGTCTGATGTTAGGTGGTATCTGAAGTTTTGTTACCTTAATTTTGCTTTTTTAACCACTTCTCTTTAGAGCTGTTAGTGCAGTGTAAATACCCTTACACAAATACCCTGCAGTATTAAAGTAAAGTAGCCTCATCCGTCTTCAGCTGTATTTGTAAAATTTATGCACAAGCCTGTGCTTTTGGTTAATCAGACATTGTTCAGTTTTATCCAAGAAAATGTTCTGATTTTCATTTTTAAGGGTTTTTTTGCACTATATATCTAACAGGTGTTTTATTTTATTCTTGACTGATACATAGCAAAAACCAGACCTTCACAGGATATCTTAAATGCTCTATTTAGATTGCAAGGTTCTACCAGCCTGGTTAGCTACCTAGGGACCTACCTTTAGTTTTGGACTTCTTGGCTATGAATTATCATGCTGATAGCCAGGAGAAATTCGGAGCTGTGTAAGAGAGGAGAAAGTGAAAATTATAAACCACAAAAAGAAAAAAATAAACCACCAGCCCTGCAGCATAATCTGCTTCTTGGTTAAACAGCCTTGGACTTTGTGATGATAATGTTACAGCAGACATTCTTGGCAAAAATACATCTGTTAGATGAGTGTTGTATTTTGCAGAGACCAGTACAAACCTATTTTGCTTCAAGGAATTTGAATTTGTCCGTGGTACGTTATGATTGTCAAAGTTTACATTACAAATACCACTAGCAATTGTTATCAACATACATTATGTTTATAGCCTATATCATGAAGACTTGGTGTTTTTACAAGTAGCAAGGAAGAGAAAGTATCTGTTCTACTAAACAAAAAGGGGTGAATGCTCTGGGCCGTAACAGTAATAATAATAATAATAATAAAGTTGCTGCTGTAAAGTGGTAAATAAGAAAAATCTTTGTGTGAAAATCAGTACGTTTCAGCTGTAGTGAGTTTTTAGTATGGCTTGTTAAGATAAAAGAGAAAGAGCTGAAGTTTGAGGTCAGGGCTGAACATCATTAGGAAATACGCCTTTGGTTAGCCCTTAGGATAAAACGCCTGACTAATGGTCTTGTTCTCAGTGATGATGCCTTTGTATGATTAATTTGAATAATTTTCAATAATTACTTCTGATAATTTAGGAATGTTTCTTGGCATTAGTTAGCAGTTGCTTATGTAGATGTTCAAACCACCACAGGGAGCAATAGTGGCAAATCAGAAATAGCCTCATCAGGCTTATTGTGCCAGTAAGTCAGAAACTGTGACAAATAAGCTGCTCGTGCATTCTCTTGCCAGCGTAGTCCTTCATTCTGTTTTCTGAATGAATGAGACTGCCTTGGGAAGGGAATAAATATAGGAAGTACCCAAAGTCCTATTCTAATTTACAAGAAAAGATGCTGTTGAGTTTTACTTGATTGCTCAGTTGATCAAGACACCCAAGTCCCTGGTGAATTTAGAATAAATAAACCTTACAAACAAAAATTCTGTTAGAGTTTATGGAAAAACATTTGTTGGTCTCCCACCTCTAGTTACGGTGTTTTTAGACCGTTGTCAGACCTACTATACTCCTTAGACCTTTGTGAGTACATAACAATTTCCACAGCAGAACAGTCCTGGTTATTGTATCCTGCTGTAATCCTCTCTGGCATGCTAACAAAAGTAGAAGCTTCTCTCAGTAATTCTACATCTTCTTTCCTATCTTCAGTGTAAGAAAATAGGAAAGTGTCCTATTGTGATGGGAGTTTGTGATGACTTTTGGTAGCTTAGAGATTACAGCAGGACCTATTAAGTTGTAGACTTTGTTGTATTAACACTGAGCTGTTTTAGTGCTGTGGAGATGAAGGTCTCTAATACTAGTCAAGGATTTTGTGTATTGGGTATGTGAAGTGTAATTGTAGTTTTTCAGCTGAAATTGTGGACAACTGTTAATCCAAATAGTATTCAAGCCCACAGTATCCATTTGCAGCAGTACGCTTTCACACTTAAGAACTCAAGGCACTGTTAGTAGTAATATTTGCAAATGAAAACTGCATCACTTGTTGTTCCAATCTGCTTTGGGCCAATGTTTGATACTTCGCCCTTTTTTTACTCTGCTAATGTCCAGACACAGAACTGATGCTTTTATGTAAGTGAACTTGTCTCCCAAGAGCAAACTGAGGATTTCAAACTTCAGTTCAGAATCTCCCAATATGTAGTGGCCACATGTGGAGAGACTTATCAAGGAAGGGGAAGTGACGGGAAGCTTCCTAAAATTCTTCTGAGTATGTTCATTCTGAGAAAAACGAAGAGCCAATTTTAAAAAGTTAAAGGGTTTTATTAACAAGTAAAATTAAAGTTAACAATTGGCGACCCAAAATGGCGGTTTGCCTGATGACAAAACAAAGGAGCAGCACTGGATGCTTGGCCAGAGGCACACCTGTCGCGGCTTGTGCACGGCCTGTTATACCCTCCATATGTCAATCGGTAGCTGGATACATTGGTCCCGTCAGAGGCTGGGTTGGTCTGGCCCTTCCCCTGTGCCCGCCCATAGGGGCGTGCCCATCCACTTGGGGCATGCTCAGTTGGTTCACCGGGGCGGGGTCCCGGCCTGAGTGACAAGCACGGGTAGTTTTGGCTGGCACTTGCACACCACCCCCTGAGAAGGTTCCAGAAAGTCGCCCTAGTCGGCCATTTTGTCCATCCTGTATTTATAAACTATAATAATTAAACAACATTAGTCAATTATGATAACGGAAACCTCTGCCCACTGTAACAAGGGCATTATAACAATATAAGAAAAGAAAAAAGGGAAGGTTAAAAAGAAGGAGAACATTACAACAATGGCCAGTCAGAACATTGTAGCATACAATCTAATTTAACTACTACTCTTTGAATGTAACCGGAGCAATTAACTGCTCAACTCATATAGTGAGAACATATAACAATTAACTTGAACAATTAACACTAACTTATTTACATAATTTACATATACCAATGACCTTATTATGTAAACCCTTATAAGGCCAATTACGAAAGCTAACTTCATAAATCCCGTTTATAACAATTCTGTTCCCAAATGTAGGGATAGATACAGGAGGATGTCATTAGTGTACCATGAACACAGTTTCCGCCACTGAAGGATGATGCATTAGAGTAATTCTGTTTGTTGTAAGAAGCAGAGCTTAAAATAGAATGGTATGTAACAACGTATCCTTTCTAAACATAAAGGTTTCTTTGTATCATAAGGAAGTATAGGGCTTTAAAAAATTTTTGTATTAATGTCCCTCATATATTTTGTTCTTTTCATTGAAGTGGCCAACCTCATGACACCTAGTTTTATAAAAACCTTTTTTCCCTCCTACCTTCCCTTGTTTGTTGCTATTTTCCATTTGTTATTTTCTGATCAGTTTTAGTTTTCATTCTGATGTCTGATTTTTTGATTTTTTTTTTTTTAATATACAGTTTTTTATCTTCTTTCTATACTAACTCTCTGGAATGCTAAACCTAAGAGATGAGTGTTAGGAGCTGAGTGATCACCCTTGGCATACTTAATTGTAGACAAGTTGTTTGAACTTGTAACACTTGGAAAATGGAAGTGAATATATTTGTTTTGTTATTCCCATGGAAACGAGATATTTATAATGAGCTTCTAAAAAAAGTTAGAAATATACACAAAGAAGCTGATTCTTCGTAGCAGTTGCTTAATAGAAAGGAATTAGTTTATTTGGGGGGCTGTGGGTTGGGGTTTTTTTCTTTAGTTCATGAGGTCTGAAAAGCTGGTATAAGGAAGGGGTATCCTGAATGTGAACAGGTCATTAAAAATGGTGAAAATAAACTGGGAGTATGACAGCCTTGTGTGTTATGCAGTGTTCATTGTATTATAATTTTTCATACAATAGTTGGAATTGCAGGGAGCCTTTTACAGGTCATCTAGGTGAACACCACCACCTCGACCTTCCCCAAGTGAGCAGGGACATACTGCATGAGATCAGGTTGCTCATAGTCTCATCCAGCCTGAGCAGGGATGGGCCATTTTCCATTTCTCTGGACAACCTCTTCCAGTGTTTCACCACCCTCCTAAAAATGTCTTCTTTATATCTAGTGTGAATCTACCCTATTTTAGTTTACAGCCATTACCTTGTTCTATCACAACAGCTCTGCTAAAAAGCCTGCCCCCATCCTTTCTTGTAAGGCCCCTAAAAGCCATAGTCAGGTCTCCTGGAGCCATGTCTCCACCAGATTGAACCCCAATTCTCCTCACTTTTTTTCATGGTAGAGGTGTTCCTTCGCTCTGATCAACTCTTTGGCCCTCCTCTGGACTTGCTCCAATTGGTCAATGTCCTTCCCCTGCTGAGGACCCCAGAGCTGGATACAGTGTTCCAGGTGGGCTCTCACCAGAGCAGAGTAGAGGGGCAGAATCCCCTCCCTTGCCTGGCTCCCACGCTGCTTTTGGTGCAGCCCAGGACATGATTGTTGGCTTTCTGGGCTGTGAGTGCATGTTGCTGGCTCATGTCCAATTTTCCATCCAATAGTACTCTGAAGTCATTATCTCTAGGGTGTTTTTGTGGACCTGGATTGGAGAGAGTGTAAATCAAGGTTTGTTGAAAGACTTTTCCTCTGTCATTTCTACCTACTCCGTCAGTGGTCTCCTATACATTCAACCCATGACTGTACAGGGAGAAGAGAGGGGAGCATGTTGTTCTAGTTAGTAATCATGATGACAGCAACTGCTCAGAGCTCTTCAAGACCTGTCTGTAGAGACAGGAGGGGTGTAGGATTGCTGCTTGGTAATTTAGATGCTGATACGTGGCATACATGTACCATACCTCACATACCACAAGTGCCAGCACATATTGTGTTCCTAGGGTTTTCCACAAGACTTGACATATGTTGCAACTGTAGAGTTTTGGAGTTAATTATTATGCTTTACAAGTGGATTTGATAATATTGTAATAGATGGGAGAGTGAGAGGGGATATTTTTGGAGCGTAGAAAAAGATAACAAATCTCAAAATTAAAGCTGTTTTATTTAGGAAACTTGGGATATACTTGTAAAAATTCCTTCACTCCCAATCCTATTTTTAGCATCACTCCAATTAATGTTGTTTGCTGGTAAAGAATATCAGCTACAACGCACACTTCTTTCTCTTTTGGGGTTTAGCTGCAATACTACATTGGTCATATATGTGTCTAATTTGTGCTTATACCTTAAGCTGAAGGGGAAAAATCCACTTAGTTCCTTGCCCCATGTAAGTGACAGGGAAAAGACCAAATATGAGAGGTAGACATACCTGTGTTTTAGACCAAATGTTTTTTGTTCCTCTTGGCAGCCATATATGTGTATTTTTCCTTTTGATTCACACACAAAAAATTATGCTCTTCTATTTAATAAGTGTGCAAACAATAATTCTTCATGTGTTACTAAAACCCTGAGATTAGTTCATTTGGTTAGAGCATGGTGCTGATAGTGACAAGGTCATGAGTTTGATCTGAGAGTTGGACTCGATGATCCTTGTGGGTTCCTTCCAACTCAGAATATTCAGTGAAAAATAAACAAGTCAACGTTAATTTCTGCTGGTTTTGCTGAAAGTGATCATTCTCTTTCCCATTGCGATCATCCTCACTGATGATCCAAACTAAACCCATGAGCTACAGAAAACTGCCTTTGCAAGGCCTGTGTGCTAGACTTGGCTGTGAGTCTGTAGAGAACTTAGGGCCTTAGGGTGTTGCTATGCTGAAGTTTTGCAGTGATTGCCAATGCTTTCTTTTTGTAAATGAGAAGCAAAACAAAATGAAGTCTTGACTTCTTGAGCTACTTAAAAGTTCTTGGACATGTTTAATCAGAAGAGGGATGTTAATCCTATTAATGAGAATCCTGGAGAAATTCCAGGTAGTTAATTGCAGTTTATTCCACATGTCTTTCTGATTAATGAAATGCTGGATTATATTCTTCATTTCTACTGTCATGATGTTCTTTTACTAGCTAATTCTGTGAGATACTCCAGCACATGCTTTACCTAAAGCAGACAAGTAGTTGCAAACAGCAATGTTTGGTCAAAAAACACATAAAGTTTATTTTGTGCGGGTTGCTGACATTTGCTACATAGGTTGGGCTGCGTTGAAAATAAAGAATGTTAGTAGTGAACAATTATGTAAAGGGTTCCCTTAGTGCTGAATTTTGTTGTGAATAATCAATTTCTCCTTGTTTTAAAAGCCTGGGATAAAATTTCATTTTTTGTTTACTTAATTGAAGTAGGAGTCACTTTCTAGCTGTGGGTTGCTAAACCAGAAATCTCACTTCCCCTTTTCATTAGTGGAGGCATCGTCCAGCTGAGAGGGATTTGACCACTGAAGGTGTCTAAGAGAGGATCAAAGATAAGTCCATGACATATCACTGAATTGCTCTTCACAATGGTCTTTTTGACACTTGAATTAAAATTAGATTTCTATGTACTACTTTTCTAGCCCGAGATTTCTGTTGCCAGTGCACACTTTCTCTATCCTAGCATCTATTTTTTATTCCTATATAAACAGCTGTCTCTGTTGAAAGGACTGGTCTGGGTTGTGTGGTGGTGCTTGGTTATTTTTTTCCCCTGATTTGCTTGAAATGTTCTCTAAATTGGCATAAAAAGAAATGCTCAAGCAGCAAACAAAACTTGTGTAGTAGCATGTTTCCCAGCAACGTGGACTCTCAAATATTACTTTAACTTTGAGTTTTGTAATGTTGTAAACATTTTCTGCTTTTGAAGATGGTACTATTTAAAATTATCTCAGCATAAGTATCAAAACATCTTTTTCAAAATGGTTCTATTTGATCTGCTAAATTTTAGTTCAAAATATATGGCTAAATTTTGAGGCATAAATTCTTATTCAAAAGATCAGAGAATCTGTAATTTACTAATACAGGAGAAGGTGTGGTTTGTGTCTGCTGTAATTCATAAAAACTAAAAATAGTTGGTTTTTTTTAATGGTGAGTAAACTCACTAATGCTGTGGCTTCATACCTGAATTTTAAAATGAGGAACACTAAAACTAGTTTAATATTAGGGAATTGAGTGGAATAGTGTATACTCCACAATGTTATCTGCTGCCTAAACTGAATATTTTAAAATGCTAGAAAACAGATATGCATTAACCTCCTTTTGGTTAAACACATCTGTGTAGTGAATGCTTTGTAAGAGTTGTATCAACTGAACCCTTTGGTGTGATGGACCAAAACAGATGAATGCCAGTATAAACTGGTGTTTGTAAAGTGTGAACTTCCCCATTCTTGAGATTTTGCACCACACACTTGTACACCAAAATCCTCTCCATTAAAAGTACATATAGGTAAGTAATTTACTAACGTGAAAATATGGTCTTCCTATTAGTGAAAACTCCAGCAAGTATTCAGCTCCAAATTTCTGGGAGATTTATGAGTTTACCAGACTACTCTATTGTGTTTTCTGTGTACCTGTGAATGTTTTTTGAAGATGATGGCCTACGAAGGAAAACAGGTATTGAATTTAAATGTGTCATTTAAAAATTTGTCAGTCTTCAATTGAAGAGGAATTTCAAGTTTTTAAATGCTTTGCAATAGTTTGCTTTATGCAATAGTAGAATAATTCTTAATTTACTTGTGAATACATGAATAGTGACTTATAAATAATATGACAACCAGTTATTCAAAGAGGAATATAAAAATAGTAAATAAAAAGACTTACCCAAGATGCTTCAGTTCTTGTCGTATACATGCAGGCTTTGTAAGTGATCAACCAAATGAGACTGTATTTAATTTGATGAGCTGCAGGCATTTTGACAGTTGACCTAGTCCCTTTATTTCCTCTTTATTTCTGAACATTCTTCAAGGGAAGTCTATAAAGTGCTATCCTACTGATGTACATATAAAAAAACGTGATATTCCTGGCATATGTTAAATTTGACACCATAAATGGGCTCCATGGGCTTTCCTGTTCTGTTGCAGTTTTCTGTTGTTCACTGCGGTAAACTGAAACCATTCTGCTGTTCTTGGAATGTTTTTTGTGCTCTCTTGTAATTTCTTTCAATTGCTGTGTGTTTCAACAGGGGAAAGTCTGTAAGAACTATTACTTTTGAGCAGTTTAAGGAAGCTCTTCAAGAACTCTCCAAGAAGCGATTTAAAGGCAAAAGTGATGAGGAAGCACTTCAAGAAATGTATAAACTAATTGAAGGAAAAGGCCCAGGTTTAACTGGAGTAACGGTATGTTACTGATCTAATGGACAGATTGTTTCTACCTGTCCTTTGTTCTACTGCGGTGTTGTTATGTTCACCTGCTTCCCTTTACAATCAACAAATCCAATTTCTCCGTGAGCCCGAAGGCAGCAACTGCTAAGCAGAATGGGAGCAAAGACTGTGCAACAGCTGAGTGTTGCACTACTGTGTATTCTTGTGTGGCACTGTCATTGCTCCTTCTAGGAATTGTACTACCACCTAGTAGCACCTCAGGAATGTCCTGAGCTCTTGTGTATGCTTAGAACAATGAAACATTCATGAAGAGTGGTGTGTGTATCCAAATGAAAAAGAGTAGAAGGACATTAAGTTTGGAGCCTCAATAAAAAGTTCTAAGATGTTTTGTGAAATACCAAAAAGACTAAAGCAAAGGCATCTTAAAATACGTTTAATTACGCCATGTGAATCCCAGAACACTGGAAATCTGGGAGTAGTTATCATGTGGTCCAGTCTTTGTTTCTTGTTTGTTCCAAATCTGCCAGAGCTATAATATTCTTTCTTTTTAATTTTAAAATATTGGTATTAAGCTATCTATATGAAAAGGAAGTTATAAAGCATACTGTACATAAGCTTGGTTGTCCTTTTAGATGCCCAGGCTAGGCAAGCTTTTATCCAGTATTTTAGGGGATACTGGATACTATACTTGAATAGTTGTGTCAGTTTAGTTCATCTGCTTAAAATTTGTGATCCTCCTGAATTTTGCCTGTAAAGCTGTGAATGAAAATATAATATTTTCAGAAACTGGTTCTCTACAGATGATCAGTGTAAATATCAAGTGGAAAGATCTCTTTTGAGTTATAGAATCAGTCAGCTTTTTACAAGATTTTATTTTATTACTCTTGTACTCTCATTTAAAACGTGGTAATTTTGATACAGACTCAAAATACGGAAAATTCTTTTTTGTTCTTCACTTGCTCTAGTAAATTTTAATAACTTCTTCATCTGTTCAGGGATTCTTACTTCGAATTGTGTACATTCGTCTAGGCCTCATTCCTGATTCCATTTTTGGTATTTCAGCTGGCAGACATTGAAATGATCTGTGTCTGCTACTAAGAGAACAGCCTCTTTTTATGTGGGGGACGTGGATGAGAGAGCTTTGCAGATGCAGAGTAGTATCATATAGGTTCTGCAGAGGTATATGAGTGTGCCAGCAGCAGGGGGAAAAGAGTGAAGGGGGAATATGAGCCAGCAGTGTGAGGCTTGACTGTTCAGTATGTGCAGTTCTGGGGAGAGTTGAAGAAGTGAAGAAAGGGGGATCAGAATATCTTCTGCTATCTGGAAAAGTAAGGGGCAGGAGGCAGAGCTTAAAAAAGAGGGAGATTGCAGGCTGGGAGCATGTGTTTGTGTATGTAAATTTCATGGTTGTTTTATCATGCTAATTTAGTTCCTGGATGGTAAAAATGACCCACAAACTTCCGATCAAAGACATTAAAATAAATAAATGAATAGATGGCCACTCTCCTCCTGCAACCCAGGAGTGCATATATGAAATCTCTGTACAAGCTTTCTAATGCTTTGTTTACTTTGGGAAGTTGATATTGTGGAAATTTTAAGTTGTCCTGCTTTCTGTAAGGTTAGATAAAGTTACATCAAGCTTTTCTTAAAAGTTCTAGGGTAAGTCAGTCATGCCATGTAGTGTGTGCCCTGCTCTGTAAAACTCTGCTATGGGTCATGTAGATTTGGTTCAGGTTTCAGACAGAAAACTTTGTGACTACTGACACATTGCTCTAAACGTATTAGGGAAGGAATTGAAAGCACGATTAAGTGAAGCTTGTTGATAAGAATACTTCAGCAGCATGTGGGGATTTTTGTGCCTTAGCTTCTTAAGTTCTGTACTGGGTATTTTGGGGAGGCAGGCAGCAGGGGCAGTATGTCTGCACTAAATGGCAGCCTGGGGAAAGCACTCCTCCAGAAGGACAGTTAGAAAGTTTACCTTCACATCAGACAATGAGCATGTTAGTGCATGTTGTTGTGATAGGAATGATAGAAGATTTTTTGTCTTTTTCTGCTTATTTTTTCTTCTCCTACAGAATGTTGTAGAATTACACAAATCCCTCCTTGTGGTTGATGTGGTTGAAAAGGCTCAGCAGCTAGACATTAAAACTGAGTGAATTTTAGGCTGCTTTCTAATCTTGCAACAGAACATGTGTGATTGACTTTGTCATACAGGAAGAAAAACAACAGGAAAGTGATAAGGGTTAATGAAGCCAGTGGCTTTATTAGCTCACTTGGTAGTGATCTGTCAATAGAATATACAGTGCAGGCCATGTAACTTGGACAGCTTGTAAACAGGCATGTAAATGAAGTCTAGGGCCTTTTAATTGTCCTCATTCCTACACAAAGGTTGCAAAGAGCGAAACTGACGTTCTTTCTTTTCCTGTTCGAAAAGCTGTGTGCCGTAACAATGCTGAATGCATTTCTACACCTCCAGGGGAACAGATCCTTGCTTTGGTCATTGCTTGCTGTTAAAATAAAACCAGTTGAACTTCAGTGTATATTCATCAGGGTCTTTGACATAGAAGTGCAAAACAATTTCAAGTGCAAGGGATCTGGGATGATCTCATTCAAACCTTCTGTTCACGAGAGGGCTAACTTAAAGCCAGATCAGGTTGTTCAGGGCTCAGTCTGGTCAGATTCACAGTGAGAGGATTATGGATGGCAGGGCGGTACAGCAGCAGCAGCACTTTAAAAGCTGGGTGATGGGTGCTCAGGGAGATGTCGATACAGGCAAGATCATATTCTCACCAAAATGTACCTGTTAGGGCAAGAGCAAGGAAGCCAGAGTGCAGCCCACAGAGTGTGGTAAATGAGATGAAACGGTTGTTGCAGCAGAATTGCAAAGAGGCCTAGAAATTCCACTTAAGACTCTGTGGATCTGCTTGAAGACTATGCAGTGGTAGTCTGAAAAAGCTGCAGGACATACTGTCCAGCACATGGATATCCATTAAGATGTAGAAGAAGTCTGGGGGGCTGCCGTTAGCACATCAGAGTCCTTGGCTCTATTGGGAGGAAGTCCTGTATCCATGTTGCATGCTTCAGAGAGCTCCTGTGTCTTTGTGGAGGTCAGGGCAGTGGTGGCCACTCTTGTAGGAGATGTGCTGTGGTCAAGGTCCTGAGATGCCAGATGGCAGGAGAAGATGGAGACTGATGTGGTATTTGTGGAAAACCCAAGCTACACAAGGTGAGGAAGGAGTGACAGCTGGAGACTAAGTGGACAGAGACTATTGAGATAGAGAAGGCTGAAAGCTTGTGGCTTCTGGCAACAAAAAGTCACAGATCTGCTCCATCCGCAGTTCTTCAGTTTCAGCATACGTATAGTGTCCTGAGCACTGGTGAGGTCTTCAACAAGACCCATCAGAGTCAGTTGAGCCTGAATTTAGTGTTCACACAAAAGGGGGAAAATGAGTGATAGTGTTGACTGGCATTGTCTCACACTGTGGGGACAGACAGTTTCTTTTAAGGATCCTTGGTTGAATGAGAGCTGGCCACAGATTTGTAGTTACTTCAGGCCTTAGCATGAGCTGCATGTTAGTGAAAATCTGGAAAGGAGTTGAGTGAACAGTCACAGAAGATTTTGCCATCCCGAATATCTCATGTGTTATTATACTTCCCTGTTCCATAATGGATGACACTATACTCTGGCAACAGTGCTGTACCTGGAGTCAGGAGTAATGGGTACCAATCGCAGATAATTACTGAAGATTCTTCTCGTGGATGATCAAGGAATGTATTTTCTGATCTCACCTGATGTCTCAGGAGTTGTACTGCTTGGTAGGTGCCAGCATCTGGGATTGTTGCAGATGCTCGGCCAGTATTTGGCCAGCCTCCTAACATGGACCTCTTCTTCCTCTTCCTTGTGGGTACCAAGACTACTGCTTTGGAGGTAACCTGGAGCATATAAAGAGGAACTACAGAGGTCTAGGGATGAGGCTGATGGGTATGGAGCTCAGATCTTGTCTTCCCAATCCAGGGAGGAGGAAGGATTGGGCAGAAGTAGACTGTATGGCTTCCGTTGAAGATGGGACAATGGCTTCTGGGACCAGAAATGAGGGCTACTCAGCAGGTATGGAATAAATCTAACAAAGTAGAACAAGAGTGTATTTACAAACTAGGCTTACTGATCTGCTGAGGAGACTATTAGACTGGGTATGGAAGGTTACCATAACCTGAAGATGAAAGATCATAAGGGGCAGAGCAGATATGTCTGGGTGACAAGCTTGACAAGGGAGGCTCTTGCCCTTCTTTCTGTAAATGCAGCAGGACATGGTCCATCTCTAACGCCTGCACACAAAAGCATATAGTATGGGGCAAGCAGGGCAAATTAGTCACAGAGATGTGATTCACTGGGATTGTGCAGGTGTGTTAACGCAGCTCTTCTGACTGGAGTGCTGCACTGGATGAATACAGGCTCTTCAGGAAATACATGAAAAAATGAGAAAGAGCGATTGTAGTCTATGAAAGGCTTATCTTGACAGCATCTAGCTTTGGAACAAGTCTCATTAAAGACTGGTTGTAACACTAAATTGAAGAAGGATTCAGCAACACCCTCACTCAAAATAAAAAAGTTACTCTTTAATAATATATTCCCCTTTCTGTTTTGTCTTTATCACCAATATGAATGAAAAACTCCTCCTCAGGGAAGTGTTGGCACACTGTTTTTAACTTTGTAGAAGGTCATGCTAATCAGGCTGATAGATCCCGTGAGTTGGGACCATGTAATGACTTGCACTGTTGAAATGCTGGAGAACTGGAGTTAAGGGGCTAATCTTAGAGAGGAGGAAAGGAAAGGGTCTCTTGTAGGTGCCAAACGAGCAACACCTGATCTGCCCTTACGGCTGGACATTACATGGTCTTCTCTTGATGGAACTAGACCTGGGTCAGGCAGATTTGACAGATTAGTGTGAATCTGTTGCTGGAAGTGATGTCACATATACGGCATCTTTTTGATGTCTTTTGCTCTAGCTCTGGCTGGACTCCTTGTTGGTGAGAAGGTTTAGGTACTGTATATAGAGTTTGGACTTGCAGTGTTATATTACCTGAGTGGTGTTACTGGGAACCATTCCATTGAAAGGCCTCACCAGGATTAGTTAAAATGGTGTTACTTTGTGGCATTATTAAAGTGGAGTTCCTTATTGGTTTTTTTTGGTTTTTTGTTGTGTTTTTTTTTT
>VWZT01006500.1:79919-172020 GCA_013397055.1 Pachycephala philippinensis
AGGGCACTCGGTGTCTGTTTTGAATGTGTGATATTCCTGAAGTCCAATAGGTTTTCTCGGTGCTTTTCCTTCCGAGGAATTGGTTCTGGAGAGCCTTTTGGGAATGGTGCCATGCAGTGTGCAGAGCGGCCCGGCCCAGAGTTCCCGGGAGCTTGCCGGGGGCTGTGGTGCTGCAGAAGTGAGCCCCGTGCAGCTGCAAGTGTGTGGTGCTGCACTGCCCTGCTCGTGGAGCCCTTTGCACTGTGCCAGGTGCAAAGCTTTTGTGGCATTTGCTTGGGTTTTGAACTGTGAGCTTTGTAGAAGGGATGGTAACGTGTGCTGACAGAAAATGAGGAACACTGCCTTGGCAGCACTGAATCGTCTTTCTTCTTCTTTGCCTCAGCTTTTTTCTGGAAGAGAAAGTCGTGAAAGTGTGGGAAATCTTTCAGTCTCACTCTGTTACCTTATTTTCATGATTGTGGCACTAGCTTCATATGATGCTTCTAGCCTTTTGATACAGAAGCTGATTTTATGGGGTCTTTTGACTCCATAAAATTCATGCCGTTTTCCTGCTGCAAAGAAGCCAAGCCGGTGCAGGTGCAGAGCTTTCAGTGGATATATTTTTCTTCAGCAAACTGCTATATACTTCTGTTCTAATGTAGACAAAATACATGTTCTTGACTTCTGTCTTCTCATTTCCTCTTTACTGTAGTTCATTTCAGTTTCCTAAGGACTGATAATACATTTCTGAAACTAGTTCAAATTCCTGAAAATTATGAAATGGGTTGTGTTGCTTGCTCTGTAAACTGCTTCTTGATTCATTAGTTATCTTGAGGTAGAAGGCAAAATATGTGTAAGTTTGCAGAGTTGTCTTTCTCAAGAAAGGGCAAGGGAGGAATGTGGCATTTGTTAAGTTTTTCAGGGTTTAAAGACTACAGCTTTCACTTCCTGTCTTTCTGGTATGATGGCTGTTTCAGACAGACAGAAGTTGGAATATTGGTAATGTGTAATTTGGATGAGATGTTGGATAGTTTCGTTTTGTTTTGTTTACTTACCTGCAGTGTGGTCAAACACTGGAATAACTCGCCCATGGAGGCTGTGGAACTTTGGAGGTGTTCAGGACTTGACTGGAGAAGTTTCTGTGTAAGCCTGTTTGAGCCTTGCTGTGAGCAGGGCTTTATGCTAGATAAAGACTCATATTCAAAGGTTCTTTCCAAACTAAACTGTTCAGTGACTTGGTAACTTTAAGTTCTGATAATCATCAGGGACAGAGAGTCCCCCACTCTTTCCAGGCTTGACCAACCACAGTGGTGAAAAATTCTCATGTGTCTGGTTGGAATTTCATGTCTTCCAAATCATATCCATTATTGTTTACTTCTGAACTGTCTCTGTTTCTAATATAATCACTCTGTTGAGGACAGGAATAAGATTTGTCTCTCCCTTTTTTATTCTGAGTCTTGATAAACACATTCCCATCATCTTTTCCATGTATGTCACATGCTCCAAGCCCCTTGCTGTCTTAGCAGCACTTCTCGGTAGACACTAACGCAAAGCGAGGAAAAATACTGAATTGCTAACAAAAAATGCACAAAAAAATGAATAAACTCAATTTGGAACACTAAATGATTGTTTGATTCTGTTGTGCTAAGTAAAACTTTTTTCCTATGAGAAAGTTTTTTTAAAATAAAAAATTGAAGTCCATGGGCACCTTCTGTGATATGCAAACTTTATGGTTAACTGTATGTACAAATAAGAGATGGAAAATGAAGGCTTCTGTGGTCTCACAGAAAGAAAAGGGAGGAATTTGGCTCCAAAGAATTTATTGCCTTTAGGATAATGAAACCAGAGAGATTATATAACTTACTCTAGATAGTAAACAGTTCAAGCAGAATTGCTGTATGACAAGACAGAATCATTTGTATGTGATTCATTGTGAAAAAGAAAGGAGAGTAGTGACTGGCTAATGTGGAAACTGTCCTCATCCAGCCCTTTATGCTCTTCACTATATTTCTTCCGACATTTTTCTTCACTTAAGAAGGATGGTCAGCTTTCTCCCCCCACCCCCCATCTTCTTTATTTGTCTCCCAATACCCTTGTACAATTAATAATGAGCAGAGGGGTTGTAGAGAAGATGAGCTCACAGCCACCCTTTCAGGTGTTTTTGCCTTTTGCTCAATATCCACTTTAATCTGCATAGTTGGTTTTGTTGTTCAGAAACAGAAAAAGACATTTTGATAAAAACAGTTGGTTGCACATTCAGTTCATAAAGGCTGTTCACTAAAAATAAGTCATCAGCTCACAGAGGAATCTTTATGGATAAACTTTTCACATTAAAAATAATGGTACAGTTAATCCTAGAAATCTTATCCAGGCACATGAAGGACAAGAAAGTCATCAGGAGTAAATCAGCATGGCTGATCACCAAGGGAGAGTCATGCTTGACCAATGTGTAAACTTCTACAATTAAATGACTGCCCCAGTAGATAGGGGAAGAAGAGAGTAGTATAGTGTCTACCTGGGCTTCAGTAAGGCCTTTGATGTGGTCTCTTATAAGAGCCTCACAGCCCCTCAAGCTATTGCTGTAGGGGCTGGATGGGCAAACACTGAGATGGATTGAAAACAGGGCAAATGGTTGGGCCCTGAGGGTGGTGATGAACAGTGCAAAGTCCAGGTGGAGGCTGGAAAACAGTGCTGTACCCCAGAGGTTCATACTAGGTCCATTAATCATCTTCATGACAGGGTGTGGTACACTCTCAGTGAGTTTGCTGATGACACAGAGCTGGGAAGAGTGGCTGATATGTCATCCAGATGGGATGGTTGCCATCCAGAGGGACTTGACAGGCTGGGGATATGGGCTGACAGGAACTTCAGCAACCTCAGCAAGCAGTGCAAAGTCCTGCAACTGGCAAGGAAGAGCCCCACACACCAGTACATGCAGGGGGCCATGCAGATGGAAAGGAGATTGGTTGAAATGGACCTGGGAGTGCTCGTGGACACCAAGTGGAACGTGAACCCGAGTGGTGTTCTTGCTGCCTGGAATGCTACTGGTATCCTGGCTGCATTAGAAGTATTGCCAAGCAAACAGGGTGTTCCTTCCCCTCTGCTCAGTACTGGTGAAGTCTCATCTGGAGTGCTGCGTTCAGCTCTAGGCTTCCCAGGAGAAGACTGATGTGGAGCTACTGGAAGGAGCCCAGCAATGGACCATAAAGATGATGGAGGGCCTGGAGTATCTCTCTTGTGAGGAAAGGCTGAGGAGCTGGGACTCTTTAACCTGGAGAAGAGAACGCTCAAGGGTGAATCCCATCCATGTATATAAATACCTGAAGGGCAGGTGCAAAGATGATGGAGCAAGGCTTTTTTCAGTAGTGCTCAGTCAGAGGACTTTTCTGTGATTCTGTGATATATAGTACCACTAGCTGCTTCTGGTTGAGGAGCCCAAGATGGATATGAAGTTGTTGTATATTCTACACTGTATTTACAAAGGCTTTTTTGAATTAAAGCATGCTAGCACAACCTTAAAAATGTTCACACAACCTTAAAAAGAAAGGAGTGTTTTCTTTTTAATGCATACACATCATAAGAATGATGGAAAAGAAGAAAAAAAAGGAGAAATGAGGTGTTCTGCATAGCCTTTTAGTGGCATCTCATCTCTGATCTTTTATATAAATATATCAGTTCAGGGAGTGAGAGCATAATGTACAAGGAATTAACATCACTTGAATTTTGTATTGTTGAAAACAAAGTGAGTCTCCCATTTCATAGAAATTTTGCCAACAGCAAATCAACAGGACTTCAATTGTAATAGTCTGTCACATGTGGGAAGGGGCACACCAGTGACTTTACATGCTGCTTAGGAAAATGCTGCAGTTCTTACTTGGTAAAAAACAATTTGGAGAAAAAATGTTCGCCTTGCAGCTACTTGCCTTAATGTTGATTTTAGATATTGTGACTCCTGTGGTGCAGGAAGCCTTTTGATCCATCTTGAGCTAAAAGACCACAGGATGTGGGATCACTGTTCGTGTTCTGGATTTGTACTGTTCCTTGTGCTGGGGTTTTAGGTTTTGTTTAATTGTTTTTCGGGACAAAAAAGATCATCTTTTTTAACCTGCCAAGCTGTTGCCCATCCTCTGTTTTCTTTGTTGGTTTGAAATGTGTTGCTGTTTTCCCTATAGACTAGTAAGAAAAGGAAGGGCTTGTGCAGCACACCGCTATAATCTTGTTGTAAAGATGCAGCTTGATTTTCTGATAAGTCATCTGTGTTGTGGTCTTATCAGTATGCAGGTGTCTTGATATAAAGACCACATTTCTCAAGGTTACCACTGGGAATAGTTTTCTGGGAACATCCTTCATTATTGACATGAGCCATTCTATTAATCCTCGTGTTACTGTTTCTTCTTGCATGTTAATACGTGTGCATTTCCATCCACTCACACCAGTTTTAGTATGTATGTTACTAAATATGTTACTGTACAAAAATTCTCATATGTTTCTATTGTAGTTTGTGTATTGAGGAAAATTTCGTACATTTCACGCCACACCGGAGCAGAAGCTGTAGTCTTTCTTTTTCAAATAGGGATTAAGTTTACCATTACAAATTCTCAGAATAGCAGCCTGTCCTGAGAATGAATTTGGTAAAGGAAAGGGCAGTCAACTAGAGTTTCTGAGACTTCTCTGTGGATGTGACACTAGAGAGTGTATATACATCTAGATAAAACTGATTTTCTGTAAAGTAGTGGTTTTTAAATACAAGGAAAGGAAAGTAAATATGTTTTAAGTTTAATTAACTCTATTTTGAATATTGCCCTTTTCTTGCATTTGGAGTTTTCCTGGTTATAAGGTGCTACCAGGTCATTGTGAACAAGTAAACTGTATATATTAGACCAATACTTCTTCCTAAGCATTGTCTGGATATCTGTTTTTTCAGGATAGAAAAATAACCACTTCTGCAAATAATACTTTTAAGACTGCAAGGCAGAAATCCCTAAAGGTCATTTAGCAATCCTGTTTTGAGCAAAGAATGCTCCAGTGGTCATTTTCTTTCAGATAGTGACAGGTGGTGCATATAAAAAAGATGCCCAGATTTTAGCAGTCTTTGTTCATTTTAGCTCAAAAGGCTTGTGTGTTTTTTCTTCCCCGGATTTTAAAATATAAATTTAAGGATCAAAGAGGCTGCTCCTAGTCCAAACACACAGGTTAGCATACTTCTTCTATGTTGTTATGTGAAATACATTTTTTTTCTGTTTGTGTAGTCAAATTTTCTTTGTCTCAATGACAACAAATCTGATTTTTGAGGAGCCTGATATAACTCAGTGGAAGTCTTTGCTTAATGCCATTTCATTGACTGCTAATTTGCTGACATTAGAAATAACTTTCAGTGCTTCCAGTTTATTACTTCTCACATGAATCCTAGAATTTAGAATGAAATTGTCTTTTGAAGCAATGAATTCTAGTTGTATTGGAATATTTTTTCTATATTGGTGGAGCCAGGCTTTTATGCTTTGATGCTGACATAATGGATTTTGAACATGGTTCAAATGTGAAGTCAGGGTATGACTTCTTCATATCTTTGGTGCTTAGAACTTGATTATTAATCAAAAGTATCTCATACTCAAAGTCTCTTCCAAAAGGTGTTGACATAATTTGTGCTATTTCCTTTTCTGCTATATTATTATTGTCATTGTATGTAATGGCAAGAAACACACATCTTTTGTATCCTGTTCCTGGAAATGAGTAGGTATTTGCATAGTCTTTGTCATTAGCAAAGATTTAAATCTTGGTAGCATGTAAAAGTATCTGTATTAAGAATAACTGATTTCTGATGTGCCTTTTGTTTCTTTTCTTTCTTCCAACAGAAAACCGTTGCATCTCCAACTGTTTCACGCCTTACAGATACTTCAAAATTCACGGGTTCTCACAAAGAGAGGTTTGATGCCAGTGGGAAAGGAAAAGGCAGAGCTGGCCGAGAAGATCTGGTGGATAACTCAGGATATGTATCTGGTTATAAGCATGCAGGCACATACGATCATAAAGTACAAGGAAACAAGTAAGGCTGAGGGTTTACAACACAGAGGGGAATAGAGTATATATTTGTAAGGATGATGTTATGAATCCCACATGTTTCGGTTTTTGTGAATGTTGAGACTATGTTGTCAAGAAGTTGTCTTCAGGAACTGGAACTGATTTCAACATCTGCTGAGCTACTTGCAGCACAATGCCACTTCATTACATTCCTCATGCATATATTGGCAAAAATAAATATGTAGGTATAAAAAATACATGATTTTGTTGCGCTTTAGACAAAAAAACCCAAACCAACAAACAACAAAGCCAAAGTCAAGAGCAGTTATACCACACTTTGTCAATTCAAGCAAAATATCTGAAACATTCCTAGATGTTCAGTTGCCCTGATGATGTCAAAGGGAACCTCTTGAAAAGAGGATCTTTTGTCACAGTCTTTCTGAAGAATATCCCATTACTTATGCAGTTTTATTTGACTACGGTTTTGGGGGTTTTCTTTAAATGTTTTATATGGGATCTGGCACTTTTCTTAAAACATTCAACAATATACTATTGGGAAGTAAGTGGCAGTAATATACTAGGTGCTAGCCTGTGATTATCGTATACCACTCATGGAAAAACTGAAAAAAAAGCTATTTCTAGGACAATATAGGCTCTAAAGTATTTTATGTCAACAGAAAGAGTTGGAAAATACCAGCCCTTACTTTCCTCCTGTCTATACTTTGTACTTGTTATTGTGTGTACTGTAGCATGGTTCTGACTGGCTGGATTTGGATGGAGCTATTGTACTAACCTGAGAGGTGAAGAACAAGACATTACTGAGAAAGTCTAGTTAAGGATTTTCACAGTCTGTTTTCAAGTTTGCACTGCCTCACATTGGAAGTGCAGGGGGCATTACACTAATAATGCTTTAAAATGTTGTTTATGACTGAACATATGAATAGCCAATCAGATTGCTATTAAATGAACGTTACTTTGCACATATGTTGGCACATAGTCCCTTTAAGCTCTAATATATGTAAGGAAAGCTTATGGCCCCTTGGAGTAAGGACATTTACAATTAATATCTATTTTTTTTACCTGCAAAAAGCCCCCAAACGCTTATAACTGGGCTACATTTTATGTTGGATTCATTTGAAGCCAAGGGCTTTGATTCTCTGTTTACTCTTGCTGCCAAAGTTGGGAGTAATAGTGTTGCTGGGAATGACTTTCCACTGTTACCAGGAGAACCAGTCCCACAGGTTTAAGGTACAGACAGCTGAGTGTGGCCTAGCTGGGGTCCAGAATGCCAAAAGAAATTAATTGGAATAAATTTTTTTTTTTTTTAATATTGGCTAAAAAGGAGAGAAAAGGCCATTTCAATTTCCTGCAAGAGCTGAACAAGTACCCTGATGTATTACTCTGACTCTCTAAAGTTATGAGAGATAGGATATTCAGTATTCAAAACCAGCTCTTAGCAGTTTTTCCTTTCTTTCTTTCAAAATGAGCTTGTGCAGTGATTTCCATGTTCAACTCTGAATAAAGGTTAATAGATGTATTGCTCTCCCCCCACCCATATCAGCATCCCACTCAGAGTACATAAATGTAGGTGAGCAGTGTGTGCTGTCATGTGCCATGCAGGTGAACAGTCTATATTTGGCCAGTGTATGGAAAGGGAGCACTGGTTTTCAGCCCTTAAACTGTTCATGTTTTGTTCTGCTGACATTGTGTGGTAGCCTGTCTTGTAACTTTGCCCTCAGTGACCCTTTGAGCCCATACATCAGCCTAAAACCAAAATAACAATAGCAAACGAAAGACAAGGGCTTCCTTGTGGACTTGGACATCCTTCTGTTTGTTTATAATATATTTTGGTGTTTGTTTTTAAGGGGGAGGGAAATTTGCCAAAACTCAGCACACACTCTTGTAAAGATTTAAATGGCTTTTCCCATGGATGGCTTTGGTTACCTGGGAAGACTTTAGATGTGTGTAAAGATGCTCAGGATGTAAAGTGTTCAGCTTTGTGAACCCTTACCAGGAGTTACCCAGTATTCTTGGAGAATGAAGGGTTATCCACTCCTGTGTTGCACTGGGGACCTGTCACACTCCAAAGCAGAAAATAGGATACTTGATACCAACAGTGGCTAAATTATTCTGGCATAGTAGTAAACTGTCTAAATGTAAAGAACCTTCTTTGTCACTGGTGCCTGTGCACCTGAAGATGGCTCCAGGATAGTCCTGGTTTTTTTATGAATAAAAAAGCTGAGCCTCCAACCCTTGATGAATCCTTCAGCTAAGTTACAGGCAAAATCAGTGTCCCTGTTTTTCCTTTTGACTTTAAGACTTGACTAATAACTCACTGGTAATGGAAAAGTTCTGGACCTAGCCTCACTAAAGGGTGAAGTCCAGTCTACCGCAGAATCCTGCCAGCACACTGTTGACCTGGCTGTTTATTGCTAGCTCTCTGCCTTGTTTGAGACATCGGGGGACACATTGCTTTAGGTGCACAAAGGACAGGCTTTCTCAGGTACCCAAATACCGAGTGTCAGTAATGCCAGAATGTTTCCATACAGGAGGAGTGATTGGTTAGGAAGATTTTAAGGTATAATTAGGTTTTAAGTTGTTAGTTCAAAGTGAGAGAGATCAGCACACTCGTAAGATAGAAGGCATGCAAAGGAATTGAGAGTGCAGATCCAAGCTGGCACTGTCTAGAAATTGAGCTACTCTATTCTGTTATAAGAGGCTGATGGAACAAGCTGAGGTTCTGCCAGGGTTTACTTTGTATTGCTTGTGCAGTATAAAATCCCTGCCATGCACCAAAGCACTTTATATGCACCTGATGCAAACTTTGAAATTCTTTCAATGGCAGGGTAAGCTTGGGATCAAAACCTGAGAAGATGGTTCAGATAGCAGTATTTTGAGGAACATACTTCTTTGTTTCTTCTTTATTTCTACAGTCTGATAGTTTTAAACCTCAAAGTGGTGCATGAAAAGAAATCATTCTGATGTGACAGTTACAAAGGAAAGTTGTTGCTGGGAAGATAGTACGTAGTAAAGGTTTTTCTCTTTTATTATGCTTCGTGTAAAAGGTAATGGCTATGAATAAAAGCATCTTATGCAGCTGTATATTAGGGTTCACTACCTACTTAACTCTTACTATTCCACTAATACTAGTAGGAAATTAAAAGCCTAAATACTTGCTTGATTATTAGCTCTTAAGTTCCAGGCCTGCTTGGGAATGAGGCAAAGTACATTTTCTTATTCATCTGCTATTCCCTCAACTCTCAGGACAGCAAGTACAGCTTATACCTCAAAGATGACAGAAAGGGATAGCCGAGGAGGTGCAGAAGGTGCCCCATTTTCAGCCCCTAGAGTGTTTTAGAGCATATTCTCTTCAGATGCACCATGCTGCAGACTGTAACTAAATGTCATGCCTGAAGTAAGGACATGGGAACCTAATAAGGTTTACTGTCCTCTCTTTTTTGGGAGGCATCTTAGTTCATTCTATCTAAATTTCCAGCCTGATTTTCAGCATCTTACACTACGTAGCACTGTCCTATGTGACATCTTCTATAAAACCCTGTTGTTCCTAATTACCTTTGCTTTCATTACTACAGAAGATGCTACCAAAAGAAATGTGATCAGAAAGTTCAGATAGCTTTTAGAAATAACTGCCTTAAAGAACAAACTCAGATTTTATTTAAATACTGTGGCAGTACACGATCCTTACCTGTATGTCTACTGAAGCTTGACCTGACCATCAAAACCTTTACAAGACTGAGGACAAGACATAAAAATCCTTACTGGGGCAAAAGAATAGTCCTTACAAATAATTTTCTAAAAATAACTTAGTTTTTAAGTAAAATATGCAGCAATCAAAAGGGGTTTTCTTATTAGTGCTTGCTTACTAATTCCCTTTAGTCACTCCATGAGCTTTAGTTGAGAGTTTGCTGAGAGTTTTGCAACCATCAGTATGGAAATATTAAAACCAAAAATGGTTGTCCTGCTCTTTGTTGTTATCAAAGCTATTACAATAGTGTTACTGAGAAGCAGACATTAAGAAACATACGTAGTTTCATGAGTCCTATATGAACAGTTGTCATAAATCGTAATCAAATATTTGGAATCCCAAGGGAAGTGTTGAATATTAGACTGTAGTCAAAATTTAGCCCCTTTTTTTTTTAAAACTTATAATACTTCTTACCTCCTTTTCATTTAGGGAAGGGAAAGAGAGATTTCAAAATTACTCACATGTCACAGCTTGTGTGTTTCATCAGCATAGAGATTGTCTTTTGAAGATATTTTGAATTGAAGTATGTATTTTACTGACCTTACCTAAATTAAAATTTGGTCTGACAATTTTTGAGCATTATACAAAGCTTTGTTCACCAATTACCATTTCAGACATCCTTATTTTCCCTCTATTGGCTAAATTAATATTTTTTGTGGTAGCTGGAATTAGGCAGAACAAAAAGGCAAATGACTACTATGGGTTTGGCTTGGAAGTAATAGGTATCCCAGCCATCTGTAACCATATGTAGAGATAATCCTCATGTATATTCCTCCAAAACTTTAAGGTTGTAATTGATAGGTCTTTTCTTTAAGGCTTTTCATAGCTATAGAATGAATTTCAATTCTTTGTGCCTGCATGTATGATAGTCAAAACATAACCTTGCCTTCAGTGATGCATGTATTCTGGGGGCACATGCCTGTCATCTGTGAATAAGAATTCTCTGTTTGCACTGGCCAAGAGCAAACCTTTTACCTTCGTGATAGAGCAAACATAACATGTTGCACTGGTATGTGTCCTCTTAACTGACTATCAGCCTTGTGTGTGTGCCAAAATAACTACACCTTTGTGTACGTTGTTTGTAGTGTGAATATTATGTTCTTGGCTTGTCATTTAGTTGGTATTAAGTAATGTAATGCACAAGACTCGTGTAGGTTTGTGTGTGTGTACACATACTCTTTGGATCCAGCTTAAGTAATTAAACTGTATAAATGTTGGTGAAAACCTTAAATCTTATTAGGGCCAAGCTCTAGTCCTGCAGCAGCGAATGCTGTTCAGCTTGGCCAGTTGGGGACATTGTCATTCTCCCTTCATAGCATGAAGGTAAAGATCTAAGGAGGCTTTTATGGTTTTACCTGTCTACCCTGTTCTGAGAGAAATCACTCTTCAGCAAATCTAACATAGACTTGGTGTGACAAGAGAAGTTTCTCCATGGTAAGGAAGTAGGAAAGAGTTACGGTGAAAGCAAGCTTTCCTCTGAGTGCTCTCAAGAAACCATTTAAAACTATGCTCTTCATGGGCCCTATATTTTCCTTTGCCCCAGCTTTGTAAAGCAAGCTGACACTCAGTTTGTAACCACGCGGTTGTTCATCATCCGTTAGTAAGTATAAAGCTGTGGTATAATGAGATGGGAACAGGAAACAGGAGTGTCATACATTGCTTATGGACTCAAGTCTTGCTTGGACCTTTATAAAATTAAATACCAGCAGCATAATGACAGCTCTTAAACGTGCGTGAAATTCTTAAAGTCTGGAGTTCCTCAAATTGATACATGTGTACCTCCTGTATTTGGAGTATTTGCCCATAAAATACCATTTAAACAGTCAGTAGCTCATTTTGTGCAAACTCAAAGTGCCCATTTGGCTTACTTAATATAAGCTGGAAATGATGGTCAGGGTTGTTCTATTTAAGTCTTCAGAATCCTAGAACTACTGAGAAACCTGTAGTTGCATTCATGCTTGCTCATTAAACTCAAAACCAATGCTTTGAATGATGTCCCAGCTAAGAATAATGCTTCTGGAAGTAAAAGAATATTGCAGATAGAACCTCCATGTCTTAATTGTCCGAGTAATTTATTTTTTGCAGGGAGAAAAATCTGTTAATATATTTGGTATTTTTTCATGTTTTTCAGTATATTAACCTTGGTATATTGCTTCAAAAACCCTATGGAGAAGGTGGATTTCAACACAAGTTTAAAATACAACTCTTGGCTTTGTTGTCAGAAAACATTTGAATTGGCTTGTTTCATTCAAACTAATTGATCATCCACTCAAGGTAGACTTTGGCAAGAGTAAGCCTGATCATAACTAAAAGGGGGAAAAATCCAGCCTCTTTGCTGAGCATTCTTGACAGACATTTGCAATTCTGCTAGTCTGAAACAATTTTTTAAAAAAGAAGTTAGCTTTTGTATTCATGCACATGCGCATGTGCATGCACACAGGCACTACTTGGGGGCATGGATATACATGAGGGCAAAACTACGGAAGAAGCTTTTTTTTTCCTCTTTAAACCTTGCATTTAGAAATTGACATTGAAATGCCCAACTGACTAACCTGATTTGGAAAAAATGCTAAGTTACTATCATATTCCATTGCACCTAAATAGCCAATTAAATAATTTTCAAATACAGTTATACAGCATCTCTTTTTTGTGAGTTACTGTAAAGCTTATGACACTGTACAAAGTGAGTTTTGATGTAAACATATGTAAAGGTCTTAAAGATAATGCTCACGATAATTTGCCCTTACCTCCAGTTATCTTTATGCCAGATTTTTCTACTACTTTGTCCTTTTTTCAGAAAAGATCAGAAACATGAATAAAGTTACACTCAAGTAAATTTAAAATGTGGCCCTAAAAGTACACTCAGTTAATCCATCTTTGCATTTTGATCAGGAGCTACATTATAGATGAACAACAAAATAAGAAAAAAAGATGGCAGTCTGAATCCCCACAGTGGTGAATTACTTTAAGTTCCGGTTTACATCAGATGAGTTTGTGTATGCTTGCATTTGCTCAAGTGCTACTTTTAAACAAAGTAATTAAATAATGTGAAATAATGCAGCCTGGGCTCTGTTAAATTGGGTTATATTAATGCAACTGAAATGCTGTGTATGTCTAATATTCATGCTAAATATGTACTAGATCTTTACAAAGGCTTTGTGTAAAGTCATTTAACCTACAAACTGATGTCCTGTATAAAATCGTGTCAGCAAACTACTTTTTTAGCACTGTAGTGTATAAAAAGGTAAGATCATAGACAAAAACAAGTTATAGGGTGCAAAAAAGTGTGTTTGGTTTTACTCTTTGTGTTGGGTTCAGAATATATGAGCTTTGGCAAATTCTTGCAACAGGGAAATTTTTTTGTATAATGCTTTAATACTAAGTAATTTGTCTTTACATTCTGTAAAGCAGAGAAATGGTCAATGTTGGATAAGTATATTGAAGTTTATCCTTAGCAAGGTATTATGTTTCACAGATTTAAATATTAGAGGAGAAATATATATTTATACAGAAGTATAATTTTTGAATGAGATTGATTTTCTTCAGTCATAAACCATTTATTTATCCACATTATGCTTTATTCCTTTGCTAGGTTGTTTATCAGTCCATGCTGTTCCAACATCCATTTCTAATTTGATTTAGATGTTTTGATTCTTCGTTTGCACAAATCTGGATGTGCATGCTGTCAGGACCTGATCATAAAGGGTAGAGGCAAAACAGTTTTGTCTTTGATTACCTAGAGCACTAATTAAAATTTAATCGTTAAGCAGCTGGGATATGGAGATAGGTCTTGACATAGTCTTCCTTGGAACACTGTACACTATGATGAAAACTTTCAGTGAAGCTTACTAGTTTTTGTTCTTATTTTCATTTGTCTTTCATCAACCAGGAAGCTGCTGTGTGCTAATAATTACCTGCAATATTTCTAATTGCAGGCTTTGCAAATATTAACATGCAGCTGTACTAGCCTACTGTGTTCACTGTGAAATTTTCAACATGGTAGAAATTTTACATGATCATTTAAACTTACAAGTTTACCTTTTCTCACTAATTTAACACTGAATCTTCTTTTCATTATTGCAAATGAACAACTTGAGCGTAGCATTTCTAAATCTTAATTATAGTAGATAAACATGTCCTAAGCAAAGATTTTTAACCACTTGATGAGGGGGGCCAGGCACCATTCAGTGCAAAGAACACTGGGCAAAATCTTATCCCCACTGCAACCAGTTCCAAAATTCTATCTGGTGTTAGCAAAAATAGAACCACCATTACCAAGGGGTTAATACGCTTAGTAACCATGACAAGAGGTTGTGGGGGAGCACAACAGTGATTCTCTATTTCCATGTCTTTGTTTCTGTTAATTTAAAACTACTACTCTTCAATCTTTAAAATAAGTAAAAGAAACTTGAAGGGGGGAATCATATACTACTAGTTTGTACTAGGTTTTTTCAGGAAAAGGAAACAAATTTATATATATATATATATATATGCAATATATTTTTACACTGTTTATTAATGCTAGAAAGTATTAAATGTATCACTTTATCTGTGTGAATGTTAAAGTAATGACAATGTTATGGATGTTTTAAACCTTTTGAAGTTGTCTTGTTGAATTCTAAACCCACATTAACAATGGAAAAGCTACTTTGTCTGCAACATTATTGTTGATGTTTTAGGGGAAAAGTTCAAGTTCAGCAGTTGTTTTGATTAGCACTGTAAAAGCTTGGCTTGAAAAGTTATAGTGAAATCCATATTTTAAACACCATTTCTTTAAAGCATAGCTTCTCATAAAGTACGTTACTGCTGTTGACTGACTGTATAAAATTGTATTTTTAGTTGGTAAAGTGATCAATAAATGTGTTAATATGTCAGTTCTGGGATTTATTGAAGTAAATGGTATTTGCTGATAAACTTTGTGAGCAAGAGTTATTTTACAGTTTAGATGTTAATTTAATTGCTGATGGATTTATAAATTACATCAAAGTACTCTCTGAACATCCAGCTGTCTGGTTCTAAGCAGAATCTGTTTCTTCTTTACCATTTATTTTCCCAGTTTGAATAATGACTAAAGCTGACCATTAATATTTTGAGAATTCTAATATGATGCTTGAATAACCGTGATAATGGTGATCCACCAAATGAGATCTGTCAGGGATGAAGCCATTTGTTCTTAACTAGCTACCTAAGATAGCATGATCCTCGGTGCAAAAGCCTGAGTTACTGCTCTCACCTTCCTTAAGTGGTGTTGAAAATATTTTACTTGTAAGGAAAGTAATTTGCTACATAGAACATTGTTTAATGATGTTGCATCCAAAAGCAAATATGGACCTTTTGTTTAAAAATAACAATATTACTCAGCTTTCCAGTAGCAAAAATACCATGATTTTATTCAAGACTCAGAAGACTGAAGTATTTAATTTAAGTCAGAACATTGTAGTAGCGTAATTAATAATGTGACAATAAAAAACCAAGTCTCAGTGCTGCTCTAGAAATGTAGCAGTCAATTGACAATTTGTCAATTGTTAAATGACAAAATGAGCATTCAATTTCTAATCCAGGGATCAGCAACTGCAAGGAAACATAACTAAACAGCTTATAGCTACCCTGTCTCTTCTCCAGTTGTTCTCAAACTGGAAATGGTATTCCTTGTTCTCACACAGTAGACAACCTTCTTTAGAACTGCCTTTTAAGTGAAATCTAATACAGCTGTGTCCTGAGATAGCTTTTCTTCCTGCATAGAGACCATGGACTGTCCCTTCCTGTACTCCTTTTAACTCTTAGCATGTATGGTTACTGAAACTGTAAAAAACATAGTGAAGCAGAACCTGTAGGAAAAATCAATATTTTTCTTTACCATTCAAAAAGCCTTTAAGATAGGGGAAGATAGTACTCTTCTGCCCTATGAGAATGTAAGACACGAAGAAACGTATTTTCAAAAGAGTGAAGGATTTATTATTTTCCTGTAGGGCCTCTAGAAATGCCCATTCACCCCTACACACCACTTACACATCATGACTTTAAAATGAAAAATAACCCCCCTCTGCTAGGATGTGTTCTCTTTACTCCAGGAATACAATTATTTGGGCTAGTTTTCAGTCTGTGTAGCTACTCTTGCAATAACTATGCACTCCTGCTCTTGTGTCTGTGTGTTCCATGCAGGCCAATCTTCCTTGCTTCTGGCAGCTGTTCTACCACAGCCAGGACTGCACAGAGGAAGGTGTGGAGGCAAAGGCTACCTCTGCCAAATCTGAGTCTTCAGGGGACTTAACCTGGTCTTCTAGTTAGCCTTTTTTGTCATTTCCTCAGCTTTCTATTTAACTCACTGCACTGATTTATTAGTAATGTAAACTAACGCAAGCACATTGAAAGTTCACATACTTATTGATAAGTATTCATTAGATCCCCTCTAAGTCATCTCTTCTCCACAACAATAGTGAATGTATATGGAAGGAACCAAAGGCAGGGATGTAGGTGGTCTGGGGAGGAACAAGCACAGGAAAATAGAAGGATAAGGGGCTAGTCCCTGGTCCATGCAGTTATTTGGTGATGCCCTGGACCTCCTAAGACAGCTGCCTTGTCTTATTAAATTTAATTTGTTACTATTTTCTTGGGTGAGAGGATTCTCTGTTCTGTGTACATATGTGCTTATGGAGATCTAACTGCTGCCACCTGGAGTCATACCGTGGGTCGCAATAGCCAGTGTTACCTGTGGTGCCAGCAACTAAGAGTGGAGGCTGTGGGTGACAGGAACCCGTATGCCTGTGGTGCCAGCAACTAAGAGTGGAGGCTGTGGGTGACAGGAACCCGTATGCCTGTGGTGCCAGCAGCTGGGCCAGGTGAGGGCATGTTTAGCACCATTTGGCTGCCAGCAGATACCAAGCTGAACCTAGACTGCAAGCAGGGGCTTTAGCATCCGTTCCCAAAGCATTCATAAGAGTGGGTCAGATATGTGTATGTCTCTGAGACAGCTGGAAGCACATACCAAAGGGACCGGGCAGTCCATAACAGCTGCTGGGGAGGCTACAAGGTCTGATGGTGTGTGTCTCTACACAGGAGATGATAGAATCTTCGGGATAGTTACTCAGCTGGCTGCACATCTGATCCCAGTTACTCAAGGGATCCAGTGTGTGCTGATTTGCATTAGGTGGGAAGGGAATGATGACATGAGACTGTACCAGCAGATGAAGTATAGTTGTGATCTTCATAGACTTGCATGTCCAGATTCCAGCAGCAGGGAAAAATAGGGGTCGAGGCACTAGCCATTGGATAGGCTGTCTGCAGGGTATCACATCGAATATATGTGTGTTTCCTAATAGCAGCCCTTCATCCTGGTCAACCATAGACAGGTTGTTGGAACTGATTTTGGTTTTGTTGGTGGTGCTGGCTTTGTTTTTTTAAGTGTGGAGGATTTCTGGCTGTGTCCGTCAACACTACCATCATGAAACATCTTTGCATTCTTTGCAATGGTACTAACATCTCTTCTTGCCTGTATTGTTACAAAAACCTTGATCTGTTATTTTTCGTAACTGATAATAGCTCCCGTTAAATTGCTCAAAGTGAGTCTCAAGGCATGTGCATGTCTGCTAATTCTTGATAGAAATTAAAGTTCTTTACATTAAACAATTCAGGCATTAGGTTCTTTACATTAAACAATTCTGTTCATTTCCCCAGCTAATTTAAATTATTTTTTAAATGTTTCATTTCAGTAGTATTTTGGTGGGTTTATTCTATTTTAGTACTACTAATTTGAACTTTTACTACAAAGCAAACTCTTAAGGGAACATTTCTTATAAGTTTCTTAGTGGAAAAAGTTCTTGTAGTTATACACTGACATTTATTCAGTGAGAGTAGGTTTCTTACGTTGACATCACTGGACCAGATGGAATATAAAATACGAAAAGTTAAACACAATTTTTTAAATATAAAATTAAAGTTTCTTGTATCTTTATATGTAAAACATATCAATAGACAGATATACATACATATTAAAAATTGGTATAAAATGTTTCCAGTTATTTGAAATTCCATCTTTGTTCTTAGGCACTGTCACCAGTGTGAAGTGATACTGTATGTTAAGTTTGGGATCCTGCTTTAGCTAATTGCCATGACACAGACATCCTGAAGGATGTAATCTTCTTTTACTTAAGTAAATCTTGTCTGCCTTAAAGCATCATCACACTATTTTGTCCTGTGTGCAGTCTTTGCTTGTTACTGCCTTCTCACTCTCATCATCTTCATAAACAGCACTTGACAGTGGCTTTTATGCTGAGCTCTGTCTCATTCTGCTCTTCTCAGTTTCTTGTCTGTCTGCTCTGTGATATCCCCCATCCTATGGGGAAGGAAGCACCCAAGAGTTGTAAATGCTTGTGGTTTAAAGGAATGACAAAAGTCAGAGGCCCCACAAAGTTGTATTAGTAAACTACACACTTGGCATGGAAATTGGTGTGTTAGTCCCTGACCTACTCTGTAAGCTAGCAGTGGGTTTTGGATAAACGGGTAGGATCAGAGGGAAGAGAGAAAGGAAGAGATGAATTAAAGAGGGGAAGAGAAAGAGAGATATCATCTGTCTGGCCAATGCTATGTGCAGAGTCCTGGGTGTGCGTGCCTGGGCTCAATGGGAGTACCTTTCTACAGATGAGTTTTGCCTGCCCTGAGGACGGGTTTCTTGCTTTCTATGCAAATTGGTTATCGTTTGCAGTCTGTTTTTTCAGACCAGTCTGGGCATGGGTTGGAGGGTCACAGGGGTCTTGGGTGGTCTCATATCCTCCTGCTGGATTGGCCCTTGGTTCACAGTTCATGCCTGTTTCTTCACTGATGCTGTCTTTTGTTTGTTGTTCCTCCAGGGACTAGAACAATGATGTTTGTCCCTGCTCTACCTCCACATGGTCCTCTTCTCCAATCAGATCTTGTTCTTGGAACAAACCCTGTTGGCTGGCTCCATGGCTGTCTGGTTATTGGTGTTTGAGACATACACATTAGCCCCTTACCGTCTGGGCTTCTGCATACTCCTGGGCCATAGCTTGATCTCATTTAAACATTACCTGAGATAATTTTGGACCAAGTGGTGTTTCTAATTCTTTTTAGAAGTAATACGAGATTGTCTCTAAAATTTCATTTTAAGCTAAATTTTTAGTTCTGTCCAGAAGGCAGACCAAACAACTCCCATTTTAATTACTAAGTAACTGTTTTCTTCAGATACTTTACACCAACCAGAATGCTGTTAATTATGATTCTTGATGCCAAATGTTAAAATAAGAACACTTTATGATGTTGCTAAATACAACTGGATGTTGAACAGAAGGCATGAATTAAGCTATATTTGTGATGAATTAAGACATATTTTTTCACCAAAGTAACTGGGGTTGTGACTTTTCTTTTTGGAAACAAGTAAATCCTGTATTTTATGGACCTGTCAAAGGATAACTCTTTGGCAGGATATTAAAAAGAATCCAGCAGGTGGTGCACAAGGCATAGGGGAGACAGGCAATGCTCTGGAGACCTAACTGCCACCTAGAAACGGTTTTCAATTAAAAAAAGAAGTCATCACAAAGAATTAAAAGTAACCTCAAAATCAAAGTTTAAAATCATTGATGAAAAACCTCAAAGAGAAGTCCAGGATACGAGGAAATTTAACTTTACCAATGAAAGTCTTCTTGCACTTCTATGCAGATTCAATGACTACATCTGGAAGAAAACCAAATCTTACTGCTAAAAAGACAAAACCTTTTGTCCCAAAGCCTGCACAATATGATATTGCTCGAGTAGAGCAGGGCGAGTGTGAACTACCACATACCTAATGCATGACATTGAACTGAAACCCAAAGGTCACTTTCATTTCTCCTATCACACAGGAGGAAGGAAGCACGAGGGCTTGTGGTTCAGTCCCCTGCTATTTCCACTGCAGGATACGTGTCCATTATGTCCAGTATTAGCTCAAGAAACTCTTCAGTACAGCCCATGTGCATGTCTTCCTCCACAACACTACCTCCAGTTATTAGCCAAATTCCCTTATGTTTACCTAAGCCATTACCTCCCTGTCCCCCTGAAGCACTCTCACACACACTGCCTGCTAAGCAAGAGGCAATTTTTGGCCAGAGTGCACAAAACACAGCCAGCCACCACCACAGGTATACACAAATGACTAAATGACTAAAGACTGCAGCCTTTTCTTCAGTAAAGACACTATCAGAAATTTCTATGACTTTTTTTGTGTTGGTCATCTCCTCTGTGTTCCAACTTCCATTTTATAAAATGGAGACGTCAGTCATAATTTTTTCTGACTTACTGTCTGGGTAATTTTTCACCACAGTTCTGCATGTGACTCCAATAATCCATATTACAGCTTCAGAATAGGGTTTAAATGAAAGACAATTATGTATTTGAACATTTTCCAACACCATCTTTAGAGAAGAAATCAAATTTAAAATACTATGTTGTATGTAACTTGCTTGTATCTTAATTAGAATCATGAAATCACTCAGGCTGTAAGGAACCTCTGCACATCCTCAATTGTCCAACTTTTGCTTAACTGAGCTCTCTAACTTCAGTGTCAACAAAGCTGCTGCACAGTGTTCTTTTAAGTCATTTCAAAAGTCATCCCTAGGTGCTTGACCAGTGGAAAAAATCATTTTACATCCAGCTGGAATTGTCTTTGTTGCCATGGAAATGTTAGCTGCCTCTTGTCATTTTACTGTGTGTATTTGTGAAAATCTGGCTTCATCTTCTCCATATGCCCCCATGTGGAAGACAGCAGTTAGAGTCTCCTCCTGCTCCCTTTTTGCCAATTGTCCTCCAGGGTAAACAAAACAGTATCTCTCAGCCTGTTCCTGGTATATATTCCAGCCTATACCATCTTCTCTGGACTTCTATGTTTTATGACATCTCTTTTACGAGGGAACCCCAGAGTGGAATACAGTACTGCCTCATAAGTGTTGAGTGGAGGGAAATAATTTATTCTCTCAATCTGCTCTAGTTAATAAAGCCCAACTTGCATTGCAGTCATGTTCAGCTCATTACCCAGGAAAAGCCCGAATTTTCTGCAGAGCTGGTACATAAACTGTCAGATCCTGCACCTGATGCAGGGGTTTATTCTACCCAAGGTTCTACAACGTTGCATTTGTCTTTACTGAACTCAATTATGTCTGCCAACTTCTCCAGCTTGGTTAAGTTCCTTCCTAACAGTAAGCCAAGTCCAGTTTGTTCTTTGCTATACATTTGTAAACATGAAACTCCTTGTAATTTAGAAATTACCTTGTTGCTTTGGGATGGGAATAGGAAAAGTAATGTAAGTTTACCCAGAATACATTTATTCAGAATAACTTGCTCTATTGACTCACCTTTTTAAAGATACCTATAGAATCACACGATCATATAAAAAAAACAGTTATAACTGAAGGTGATGGCCCTGAATATAAGTTGATGGGTCCACTTTAGACACCTAAGTTTGAGCATGCTGAGGAAGTTACGTAAATAAAACAAGTTAAGAGGAGCAAGAATAGAGATACTAGAGTTTAAGGATTCTCCATGTGAGCAAGTTCTACATACAGTACATGCTGGAGAGTCATTTCAGCTGAATGGAAACTAGACAACACAACTTCTTGTTAGAAGGTTTATATTGCTTAACTTTCTATATGCCATCCATAGCTTTACAGAAAGGAGGCTGATAAAAGTATTTCAGACAGTGACAGGTCTGGTAAAAATGATGTCAAGCCTTTATTTTATTTACAAGTAAGTCATTGTGAGAGCTTTTAAAATGTAGGACTAAAAGCCTGATGAGTTAACCATCTCCACAATTAAAATTAGATGGCTAAAATAAGTCTGCTGATTTAGACCAGTTAATGGCAGGATGGTTTGCCTGAGAACAGCTCAGAAAGCTGCAATCTGCTGGGCAAGAAGGAGACAACAGAGCACTGCTGAACTGGAAAACATTGGGCAAGCTAAAAATTATGTTGTGCCTGTATTTATGTGAGTATACATGTAAAAAAAGATAAAGTTATAAAAAAAAATCACAGAAATACATTAAAAACAGAATACTAAAATTACTCGAATTTTATTTAATTACTATATTCTAATACTGTATCTTGACATAAGAAAATAATAGTGCCAAAGCTAACATTCAAAACATAAAATAAAATTTTTATTGCCAGAGGGGTGCTTAAAGGCACAATATGAAGTTACATAAACACAAGGAACCAACAGAATGGAAATTCAAATGCAACCAAACAACACTCAAATCAGGAATTTCAAAACAGCAAGCCCATTCTGAACACATCAGAAATCCCTTCTCCCCTACGCTAATTAGTGATACTCAGTTCCCAAAATGCTTGCAAACCCATTCCAGGTTTAGAAACAAGCTGGCAGGAACATAGGATGCTAGTGTTGAAAATCAGTGTCTTAATGAGCCCACAAATTATGTATGAATGTCAAGAGACTAACTGATGACATGGGATGCCAGCTGAAAAGGCGCCTCCAAAAGTGAATTAATGCACAAGAAACTGACAAGACTTGTTAGATGTCTCTGCTATATCTGTGCTGCTGAGCATGCTGCAAGACAGCTATTTTTAAATGAGACGTGTGATGTACCAGAAACATTCCAGGCGCTGAACCATTAAGCTGTATGTACCAGTTCACCACACTGCGAGGCTGCAGTACTATATGTGTAATCTTTCCAAAATACTTAGGCAAAATTCAAATGGTGAGTGAAGTCTTGTAGATTTTTTACGTGTTTCGCTACAGTTTTTTCCTGATCTCACCTACCTGTACTAATCACTTTTGAATGAGGCTCAAACTTGTGTGACAGCATTGCAATATCACTGTTTCAATTAATGCATTTTTACCTTCGCTTGTTCGATTCTGTTGCTGAGGAAGACCGAATTTTAATGCATTATCTGTACTAAATTGCACCAAAGATGCATTTCACTCACTTATCATTCACTGGACAATCATCTACAAAAGGAATTGATTAAATTAGGACTTGTACAAGTGTTTAAGTCAGGAAGTTTGAGCAATGCCACAATATCTTTCAGATTTGATTGATAAACTGTCTTTTAATTCAGTAATGTCATGAATCAATACTGAGGTGGGTAAAAAATGTTATTGAAAAAAGTAAGTGCACTCAAGATAGCATTGTAGGACATAAATTTGACCCTGACATGGTAACTGTACACAAAACCTTGACAAATCATGTAAATCTAGCCATTTTTTCAGAGGAAAGAAGATTTTAATTTTTTTAAACTCATATATCAGGAAATGGTTGCTTTGTGATGGTAATTTTGAAAAAACCCATTATATTATGTAAGTTGCTGAAATTCATCTCCCACTGTCAGCACATCTTAGAGCTATAAAGGAAACGTTAGGAACAAACTTGCTGACTTCATGTAATGATACCTTTATATTTCTAGGAATATAAAGAAATATCGAGGAATATAAAGAAAGCATGACAAATTTAGAACAGCAACATGCAACATTAAGGCATGTAGAAAATTTAGGTTGGTACTGAACAATGAGAATTTTTGGCAATAGGCTCTGTGGCCAAAATTGATGACTAATGTCAGTAGCATTGGGACTTCATGTATAACTAGGAAAGCTTCCAAATACTTTGTTTGAATATGATGACTGTTCTTTAACTTAGTCTTACGCATGAAACAATGTGATTTCATTCATACAAAGGTAAGCATGCAAACTGCTTTGAAATTTGGTAGCGGGGGAAATTGAACAAATAACTTTACTTGCAAAGAATGGTACAGAAATAACTCTACAAAAGTCACAGAAAACATAGGAAGGTCTTACAGTTAACTTCCACTCCAAATATACCTCTTGCTATACTGTTTAATCAGTTAATAGTGTTAGTTCCACTAGTAACTATTAATAGAAGTAGCTGTCTTCACTGTGGCCTTTGATATCAGTGATAAAGCAATAAACTACAATATGGATGACAGATGGAAGTTTACAAAGCAATAATATGGCAATTTGTTTTGCAGCTCCAAAGGCAATTAGAAACAGCACAGCTTCCCAGGGGAAACTGAATCTAGTTTTCTTCCCTGATGCTACTGTGAGCACAAGATCAGACAACATTTCCAAGGAAAAGGAAATAAAGCTATCGTCTCAAAAACATTTGTGTATACCGTCAGTTTGTAAGTGGCGTTTGTGAATACCTGTGAATACCTGCAAATTAATCACGTCATATCCTCATAGGACAGTAATATAAAAGCTTAAGTGCAAAATATAGTACTGTTTTGTATTTCCTGAGTTTTACTTTGATCCCTACTTCAAAACAACCATAGTCTGAACTAATTTTATATTTCCAAAATACAGTCCAGACTGATAGAAATTTGGTATTTTACAGAAGCCAGAGTAGTCCAAAACAAGAACCTTTTATTTAGATGAGCATAAAGTTAGAAAAGAAACAAGACTGAATTACAAATTCTGCTCTTTAATCTTGGCATTCATCAGCCTGGGACTGTGACATGTCAAGATGACCTGATCTAAAAGCTCGCGTCAATCTTTTTCCCCTGTTTTTTTCACTCTCCATGCTTCCAATCAGAAGTTGCCAATGCACATACTTTTTACCGTGCACAAACTTATGTTCTCTGGATTCCTCTGTGAGCTCATGTCATATGTCAACTTGCCAGGAAACAAGTCTATCAGGAAAAAGAAGACTCTCTGCTAGATTAACGAACTGAACTGACTTGAAGAATTGTCTGATGAGTGCCAGAGGGAAAGCAAAGGAATGTGCAGGACTATGTGGCCAGGAGCCATGGATCAGGGAGCGAGGTAGGATCTCTGCCATGACAAGGAGGATACAGGGAAAAAAGCTATCCCTTGCTGCATCAGCAAAGCATTAATTTCACTCAATTTTTTAAAATGAAAATATTCTCATTGTTACAAACTTGGAAAAAATATTGATTTTATTTTTGTATTACCATTGCAAAAAGCTATAAAAAGTAGAGCTAGCAAATTTCATTTTAATTACAACAAAAAAAAAATCTTAGTGTAATGCATGACAACCAGCTTTTAAAGCAGCATGTGAAACCTAAGTGCTATTTCTGCTTTGCCACTTACAGTCACTTGTTCAAGTTCTCACACCATTTTCTACATTGTATCTTATGAATATGTCAGATGTTAAATCACTAGTTAACCAAACTGGAAAGCTGATCCAGCTGAAAGATAACCAACTGGGGTATTTTTTGGTATTCAAATACATATATAATTTTTTTTAGATTTATTTCAGCATTTGGCCATACAAACATCTTAGTGTTTGTGATAGGGAAGCAGCAGATACATTTGTTTCGGCAACACTACTGCTCAGCTTCACTTCACCTATAGACTTAATTGCTATCCAACCTGAGTCAGAAAAACTTCAAAAGTAATAATATACTGATGCCATTTTTCAATGACTTAAGCAGCTAAAATAACTCTAGAACAGAAATAACTATTCAGGATCCCAGTGTGAAGCACCTTGGATTCCCATGATGCTGCCAAGAGTTCTGCGATTTGCTGTGTTTGAGTTCCTGTGAAATCACAGTTGCTATTAAAGAGAAGTTCCTTCAAGTGTTGTCAATTCAACATGCAGAGGCAATATGTTCTTCTGCATACTCATCCAGTGGTGAATATAATCTTTGTGAAAGACAAGAAGTTTGAAATACTCATCCAAGCTCTAAGTCTACTTCACTCAGATCACTGCCAAAGGTTGTTCCGGGTGCTCATTTTGAAATAGACTAAATCCATGCATGCTTTCTAAAGTGTCTTCTGAATAGCTACAGGAAAATATGTTTTAGATGCTGATGATCAAGTGCAGAAGTTACCACCTCGGCATGAAACCTACCCACCTCTTAGGATACATGTCTCAGGAATCACCACCTTATTTACAGTGATATTAGGCACTGAAAGTCCCTCATTTCACAAATGTAACTTGCAATGTTGCTCTGCACAGCTGACACCGTCCTAACCTTGCCTTCCATAGGCTTTCAAGACTTGCTGGGTATTGGTTACATGTTTCTTAACCTTAGTTGTTAAGAAAACTCCAACCAACCAACCAACCAACCAACCAACCAACCAACCAACCAACCAACCAACCAACCAACCAACCAACCAAAGTTCTTATCTCCAAAATAACCAATCCATTAGGAGAGAGATCTAGGGATTTCAGGTGACTAATTTTTTTCAGAGAATTTAAAAAAGGAGTCATTTTCTCCTGTCAGAAAGGAGCAAGGATGGCACATCACTTACTTCAGAGCAAAAGGGCAGACAGGGTGGGGGCATGACTGGGAACATCGAAAACCTCAGCATATTTATAAGAAAGGCAGGTAATATCTTCTACACATTTTAATACTTAATAGGGCTAATACAAAATGCACGATGAAGCTATTCTGCAGAATGTCAAGAATTTGGACAACATTTTCAATATTAAACAAAAATAGGAAACTTTAATTTCTTGCTGCTGCTTGAGGAGTTTTTTTTGGTGTTTTTTAAATGGAAGAACTAGTAATCTTAATTACATGGTAACCATTGCAAAAGGATGCTAGAAAGAACTATTACATCTTTCAAATGCCACTTACTATAAAGCCAACACTTGCTCAATACCCTGCATATCCACTCTCTAGGATAAAATAACCTCTATGCTTCAAACTTTTCCTTGAAAACAAGTATTTCTAGCAGGTGCATATTATGCAAATTAAATCACTCATATACAAGGAGAACACACATCAGGGACACAGATCTGTATTTGATCTTCTATAGGAAAGAAGCTACAGAACAATAAAAACTCAGTTTCTAAATATATGAGGGTTTTGCCCACAACATTTTAGATGTGTCATATGAGTCATAAATGTAACTTTTTTTCTTTTTTTTTTTAATGTTGAGGCAATTTATGAGAGAGAAAGTGGATTGTGTGTTCCCTGGGTTTTGTGGTAGTCTTGGGCCTATCTCTGCTGAACTCTCTGACAGTATTTCTGTAGGAACAACTATAAAGAAAAGGTATTGATACAGTGCAGGAGGCATCCAGAGTAAAATATAGCCAGGATACAAGAAACAAAGTATGTATTTCTAAACTGGGAACTCCTACTCTCAGTCTGTGTATCAGGCATGGCCTTTACTCCTCCCATGATTTAACTCCACATGTAACATTTTCTTTTGTGAAGGATTTATAAGCCTTAATGAGCTTAGTTTTCATATCTAGAAATGTTATTTCCAAGTACCCTGGGATGTTAGAGCATTGCATAATTTTCGAAAACTTTCAGTTTTCAAGCATTGAATTATGAAAAACACTTTATATTTCATATTACTCAAAGTTCAAGAAACAATTAAAAATTGACTGAAGTATGTCAGTGGCACATCTAAATTGTTAGCTCTTAAAGCCAGCTGCATCGTGGGCTGCATCAAAAGTGGTGTGGCCAGCAGGTAAAGGGAGGTGATTCACGTGCTTTGCTCTGGAGAGATCCCACCTGGAGTGCTGCATCCAGCTCTGGGGTCCACAGCACTGAACAGACATGGACCTGTTGGAGTGATTCCAGAGAAAGGCCACAAAAATTATTAGAGGGGTGGAACATCTCTCCTCTGAAGAAAGACTGAGAGTTGGGGTTGTTCAGCTGGAGAAGAGAAGGCTCCGGGGAGAGTTTTTTGTGGTCTTTCTGTACTTAAAGGGGGCTTATAAGAAAAATGGGGACAGATGTTTTAGCAGGGCCTTCTGTGATAGGAAAGGGGGAACAGTGTTAAGCTAAAAGAACGTAGATTCAGACTACATATAAGCAAGAAATTTTTTATTATGAGGGTGGTGAAACAATGGAATAGGTTGCCCAAAAAGATGGTAGGTGTCCCATCCTGGTAACATCCAAGGCCAGGTTGGGCAGGGCTCTGAACAACGTGGTGAAGTTGAAGATGTGCCTGTTCATTGCAGGGGATCGGACTAGATGAGCTTTGAAGGTATCTTTTAAAGGCCCAACCATGACCATGCTGTGAATCTATGATCCATAATCTACTAATAGAGGTAAAGGGTTACTAATGTTAGCTCAGCCAAAACAAATAATAACAGCTGCTGCCACTACCTGGAAACAAATAAAAAGGGGATGGGAAACAATGGAAATTCTTATGCAGGAATTCCAAGCCTTCTGGCATATTTAAAGGAAAAAGATAAGGCAACCTGAGGGTTTTTTACCCACAGCCTAAAGTTGGGAACTTTTAAGTCCCACTCCTCCCATATCGACCTTCCTTCCAGATGTGTTCTCCTGTCGCTTTATTCTGCATTGACTCTGGTAGTAATTTAATGAACTTCCATGGAATAACAGATAACGAAACCACAATTATGCAAGAACTTTTTGCTGGATTACCAAGTTGAATTGTTGTACTGCACAAGATAATAAACAACAGAGATGGTGCAAAATAGAAAGATATAGCTCTAGAAATGAGGAAAAAAGAAGAGCAGTGAAGAGACAACAAAAACAAAACACCCCCATACATCAGCTATTTATTAATTAACCATATTAAGAAATCAAATTTAAGAGGATGTTTCTCTCTTCCAGTACCTTTATATGATATACATACATCTGAATAAGAAGTTACACATTCTCATTTCGCAGAGATTTACATCCCTTGAGCACACAAAACAAACTACCACTTGAAATGCAAGATGACAAGGGGCTTAATGAATCAGCAAACTATAGCTATTCTGGTGCATTGGGTACACAGCAACTAAAAATCAGTGTGTTCTTGTGGTGTGGTTGGGTTTTTTCCTGGTGACTCCTGACCAACAAAACACTATCTGCATTTTCTTCTGCTTGGGAGCACGTTTTACGGGCTGCGTTTGTAGGCAAAACATAGAACAGTGCTTATGATTAAATATTCAGAGAGAACAGTTATCTGTGGTGCCAAAACCGCAACGCTGAGTTAAATGGTCTGCTGACATGAACCACTGCTGTGTCATTTTATCAATACATGAATTGTTGGTCAGGGGAAAGCGACCCCAGTTAAATTTTCCCGTATTACGGTAACTGCGGTTGCTCAGGTTTGCAGCGATGGAGAGCCGAGGGAGCACTCGGGTAGCACGTACTCGTCTCTGACTCCGCCCGCTGCGAGGGGCTACGGGCGGGGCACGATCAGCCACGGCCGGTCCCTCGTTCCCTCCTTCCCCCTCCCCCCCCCTCCCCGGACACTCCCCGGACACTCCCGGCCGGAGTCACCGCCCAGCCCTCCGCGCATACCCCCCGCCGTGGGCACCTGGGACCCGCGGGGGTCCGCTCCTGCCGCTGCTGCGCTCCGGGCTGGCGGCGGGGCTCCTGCTATGTGTGGGCTGGGGGAAGCGTGTGGGCTCCGGAGGGAACGCGCCGGGAGCGCAGCCCTGGTTCTGGGCGGGAAACGTCAGCAGGTCCGGTCTGCGCCTGTGGAGCAGCGGCCTTGGCACTGCCGGGCCCACCAGCGACCTGCGGCCGGCATCCCTGCGCCTGGCCTCCCTGCGGCACATGTACGTGCAGCACTGCTACCCCTTGTCAGCTGTTCTCTTGAAATATTTTATTTATTGGTGATGAGAAAGTAATTCTCGTGTAAAATTGCATAATGACAGAAAATAAAATACGTTTTAACTTGATGGTCTTCCTGAATTTTTTAAACTGCTGTGGCGACATTTTGAGCTGTAACATGTGTATGGTCTGTGAATGCAGCCGATCAGTTTTTACCAAGTTTCAGTTTAAAACAACAAACTTACTTACACTCGGGTTTAGTGAACTAGTCCTTAAAGTCCTCTAAACTTGTAACCATGTTGCATTACTATCTTCAGCCTTGAAAGTGTCTTGTCTTTTTACCTGCCTGTACTGCCAGCCTTTTAAAAAACTCCTACAAAGACAAACTCTTGAGCACTGATTTTCTAACTGGTTTTATTTCTGTTGATCTACCCAAAATATTTACATTACGTTGACTATGAATCTGATATATTTCAGTATCAATAGGGAGTCTTTTCGTTGGTTTAAAGGGAACTGGATTAATGATACAGAACAGATAAAAAGCCTGATTCTGAGTAGTGGTGAATTTCTTAAAGAGAAAAGAGACCTAATCTCCTCACAAGATCGGATCTCCTCACATTATCTTCTGCCTTAAGAGCTGGTAAGTGTAAAATCTGTACAGGTACTGTGAATTGGGACAGAGGGCCAGGATGTATGTAGTTATGTTAATATGCAGATGGGTTATTACTATATTCCTCTGTCTCTTGAAGTGCAGGTTATATAGTGTATTTTGGCTGTTTATGGTTTAAGGGATGTTAGGAAGAAGGAAGAAAACAGATTCAAAGGGCAAAGTAGTTGCAACATTAATATCCATCATTGTGTTAAACATCTGAATTGTGTGCTTTTTTTCTCTTAATTCCTATACATTAAATAGCACCTTTATTTAGATTATATTCATGTCACTTGAAATACCTGTATAGTGAATCCAAACCCACAGAATCACTGGATATCTTGAGTTGGAAAGAACCCACAGCGATCGTCAAGTCCAGCTCCTGACTCCACACAGAGCAGCCTAAAAGTTGAACAGCATGACAGAGCGCTGTCAGGATTGGGGCCATGACCACTTCTCTGGGGAGTGCTGTGCACTGCTTAGCCACTCTCGCAATCTCTTTTCTAATACCCAATCTGAAATTCCCCTGACACAGCTTTATGCCATTTCCTCGCATCCTGTCTCAGTTTCCTAGTGTTCTTTCTGCTTAGTAGGAGATGTTTTTTAAAGATTTTTTCCTTATTGTTCCCTATAATATAAGACTTTTTGTAGCTCAAACATCTTACCTTTTTTATTTGATCTACTTTAGGCTAACTGCCATTCTTTATGTTAGCTGTTTAGGGCCTAATTTTGTCACCATTATAATATATGGCTGATTGTCCATGTAAGCTTTTTTCAATTCTTGTTCAGTTTTTGGAAATTGGATAGTATTTTATTGCTAACACAATATACTCATCAATCTGTTAAAGCCATTATCAGTTACTTTGAGATTAACATGTAATGTTTTTATTTACATTAGGGTGCAACACAAAAGCTCAAAGGTGAAACTTGAAAAGCAGCAGGGTCAAATAAATATAATTGCCTTTAAAATAACTTCTAAAAGTAGAGTCAGGTTTTTTCATGTTATCATCTTCAAAGCAACAAATCCGACACTTTTTTGCTAGTAGTTCTGGGAAGGATTTCTTCTCTTACGGTCAAGGAAAATTTTCAGAGATTGGATGACAGTTTCAGACCACTGTCTATCCTACCTAAGCCAGGCAGGAGACTTTTGGCATAGATCTGTCAAAGTTTTGTCCAGATTTTAGTCTAATGCTATTTTCAATTCAAGTTCTGTAAGTATCAAAGTGGATAAAATAGAGTGTATTTACTATGTACATTGCCCATTCACCCTAAATTCGGGTGTATTTTGTTCCCATTTTATTCTAACCATATGAATTTTGCCCGGAATGAGAGGAAAAGGTTCTATAAAGTAATGGCTATAAGTGAATATACCAAGTATATTGGATATGGTAGTCAGCACCATTTTCCTCTACAGATCTCCTGATTTTCAGCAATACTTGATCGTGTAATGTAGCCCATCTGGACTATTTTTCATCGGTGGGAATGCTAATCCAGTAATTTTTTTGCATGTTCAATATTTCCATGGTTCATCATAGTAATGGATATGAAGACTTAAGAAATTTGCAGATCATTAATACTTTAAAAATTAATATTTTTTAGACATAGAGAGAATAGTAGCTTATGTCTACCATTACAGAATTTTGCAATACAAGTTTGTTGAAACAAAAGCTACTCTCACAAGTTTAAAATAGTGTTGTTAGTTCCCAGAGTGCCTTCAACTGGATGTTAACTAGTGGAAAATGAAATGTTACTTTCCCCAAATCTTTTTGGCATCCAAATCCTTTACATTCCTATTAAAAACAAACCCCACTCCATATAAAGCTGCTAAGAAGTCCCTGCAGTAAAACAGTCAAAAGAGGATTTTCAGTAGCTGTTGAAAGTTGCAGTTAGAAAAAATAAGATTCAATAGAAAAGAAAGTGGTTTTATGTAAAGGTGGGGTTTTTTTGTTTTGTTTTGTTTTGAGTTTTTTGGTTTTTGGTTTTTTTTTTTTTGGGGCGGGGGTTTAATTGACTCAGAAAAATAACTTTCCTGCATTTGTGTAGAAATTGTGTTCTGCTCACACACTGAAGGGTTAATGTATCTAATCCATGTTCTGTTCAGTGGGATTTTTTTCATTAATCATAGTTGTACAAATAATGCGGATTTTAAAAGAAATTAATGCTTGTTATTCTTTGAAGGAAGCACAGGAGAAAGTATTTTGATGTTCTGCCAGTGTTCAAAAGTTTCTCTTTAAGTATGCTTTTAAGATGATAATGTCTGGGACTGTTTATATTATCTTTAGTAGGATTTCTCCAACAAATACATACCAGCCAAGGAGAACTCATTATGTTAAAACAGACATTGTAATGTATTTCCGTGCATTGGGAAGATTTTTTTTCGTAGTGTGTTTTTGCGAGCATACACAGTTCTGATCCAGAACTAAATGCTAAATGCTAGATTTTTCAGAGCAGTATAGACAGTTTCTCTCAGAAATTTTTATTGCAGTCAACGTATTAACTACTTTAAATAAATTAAGGCAAAAAAAGGAACAGATTCATTATATTGCCAGTGAAGAGACTCAAACAGAGTACTAGATACCAGAATTTTCACCATCTGAACATCTCATTCTAATGCCAGTTATCTTAGCCCCAAAACAAGTGGCTGTTGGTTGTGCTCACATTCCCTGTGCTCAGGACCCCTGCTGTTCATGAAATGCTGATTTCCTATGTGCTTAAGTTTTTGTTCAGCTGTCAAGAATGATGCATAGCTATTAGAAATTAATCTCTGTCTGTTATTCTAACATTCATTTGCAGCTCTCATGCAAGTGTATGCAAGGAAATTTCCAAAGGCATTGCTGGAAAGCGGGACCCAATGGACAATATTTTTTCCTGATGATTGATTTCTTACCTGCTGTTTTTGCCTTTGAAAAATGTGCCCCAGAGAATTTCTTCCTATGGAAGACCTACAGGAAAACAATTCTGAATGGATTCATAGTAAAGCTAGAATACACTGTATTCAAGATAAAAGACTACATTTTTCTCTTAAGAGTCTAATTTAAGGGAAAAATTAAGAAGATCCTAATCCCAGATTTATTGGCCAGATGAAAAAGAGAGAATTGGAAGATATTGGGTAAGGTTAAAAAGTCTACAAAATATTTTTGAAAAAATCTGTGGATTGAAAATACTGGCATTAAAACAGCTATAAATGTGTTACCTCAGTTTCAAACTCATTAAAATATTTTGGATCAGACTTTCCATGTTCCAGTAAACAATTACCAGTATGGGTTGCAAAAAGAAAGACAGAAAGTAAAGGACACCTAAAAACACCTGACACTACATAGTCATAAAATCATGCTACAAAGTGTAGCAACTTTGAGGATTATGTAAGTGAATGGAATTCACTCTTGTGTCTGTTTCTGAGGTTTGCCACACCAGACTAAGAGCCAGTTCTTGCTCTGTGTGAGGCTGTTTCTTGGATGTCATGGAAGGGATCTCTTGAGGCCATGTGCCCAATCCCCATCCCCACCAGTTCAAGGCATGGTTGGCTAAAGCAAATTCCTTAATACCTTGTCTGGTCATTTCTGAACATCTCCAACGATGGAAACTCTGTAGCCTCTCTATGCAACCAGATCCAGTATTTGACCTCACCATAACAATGGGGGATTTTTTCTTATGTTTAAATGGTATTTTATGAATTTCAGTTTATGCCCGTTGCCTGTTGTCTGTCCACTGGATACCACTAAGAAGAGTCTGGCTGCATCTTTATATACAGTGGGATTTTCACTCACCAGGTTTGCAGATGGCACCAAGCTGAGTGGTGCAGTTGATGTACGAGGGAAGGGATGCCATCCAGAGGTATCCTGACAGGCTTGAGCAGTGGGCCTGTGTGAACCTCATGAAATTCAACAGGGCCAAGTCCTACAGCTTGATGGGGGCATTCCCCAATATCAATACAGACTGGAGAATGAAGGGATTGAGAGCAAGGTCTGTGAAGAAGGATTTGAAGATAGATACTGGTAGATGAAAAATCAGACCAGACCCAGCAATGTGCACTTGCAGACCAGAAAGCCAACCATATCTTTGTCTGCATCAAAAGCAGCATGTCCAGCAGCTTGAGGGGGTGATTTTGCCTCTCTGCTCTGGTCTCATAAGACCCCACCTGAGTACTACACCCACTTCTGGAGTCCTCAATACAAGAAAGACATGGATCTGTTCCAGCAGGTCCAGAAGAGGGCATGAAAATTATCAGAGGGAGGATGGAACACTTCTGCAGGAAAAAAAAAAGGCTGAAAGAAGTTGCTCAGCCTGGAGAAGAAAACGCTCCAGGGAAACCTTATTTTAGCCTTTCAGTATATAAAGGGGGCTAATAAGAAAGGTAGAGAAAGACAAGACTTTGAATAACCAGATCTGGTAAAAGAGACCCTTCCACTGGCAGGCTGGTGTTGGATCTCTGAAGGTTCCATTCAACCCAAATCATTCTATGGTTCTGTGATTCTAGGGTTCTATACAGGCAGGCTGTAATAGGACAAGGGGGAATGCCTCTAGACTGAAAGAGGGCAGGTTTCGACTAAATGTTAGGAAGAAATTCTTTATTCAAAGGGTGGTAAAGCACTAGAGTAGGTTGCTCACAGAAGTTGCTGGAAATATTTGAAGCCAGATAGGGTGGGGCCCTGTGAAACCTGATCTCGTGGGTGGTATCCCTGCCCATGGCAGGGGAGGGGGGATAGAACCAGGTGATCTTTGAGGTCCCTGCCAACCCAAACCATTCTGTGATTCTATTGTTGTATACACCATTCAGATACACATAAACACTTGATAAGATCTCCTTTGAGCCTTCTCTACTAAACTAAACTCCAGCTCTCTTGGTCTTTCCTCATCTAAGTATCAATATATTTCCCTGACTCAACTGATACAAGCCTTCATTTCAATAAAAAGGGATGTTTTTGCAGGTCAATGATACAGTGCCAAAAATAATTTAGAGACTTGAGAAGTCATTTCAGAATTCTAAAATCTTCCAGTTGCAAAACCAAGTGTATAGCTTACTGTGTTGTGTTTGATGTCTAGAGAGAAAATAAATCTGGAATGTTCAGGACTAATTCTTGGTTCTGATCTGTATTCTCCATTGTGGTGAAGAATGAGTCAAAAATCAAAGTTGGGTGGTTTTTTTCCTTTCTTTTCTTTTTTTTTTTTTTTTTTTTTGATTTCTGTAAGTTTTGTGTGCCTAATTCCTCTAAAAATCTCTTAAAATTTTGAATTTCATGACTGAAATCATACAGTAAATTAGAATTCACTGATTTCCATTAAATTCTGACTTCAGTTCTAGTATGTACATATATATACTTTATATATGTGTATACTTTATGTATGTGTAGATCTCTGTAAATAAAAATCAATAAAACTGTTATATTTTTTCATTGTTATTTTCTCTCATGAGATCTTTGGCAATTTCAATTGCCTGCCAGAGATAATACTTTGCTTTGATAAGCACTAATGGAATTCTATATACTTTGATGAATATGAAGTCAGAATTAATTAAATTGATTAAAGGACTGAATACATTTTGAAGAGTGAAGTGTAAATAACCAAAAAGCAGTGGTATAACTGGAGTATTTTACCACATTTTTCTAAGTATTTCTACTAGATAAAAGCTCAAAGGAGCTGGTTATCCAAATGAGCAGCATACCAGTTTTTACTCCCTTTTTGAAGTGATTTGACAGAAGCTGTAGGCTGATTAAGGCTCTATATAAGAAACTAAAGCAGGTCATAAAACATTTTGTGCCATATTGATTCAAGATAGAATGGGAAAGAAAAATTTTTCTTACTGAAATTGTGAAATAGGTGGTTAGAAACAAGTGTCACCCTAGAATCAGTTACCATAAAAACGCTTGGATCATATGGTCCTTGTGGCAAGGATTTTCTGTTGCAAATGTAGGAATCTGGACTTGATGACCACTATTCTTCTTTTGGAAAATTGTGACATTTGAAAAGTAAATCACATCTATTCTTTTATTTATTAATTCTCAGTAATAAGGTTTTACAGGTATCCTGTGGTGTGCAACAATCAAGAAATCCAAAGTAGGTACAAATAAATGTTTGTCATTTCTGTTTCTTCATGCAGGTTTCACCATTCTACTCTGCAGAACTGCTGCACCTACCAACCAGCAAACACAGATACAGTGGTTTGTGAGTGGTGACAGTCTCTTCTTCCATGTGAGAGGTGTTTTTCTGATGTCTGCGCAAGTCGTGTGCACGCATCCAAGCCAAAAAGACACAATGTTTAGCTCAGTGTTGACATCATTACCAGGAGTGTTAATACACTTTGCCTGTCAGCACTGCCTTAACTGAAGCTGTGCAGCATTAAATCTGTAATCTGAATTCTAAGTGGCATGCTGAGTTCAGTGTCTTTTGTTTTGCAAATGAAATAATTTCATACCACTGCATTTAACCTTATGGTGTTTTTGGTTTATTGGGATAATGAATAAAGATCAGGCAGGATTGGACCTTTGTGAGGAAATCTCTAAATATCCTTATATGTTGTAGCAAGCAGTGGTGGTTACTCAGCAAATGCTGCTCTTTTGTTCGAGTTAGTTATCAGACAGTGCCATGTAAGGACACTTGGTTGTTGGTTTTTTTTCTCAAGCAAAACCAAGGTCCTTATGTGTAAGACTGACAACTGGAAAATTTCCACTTATAGCCAAAAAAGAAACCAATTTAGGAGTGTCATGCAACTAGTAAATTAAGAACTTGATTTCCTTGGGTATACTGTAACATGAGATACTTGAGGTACTGCAGAATTTCAGTGTATAAATTTAGATTCTGAGTATTACTGGTCAAGTGGAAACACAGGGATGATAGGCAACAGAGTAGCAGTCGGCACAGCTGTGTGGTGCAGATTATGAGCATAAAAGCAGTTACAATCACTTGGAATTTTAGAAGCAAACTTTAACAACAGTTCTGAAATGGAGCTAAGCTAAATTTATTTCATTTATACTTTCATACCTGCATATACTTAGATACTGCATATCTGTATCTAAGCTAACAGCCCCTGATAATATTCTTGTAGCAGTTTTTATATGCGATAGCATATTGAGAATTTATTTCCAGAAAGGATATTGTACTCCAGATCCCGTGCTGGCAGTATAATGTGATTTCTGTATTTTAATAATTTTTCCAGTAGATGGCAGTAGCCGCTTATTGGCTGATAAAATAACACTATCATAGTGCATTATATGAACATACAACAGTAGAACCCAAATGTCTGAAGCTCTTGGTGCTTCATCTGCCATATATGATGTTGGATGGAGTCATATTCTGAGAAGCTTGAAAAGAAGACTTTTTTTCACCTGTATTATTTTAACTGATCTGCAGTTGTATAAACAGTCACCATTATACAGATGAAGGAATATATGGGATTAAATCTGGTTTTGCCAAATATCTCGTAAGCAGATTTTGGATAAGAATTACAGTGATATGGTGTTTTTTTGAAAAGTTTGATGATATCTTGCTAACTGGGCTTTGGCAGTCTCAGTAACACAAACACGAGAATGTCAGACATATTGGATCTCAGAAACCCCTAAAGAGACATGGGGAACTAGAAGACCCTGGAAAACACTGAAGAATCAGCCTGAACCACAAGCAGAGGACAAAATGAATGCATAGGGTCAAAGCCAGTAAATAGAAATTGATACAGTGGTATTCAACTTCAGTGTAGGAGGGTAGGGAGGTTTAAATAACTTAATGGCACTAACACATTTTCCAGCCTTTTTTTGTTCCGTGGATTAAGTGCCTTTCCTACTACCTTGCCTGCATCCTGGCTTCTGTTCAGCTGTCCTGCACACCACCTGTAAGCACAGTGTCCCACTCTTTCCAGGATCATGGTGCTTCATCTCTTCCTTTCTGCCGAGCTGACTCTGATTCTCTGAGGAGGGTGTTATTCAGGTGACAGTTTTAAAGACAGACGTACAGAGAAGGGTGAGTGATATCTTTGAGAGGATCAAAGAGCATACATAACTCTCAGCTTTTCACTAATACACTGTCAATATGTGTCTTTACAATATTCACAGGAACATCCAGTTTATCAATGGTCGTTCATTTCTCTGGGTTGGCAGGGCAACCAGTTTTTACTGTGAAGCTTCATGTCCCTCGTGGGGAGTAGCTGTGCGTGTGAGGAAGGTAACTTTTTGTCCTTTTTGCCTTATAGCTCTAATGCCATGAAAAAGAAAGGGTGGGGAGAGAGAAGGGGTAATGAATGATGATACGAAGGCAAACAACTTCTTAACATACATACCAAAGTAGTCACTTGAATCTACATAGTGCTATGAAAACCTAGGACAAGATTTTTATAAGATAAGTTAATTTTTTGGTATTGTTTTCTCATGAATAAAAGACTTGACATTTTCTTCTTACTGTTTTGGTTCATTGATCCTCCTTTTATTTCATCATCATAACATATTCAAAGACTCTGAAATAATATGGGAACTTCAACCTTGTTACACGATCTGTATTACAAACTATGCATGAATGTGCAGAAAAATAACATTAACTGTGATAACACTTATCAAATCTGATTAAACTATGATAGACAGTACACTGAGCTAAGAAGACATGTAGCATTCCTAAGACATGTATTCTATGAAAAAAATGTATACCGAGGAAAAGCTGAAATTAGTGTGGGAGTCATTGTTTGATTTTGTCTCATTTTACTGAATTCTCCTTTCTGACTTACCATGCTTGCTTTTCTCCTACTCCCTTTGCAAGGTTCTTTCTTATTTGCCCTCCTGAGCTTCTGCAAAACACATCCAGCACCAATCAAAGGGAACATGTTTGGGGTTTTTTTTTGCTTCTGGAATCTTGGTTTTTCAGTCTTGTAGATGTGGCACTGTATTATGTCTTGGTCTTTCCTATATATCTCATTACTGTAGGCGAATTTTTTGCATATGCAGACCAAAACACTGGTATACCACAGAGGAAGATTTTTCTCTGTTTATGAACCTTGGGGTATAGAGTTTAAAAAAAACCCAAACATTTTGACAATCAATAGACTTCTTTGATTTAGAGAATGTCAGCTCTGTAAAATGATTTGTTTTTGACTGAGCCTTAAACCACTGCCTTCCTTTGCAGGTCATCCCGATTCACAAGTTACTCTCCACTTTGTATATGTTGGCAACAACTACCTGTGTTCATCATAATTTGCTCCTGACTGCCTGACTTCACTATGAAAAAGAAATAGGGTAATAGAACTAAGATGGCAATAAGACCAATAGAAGGGAAACTTTGCTAATGACAGAGGAGCTTCAAGGTTGAATGAATTTGTACCAGTTGGTCAGGCCCTCTGGGCAGTGGGAGTGTGCACAACAAGCTTTGTACAAACTAAGTCAGACAACAACAAACGAGTAGAATCCAGCACAGTGGTCACAGACATATCACACGGTGTCCTGCTCCATCTGCTGTGATAAATACGACAGAGGCAAGGTGGGTCACTGGTGAGCAGCATCCTGTAATAGGTCATTTCCATGTGGACACTGCAATTGTAAAGGCAAAGTCTAGCTTTGGACCAGTTAGATACATTTGACTCCCGAACAGTGACCAGCTGCCCCAGTCTCATAGGTATCTTTCACATCCCCAGCAAACATGGATCACTCCTACTATTTCAGGCACACTGCTGAAGATTTGCTTCTCTGAGTGGAGAGAGAGAGAGGAGGTAGAAAAATTGTGCTGGCCTCACCTTGAACTCTCCTCACACCGGCTCAAAACAGGCCTGTAGAAAGCAAAAGTTCTCCTAGGCAAGACCTGGCAAGCTGTCCAAGATGTCAAAATGATTTGCTGTGACCCTGCTCTGTGACAACTCAATCAGTACTAAGTCCTGTGCAACTTGCCAGTCTGGATGAATATTGCAGTGTCAATGACATGTTTCTAGTGAACACTGTATCTTTCAAGTTGTTGTTGGACTAAAAATATGGGAGGTCATTGGCTTCTAGACTAGTCCTTTTGCACAAATTCTACACAGATTGGCTGTCTGACCTTCCTGACACTAGTAGTGTCAAGTTCCTGAAACACAAAGAGAACTTAAACTTTTCAAGTTTAACTTAGACTTAGACACCAGGAAGTTGTCCACTGCCACAACAGACTGACACTTACCTGTCTAGGTAAGTGTTTATCTCATGCGCATACACGTCTTGATTTCCTGGAAGGAATATTTAGAATACATGTAAACTCTGTTGGAATACACTGCTTGTTCTGGAGATGATAGCATTTCTCTAGATGTATAAATCCATGCTTTATGTGTAAATCACTTAGCTGCTGAGATAAGCGAGTAGGTTACTACTCCCAAGCAGGAGTAGTTGGCTCCTAGTGGTCAGCTAGCTCCTGTTGCTATTTACAGCCTCTAAAATCTGTTTACAGAGCTGCTTGTATGAACACTCCCTATCCTTTTCATTCATACTTTTTATCCTGATCCCATCTGAGCTTGTTTTACTTGTTTTACACTCAGTGTGAAGTATGCGAACAAACATACTGCTCCTTGGAAGACAGAATTTCTTATTTTCCAAAGACTGGCTGTGTGATAAACATCACTTAGTTTGAATCAGAATTAAAAATTCTGCCTTAGTGCAGGAATGGTATAAATGCAAAAATGCCATAAAAGTGTTTCATTATACAGTAATTTGAAGAATTAATTCTGGTTCTTTTTCTTTGCCCTCAAAAAAATTTCATTTTCTGGCAGCTCTGTCTTATGCTGTAAAAAGATGGGTTATTCCTAAATGTCACAAGTCAAGCAGACAAGGCAGAAGGATGACTTGGCTGAACATGGATCTTGGAAAAAAGACAGAAAAGGAAGGTTATGTCCAGTGGAAGCAAGGTCAGGTGACACGGGAAGAATACAGAGATATTACTTGCCAGTGTAGGGAGAAAATTTGTGTGGCCAAGACTCGGTTAGAGATGAAGCTGGCAAGAACTGTGGAGGGGCAATAAAAAGAGTTTTTTTCAAAAAAGTTAATGGCAAAAGACAGTTACAGCCCATTATAGGATGAGGATGGTCGTCTCACAAACAGGGACAGAGAGAAATGGAAGCATTTAATGCATTCTTTGCCTCTGTCTTTAACACGGGCCAGGAGTTGGATTCGATGACCCTGATGATTCCCTTCAAACTCAGCATATTCTGTGATTCTATGATTCTAAGTTATTTCTGTCATTCTGTGTATCCACCTAGCCCCAAGGTGTAGAAAAATGAACAGCTCTAGCAGCAAAAGTCTTTACAGAGTTTTTCAGTTTTTCTCTAATATATTTTAAGATGAGGAAAGGGCATGAACATACCAGAGTTCTATGGGACATAACTAGCAAATATTTGTGGTCTGTGAGTGATTGTGAGGAAGACAAGGGTCCTGTGATGAATCTAGATTCTCGATATAGTCTGCTGCTCCCTGCTATAGCATGTCTCAGTAGATGGAAGCACTCAGTATTGAACACAGTATATGTGTTAATTGTGCTGTTTACTGTCACATAGTTCTTTAAAAATGAATCAGACACCAGCGTGAAGAGCAATGAAGATGATATTGTTCCTCCTTCATTGTCATGAACTCTGGAGGTGCTTGACGTTGGGCCAGGAAACTGATAATTCCTAAGGCAGGGCATCTGTTTTGTTCCTATAGTCCTTGCAAATGGATCTGGAGCCTATCTAATCACTTTTTTTTCTTGACCACAGAGAATTCACTTGGGATAGTTCACAGATCAGCATTGTCTTTCAGGACTGTGCCATTCAATTTGAATGCAGATTCAGCAGGTGCTAAACAAGTGAAAACAGCTCAGCTGACAGCAGTTGCAGGCTTAATGAAGTGACAGGTGGGAAAAAGGACCATTTGCCTCAGTTAAAAAAATTAGATTTCACTAATCAGCTAATATAACTGTGAGGGCATGGTCTTTTATGAGCAAAGAAACAACTGAGACAAGTTTCAGGCAAATGCTGACTCCTGAAAAAATAGATTTTTCAGGTATGTAGACAAGTCACTAAGTTGTATCCTTTCAGGAGTTAGGGAAAATTCCTGCTTTTGTTTTTTCACCAGTAGAGCAAAAGGTTATTTTATTTAAAAGAAAAAAAGCCGTTGAACTAGTGTTCAACTCAACTCGTTGAGTAATTCACTTAGTTTGTGAAATCAAAAAGCAGCCAAGGACTTCTGCTTGAGCAATAAACTAGGGCTTTTCTTTAATTGTAAGACTCACATATTCACAATGGTGCAACACTGATTGGAACTATATTAGAGTTTAAAGACAGTCTCTCTCCATCTCTATATGAGACATTGAGTCTCTTTGCAACATTTAAAATAAGCCTCTCTTAAGTATTTAGATTGAGTTTTTCTTAAACATTTAAACATTAAGAATTTAGCTAAAAGAGTAGTTAGAATACGAAGCAAACACAGCAGAATCTAAAACAATAGAATTGATGATTGAGCAAAGAAACTGAAGCTGGAATGAATTCTCCAGGCCAGGGAACTAACAAATTGCTTATCTAACTAGGCTATAACAAGAACCTGCAGAGGAAGAAGCAGACAGTTATTGATGACCCCATTCAAAACTTGTTTTGGGAAAGGAACTGGGAATTCTCCAAGGCTATAGGTATTGTTAAAAACTGAGAAGGTAAAAAAGTCATAGCGAGGAAAAAGAGTTACTTCATCCAAAGAAAGACCCTCCTCATAATTGTGAGACCACCGACCCATTTCCTAGAGAGAACTACGCATGCTTAATGACTTTGTGGCTAATTTCCATACAGAACAAAGATAAGAAAAGTCCATGGTATCTGTATTTTGAATATTTAGAACTTTCATGGATAAATAAAGCTTTAAATTGCTTTGTAATCTCAGAGCTGTGCTTTTAGAGCTATCCACACAGCTTCCCGGCGCTGGAATAAACATACCCTTTCTAACCCAAACAAGTTAGAGAGTCTTTGTCCGCCCTAATCGGGTATCGATATTAGATCGATATCTGTTCTTTAGTAAATCAATATAGATGTGAAATGTAATATTTTTAGTTTTGTGTAACCAAAGATCTTTGTTTAGCAAAATATTTTTTTTTTAGCAAGATCATAATTAGAGAAATGCTGAACAAACCTGGTATCGGAGTTTTTCATGAGAACTTGAGATTTTGACCTGTATTTTTCCATCCTTCAACAAGAGGCAAAGCCTTATTATGAGCATTTCTCTGTGTCAGATGTCTGGTTTTGAATCAGAACTTCTTGATTTGGTACTCTGAGCAGAAGAGGTCCAGACATCTCTCCCTGCAGAAACTTGGGATTCTAACAGAAACTTTTCACCCACAATGAGATTTGATGAATCGCAGTGCTGGAAATTTGTTGGTCATCTGCAGCCGGAAGGCATGAGATTTGGGAAAGGGGGAACTGGTAAGCCATCTTTGCTAAATAAGGTTCTTCCCTACCATCATATGTCATCTGTCATCTTATGAAATCTCCAATTTCAGGAAGTTCTTGTTCCCATTTACTAAAAGGCCTCCTAAAGTATGTAATTCAGTTCCCTTTAATATATGTTTAACTAGCTTGAAAAATGATGCATTTTTAAACTTCCATATGAGCTGCATTTAATCATTGCCAAGTCTGCACAGACCAGCTCCTGCTGATCTGAGGGTTTCATTGCAAGCTGTATGAATTGTTACAGGATACTCTCTTGAGACCACAGTGTATGTTAATTAAAATACCAAAATGAATATGTTCTTACATTCTAGTATCAGAAATATAATTTATTGATATCTAGTAAGACAATTGACAGCACATTCAGTGATTCAGACAGTAAAACCAAGATTGTCCCTGCTCCAGAGTTTGACACTTTCAAAAAGAAAATACATAAATATTAGTAACAGGAAACTGCTGTTGTACAAACACTGTTATAACCTCTGCAACAATTAAGAGGTAGGAAGCACTTAGGATTTTACTCACATGTGCACATACAGACACAAGCACATCCCCTTGTATAAGAGTCTAAATGTCCTAAGAATTCTTGCATTTTTGGCTCAATTTGTTTCAGATACAAGCTTTGAATACCCCACCTAACTTGCGGGAAATCCTTTCTCTTTGTTTACAGATGGGGATTTTTGTGTTTACATCATGCAAACCGAGAACAATGGTGGCTTTTTTTTAATTCTTTTTATCTCTTGGAATTGTTAGAGGTCCCACAGCTCTGCTGTCACTAGGTCACTTAGATAGTTCAGCTTTTCCCAGTTGTGTGTACTGTAACAGAGCACCTCTACTTCCATACTTACGGTCCGACTTCAAAGGTTTCATCCAGTTCTTAAAGCTGGCTGAAGCATTGCATTTTTATAGAAAAAGTAAAACAATTTCCTGTTCTAGACAGTTTTTCAGCTGATATAACTTTACCAAAATAGCTTGGCTTGCTTTGCTAAGGTGCATAGTAATGGCAGAGGGATGTGGTTTCACTTGCATTTGGTGACAGGGTTTCTTGTCACGTGTCTTGCATTAAGTTAAATGACAGTGACATGCTTCTGCATTGGTAGCATATTCTTTAAGACCACAGACACAGCCTGATTGCAGCCATCCCTCCTTAGGACCTGTAATTTCATAAACAATGACAGGGACAGGAAGCAGGGCTGGTCTGCTCTCAGCTCAGTTTTTGATGTAGCCAGTGAATTTAGTCAATCTTCTTTATGTCATTGTATCTCGATTTGCAAATGATAATGATTTAGACCTCTTTCCACAGCATATTAAAAAATTCTGTGTAAGAATTATTGTAAGAGTGTTGTTCAGTTTCTCTTTTTTATAAAAACCTAGGGTCTAAGTAGTCTCATCATGGCGATCATAGACATTTTTTATCCTAGGGACTTTATGTTAAATAAAATATACACATAGGTAGAGACAGAAATGTATCACTCAGACACCTAGATTCTTTATTGATCACTTTTTAAAATTTTGATTTTTAATTGGATTTTAGTGTGAATTTGGCTAAAAGATGATGTGATATGTACAGATGATGAATGTGAAAATGCTTCTATTCAGAAGAACTTATCATTTATACAGGAATATTTACACATCATGACATACATATAACCTTGCAAGAAATAATTTGTTCAAGTTTAAAAAAATTATTTATTGCTTAAGCTTAAAAAAAATATTTATTGCCAGTAATTATATGTGTAGTGTTAGAACCTGAATCGTGAAACAGAATTTCAAATTCTTGTTCATTCATGTGTTGGTGAGCAGTATTGTGCAATTCATCTAGGAAAATGGAAAGTGATCTTAAAAACTTTCTAAACTATTAGTTCTTTCTAGAAGGTAACTCATGTACTTTCTAGAAAAGTCTGAAGAAATAGCTGGGCAGCAAATGTGTAAAGATGACCCATGTCTTTTGCTTGTACTTCAGTTCAGTTATGAGAGAAAAGTATCCTTCTGAGAGATGGTATTTAAAATATATTGAACATAATATACATTATTTCTACTGCATAAAGCAATAACTTAGTAAATGCTGCTGCTGAGTTTCTTAAACCTAATGTGACACCAGAGTTACGTCTTTGCTTGTGTGTTAGTGCCTGGCAAGCATTTTTCCCTTGTTGATGCATTTCCTTTTAGACATGATATTATGGGGATTTGAGTATGTCTTAACTGGTTTTGAATCTGGTCTGTTGTTTCTGACACATTATTTTTCTTTCTGTGTAGCATCTCCTAAGTGTGCTTGATAGAGCCAAAATCTAGGTCTGGTGTGGTTTTCCTTGTGTTTCTGTTGTCTTTTCAATTCTTCATCACAAAGCTTGCAACAATGCAAAACAGTAGTGAAGAGATGTAAACCTGTATTAACTTGGCCATTTCCCATGGAAATATTCTGTTATCAGGTGTTTAAAACCCTACAAGTCACTTTACACATCTGAATATGATGATATTGATGGACTGGAATTCCACAGACCTGAAAGTCCATGTTATAGGGCTTCACAGCATAATGCCTTCTGAAAAGAAACAAAATAGGTGTTGGGGTTAGCTACCTGTTTTGTGCATACATCTTTGAATGTTCTTAGTGTGAATTCCTGCTAATATACAGTATGTTTAATATGCAGTAAAAGCAATAAGTATCTCTGTTTTCAACTTGTTGTGAGTTGTGTGTCCTGTACATTATGCTTTTGTGCAACACAGATTATCAAGATTTCTCCCCAGTTGGACACAGTGAAATATCCTTTGCTAGATATTCTATCAGAGCTTCCAAGTGTTTTTTTTTCCAATGAGCAGTGGGCCCCTTTTTTAAGATTTTGTTCAGCAGTTCTGTCAGCTTTAATGGTAGGGTGGCTGCTTTAAAATCACCTTTCTTCTTTTGATTCTCTGTTTGTCAGTTTCTTAATTATAGTCTATATCCCTCATATTTCCACTGGACTGATGGTTCATGTATTTTACCAAAACCAAATAATGTGCTGAGCTAGTGGACTGTTAGAACTCCTTTGAAATGCTGTGCCCATCCACTTATCTGCTTTATCTCAATTACTAGTAAGTTAATGCTGACTGAATAGTTGGGTATTACCAGTAAATACGTGCAACATGACCTGACTCCTTTAACACTCTTTTCAGTGCTTGGATCATACTACTTCAAACAGCAAACAGAGATGAACTTACAACGTGGTTCTTTCCATGGTGTGATTAATAAATGGCTCGTTACATGAGCAATAGGCTCACCCAGATAACAGTGCAGCATGATGGAACCTTACTTGGACTGTAAAGCAGATCCTTCTGTCCAAAGCCTGAAACTTTGGATATGTCTCCATCACAGAGGGCAGCTTTACACATAAAGCTGGAGCTGTGTCTACAGAGGGCAGCTCAGTGCCATACAAAAATACGAGCCTTGACTGACACCAGCTCAGATTCCACTCTCAGTAACACACCCTGCTTCCCAGTTAGAATAATTGCACAACAGCAGAGCTCTACACTGAGGTAGCCGCAATGCTGACACCGTGGCTAACTCGTTTTCAGTTAGAATAAATATCTTGGAAAGTCTGTGCCCTGTGCTGCAGAGAGGTATTTTATACTGCAATGTTTATATATTGTATCATCTTGGTTTTTTGAGCATATATATCAGAAGGATATGGGACAAAAAGTGTAAAACTTCCCTAACTGATTCAAATCTGCTTGTAATTTCAGACTTCAAATATTTCCTGGAATGCATCTCTTAAGGAACGTGCTTCTTCATTTCAATGCTGATAAATAAGTAATTATTCTTCTTCCCCAGAAACAGTATGGAGTAGGCTATCACAATCCTGGAAGGGCAGAGCCTGCCTTAATTTTATTAAGATTGCAACCTGCTATCTTCTCAGTGCTCAGCACAGGTCTGTTCTCTGCTCTTTGCCCTGAAAATAGTACTGTAGTTGTGCTATACTCTGACATATATAACACTTAAAAGATATAAAGGGTTGGCGTTGACCTCAAGCCCTTAGAGAGATTTGAGCTTTAAGAAGTCACGTAAGGGAAGGTAAAAGAAGAATTTTAGCCCATTATCTTCTTTCTGAAAATTTTGTTACCAATATTTCAGGAGACACACTTACTGAATATCTTTCTAACTGTTGTATTTTATGTGCATTTATTTAATAAGCCAAGGGAGCAGATGGGTGCTTTGATGGTTTTGTGTAACTCTGCTTCTCTGTATTGAATATTTATTTTAGCAGTATCTCCCATTAACAATAAAACCTCTTTCCTTCTGTTTTTCCCCACATAAGCTCTTTATAATAAGCACAAATAACTGCAAGTTTTTTCCCATTTTTCAGGAAAATTTACTGATACAGTAGTGGATTACATGAAGTGCATTAAAAAATAAACTGGCAATGATTGACTTGCATGCTGTTCGCACTTGTTATAGAAGAAAACGAAACAAATTCTATCCAAATCGAGACAAGATTTTTTAATACAAAAACTACGTAGCCATGATGTGTGATAATAAAACCTACAGCAACACAGTGCCTTGCTCCAGCAATAACTTTGCCTACAATAAGAAGATCAGTAATAGTAAGTTTTTGTGGAGAGTGTGTATGTGTGTGTTTAAATTGGTGTCACCTTGCAGCTGAGATCTCTGTCTCTGTGCTCTCAATTGCGTAGTTGCCTCTTCCCAGCTTTTGGCACTACTTCTTTGGTCACGTGCTAAGATGACTCAATTCACTAACCGAGCAAAAATATGTGTGTGTTTAGCTTGAATAAGTTCACAATGCAAGCAGACAAGTGCCAGAGTTAACAGAAGGTGAAAATAGTGTTTGATTAGACAAGGAAGATGGAGGAAAGAGGAAGTGGGATCTCTCCTTTTGAGTGCTGAAAAAATATTAATCTGGCTCCCTCTAATAAAAACCCATATTTAGCTATACAAGTAAACGGCAAGTACAGTGATTATTCTGCCGAGACAATAGAGACCATGCTCTAAGCTGTGTTTCTCATTACTTTAGCTTGCGTGCTTGAGAATTTATGAAACAAATTTGCAGAATGGCGCAATCATTATTAAGAACAGGCCAGTTTGAACACAGCTCTTCTTCTGGAGGAGAGTTACACATAACTGTTCAGTTATTACAGTTAAAATCCTGTATTTTCATCTGCATCTAATGCCAGTATTGCACTCACCAACAGCAATTGGTAATGAAAATAGGCATGAATTAAATGCCATTAGGCTGCATATTGCTAAACCGCTATTCTAAGAGTAAACACAGTTTGCCAGAAAAAAGGAAGAATGTCTGCTGGAGTCCCATTTCTAAAAATTATCTCCAGAACTTTTGTTTTTAATTTTTTTCGCTAATCACTTCCATGTCTGAAGTAGAGAAATATGTAGACCTTTCTTTGAGTATCCCTACCACTGACAGCAGAATAATGAGAAAATTCTGTCTGAATAGAGTGTGACTGTTCACTCAAATTTTGGCTGTCACATAGCTCATGCTAAGGCCATGCTGGGAGCAGTGCCATTAGCTCAAAATGAGGGCAACACGCAGGCAGGGTATGATTGGGCAGAAATGGCTAAAGGTCATTGTGCAGCCACTATCACCCACAGCTAGTGATCTCCTGCAGAATCCTTGCATTAGCAGTTGTCTGGAAGTTTCCTCAGAATCCAGTAAAAATGGCTGGAAATAGACCAGATTTCCGAACTGGAAGGTATAAATACATCAGCTTACCCCCCAAAATTTTGAGGTGGATCCAGCAACAACTGGACTCCCAAAGTTTTCATGCCTCTTGGTGGAATACAGGGAATGCCTGCATCATAGGGAAGGAGGAAGGGTGAGCATTCTCACCATCAGCTAGGTAACTACTTTGTTCATAGGTGCACAAGTTACAAGTTATGGTTTAGAGAACATCTGAGTTAGAAACCTCATTAATTAAGTAATGAATTAGTGAATTCCTGTGTTATACTATTCCATATGAATGGGATTGAGCCCTTGTTTGTCATGCTTATTAATTTTCTTTCGTTATGAACTCAAAATGTTTGTTTTACAGAGTATGTTTTCCCATACATGTGAGAGGTCCAGACAAACAGTGACAGATGAGCCAAGAAGAACTCTGGGTCATGTGGCCTTACTTTAGAAAAATCACTAGCAAGTGAGGAAGAGCAGGCAGATGTTGCAGAGGGGTAGAAATTTAGGTTGAAATGTGCTGGACAGATCTGTTTGAGCCTGACCAAGTCCCACTGTGTACTGGTGCGATATTGTGCCCTGTAGGGCAGATAGCCAGGTAAGACTATAGGGAACACTGCTGTTTCCATCAGTGGAATTACAGGTAAAATTCCAATACTTCTAGGTGATTCCCTTTAGGAACAGCATGTCTGAAAATTCAGAAATATAAATTTAGCAAAGAATTTTTTTAAGTCGTCTTATCTTTAAAACACTAAGATGCACCTCGTCCTAGTCTGATTTCACTTTCTGTGTGAGCCCAGATTCTCAGTATGTTAGATCAGGAAAAGATCACTTGCCAGCAAGACATTACTTCCTTTATCACCACTTTAACTTGCCATCCCGTTGCTTCTCAAGCATAGTCCTTCATGGAGACATCAAGCTTCCCTGCAGTGTGACAACTGTCAGCAATACAGCACGTTGATCGTTGCAGACAACTTAATACATACATTCAGCATAAAATACAAACTGATATTTATAATTTTATTCAGTCATTTTCTCCCTCTGGCCTAACCTCTTCTACTCCAAGCCATTTTTCATAGTATAAGTGTAGCTATAGTTGCTTCCTCAAAGCACTATATTCTGTCAATTCAGAACACTCAGTGTTGAGTTATTATTATTATCCAAACTTACGTACTTCAGGTATTTAAACTTAAAACCCCCCACCCAAAAAATGGTAGTGATTAGAGCTTGCCAATATGTTTTCCCTTATACACCTCTATAAAAGAGAAGGTTTAAAGCAGAACAATAATGGTTGTAGTTCGACATCTCCTCATCTCAAGATGGCAAATAAATAAAGAAAATTCTGTCTTACTGGAATTTGAACAGGGATATGATGATTTACCGAATGGAAGAATCTTGGTTTCAAGGTTACCAGTCCATTGTGTGCTATCAGATCAGGCAAAGTTTAATATACTGCTTCCTGTCATGCACCAAGTCTGGTATGGGGAAAGAATTTATGTGCTGGTAGAAAGACAAATAAATGGAAGAACATCCCACTCATCCAGATGTACTTTTGGTACCTAGATTTATACCTGGAGTGAGTTAGACACCCAAATAAAGACTGCTTTGTACTTTTTTCTGGTCACTGATAGGAGCATAATAAAAGTAGTGCTAGTGAGTCCAGATGAGGGCCATGAAGATGATCAGAGGCCTGGAGCAGCTCTCCTAAAAAACAGGCTGAGAGAAATGGGGTTGTTCAGCCCTGAGAAGAGAAATCTCCAGAGATAGCTTAGATCAGCCTTTCATTATGTAAAGGGAGCTACAAGAAAGCTGGAGAGCAACTTTTTCCCCATATTAGAAAGAAATTATTTCCTGTGAGGATGGTGAGGCACTGGAATGTGTTGCCCAGAGAAGCTGTGGTTGCCCCATCTCTGGAAGTGCTCAAGGCCAGGTTGGATGGGGCTCTGAGCAACCTGGTCTAGTGCAAGGTGTCCCTGCCCATGGCAGAGGGGTTGGAACAAGGTGATTTTAAGGTCCCTTCCAACCCAAACCATTCTATGATTCTATATTGCACATGAATTACAATAGTAATGTATTTTATACATGTTGCATTCAGAAACGGGTCATATTCCCATGTTTTACTTCAGAAATTCAAAAGTTTCAGAACTGGATGAACTGAAGGTGCATTTTTTAGGAATGGTCCTACTCCAGATATGCTCAGGCTTACAAGTTCTCCCACTTCAGCTAAGTTGGTAAGCTCTTGAAAATAAATAACAAAAGGTGTCCTTCCTTGATTGTCGTTAATGGAGATCAGCTGTCTATGGAAAAATGAAATAAAAATTACTAGATTTTAAATTACCTATTTATAAAGCCTGTCATCACCTATTGGTTACAAATAACTTTTGTAACTATTTACATATATTACTTTCATTACTATTGCAATGCCATAATTGTACTGGTTATCCAGTTGCCATGAAGTCTGTATGACAGGTAGGACAGCAGTTTCAATCAATCTAAAGTATATTCTGTTCTGGTACAAATATGAACGTATATATGAGTAAACTATGCCAGATTTCTTCATACCAGTTAATTCTATTCCTTTTACAGATTTAGAAGGAAATTAAATTGTAATATCAGACCATATATTTTTCCATATATTATGAGGTTAAAACTTTAACACATCCTGCTATATTGTCCTTGAGATTTCATGTACTCTCTTCATTATTTAGCTCATCATCTATTTTCAAGTTTCGAAGGATAAGAACAAGATAAGGAAGAGAATGAAAAGGATCAACAGAAAGAACAAGGCCTAAATCCTTACATGTAATTGTAAGAGTGCGTAAACACAGTGCATCTTGAAGGAAGCCACATGTAGATAGGACAAGATCAGTATTCCAAAATTTCAGAAACTACTTGGGTTTTAAAAAGAATCATAGAATAATTTGGGTTGGAAGTGACCTTGAGAATCCTCTAGTTCCAAACTCCCTGCCATGGACAGGGACACCTTCCACTAAACCAGGTTGCCTTGAATATTTCCAGGGATAAGGCATTTGCAATTTCTCTGGGCAACCTATGCCAGTGCTTTACCACCCCTCACAGCAAAGAATTTCTTCCTAATATCCAATTCAAATCTACCTTCCTTCAGTTCAAAGCCATCACCCCATGTCCTATCATTATCCCCTTGTAAAAAAGTCCTTTTCCAGGTTTCTTGTAGGCCCCATTGAGGCACTGGAAGGTTGCCACAAGCTCTCTCTGAAGCCTTCTCTTCTACAGGCTGAACAGCTCAAATTCTCTCAACCTTTCTCTCCATCTTCATTGGAGAAGTGTTCTGTCCCTGTGATCATCTTTGTGGCCCTCCTCTGGACCCACTCCAATATATCCATATCTGTTCTCTTCTGAGGGCCCCAGAGCTGAAGGCACTACTCCGAGTGAGCTATCACAAGAGACTAGAAGCAATGATAGTTATGAATCCCATTGTATTTGGGCCAAATTTTGCTCAGGAACTCCTTCTGCAAGTCTGTAAATGAATTGCAGTTCAGGAGAATGAGAACTCTAAAACTAGCGGCAGGTTCTAACAAAACTTATTGTAATAGGAACAAGTCAGAGAAGCCAGTTCTTTAGCTTAGTTTGACCCTGTCAATCAGTAAAACATGATAGAAAGGGAGTCTAAAGTCAGCTTTTTCTTAAAGGAAATGGGAAATTGGTGTATATCTGTAACAATTTTTGCCCTAAAACTGTATCAAATAGTTTTACTTTCCATTCTTCAAATTAGTTTAATCCTTTACCATAAAGATGATAATGCATGTGAACTACTGCAAATAATAATAATAAAAAAAAACCCCAACAACCAAAACAAACAAAAAAACCCCAAACAACAAAGTAATTCAGGTTTAATAGAAAAAGAATTGAAGCACCTACGCTGTCTTTCTGGTAACAGAGAAGCAAATTTCTCTTCATGGCAGGAGAATTTTTATGGGTTGATGAGTTTCTAAGTGACAACCAAGCAAGGAACCAACAAAACAAAAAGTAAGGCAAATTTCTAGATGCTAAGGTATCTGGCTAAGTTTGAAAAAAAACTTAGTTATATCAATACTTTTAGGATTTCAAGTATTTCATGTGTTCTAGTGGAGTATACAACCTTTTCTAAGCTTTCTCTTTTATTTTTCAATAATTATTTCTTCCTAAGCTTTTGCAAACTATTTTTTGACTATTTTTACATATAATAAAATAAAGTCTAGCATATAAATTCCTTTGAGGTTATTTATATGAAATAAATAAAAGGAGCAGAGCAAATACGCTTTTCTTCTCTGCAAGCCTTATTTGATCACCCTTTTCCAGGGTGTAAATATTGCCTTCTATTTCTTTGCCTACAACTAGGTAAAACAAGGAATTACAAAGAAGCAGTAAATCTAAATTATATAGAAAAGATGAATAAGTACCATAAGGAGAGTGCTAGGTCTTGTGGATAATGTCTACATAAATTCAGTTGGAGATTCAGTTCCCTGGTGACTTATCTGGACTAGGCACTTACAAAAGTAATTGTGGAAGAAAGACTATCTCATACACAATTTCATTTCTTTCTGTGTGCAGGCAACCTTCCATGGCATCATTCACAACTCTGTTAGAGCATGCAGACAGGCAGAAAACATGGAAGAGAAGCAGCCTAAGCCTCACATCAGACATGCCACAAGGTGATGGGCAATGCTACTGAGTGAGTAGTAAATTATTACCGGCTTGAAGCAATGAGGAAACAATGTATTTAAGTTTGGCCCCTGAGGTGTGGCTCTGGGACACATTACCTCCTGTGACTCCCACTGGAAGGTTAAACACCAACCTTTGCTTAGGGCTGTGCCCAAGGGTATCTTTTGGAAGCAAATTCAGGCTTTTATTTCTGCTCTTACCTTTATGTAGTCAGCCAAGAGTGCTGGTCCTGTCTTCCCCTTAAGGGTGCAAGGCAAAGCTGTATTCAGACCAGTATTCAGATATTCCTGAATTAATTTTGCATCATTGTACTTAGTTGTAGGTGAAATGTTGTGGCTTCTGGAGCTCTAGTTTCATAAAGATGCAAATGACATTTAGTTTGGCTGCATATATTTTTGGCTGCTTTGGCTTTCCCAGAGGTGGGCTGAGCTTTGAACGGCAAAGAGGCAGATAACCGATGCAGGGGGTAGCCTGGGCTGCAGAAAACTTTCTGTTTATAAGACATATTCTCTAAAGGATTGTATATTCGTTAAAGCATTCATGATTTGGGCGATGGGCTTTCGATTCTGCTCTGCTTCCTGTATGTATGTGGTTGTGGAGGCTAAATGTAATTTAGTATCTTGATTTCTCCAATATTTTCTCAGATTTTAATTTGGCTGCTAATGGGGATGTTGTAGTACATCTTAGTGTCATTATATAGTGCAGTTAATTAATACATCACATATGGGGGCAATGCTTCTAGGAATTTTTGATTGATTCTATACATGGCCAAATAAAGCTCAGAAATAATGTGAATGCATTCTACCCATGCTATTTGTTACTTAGAGTATTTAGTAATAATTACTTCTTTGCCATAATTTTCTACAAGGTTTCCGTGGGGCATTTCTACATTATAGGAAGTTTACTGTGTGAAACACGTCTGCCTGAAACTAGGAGGCATGTATAGGCTTCTGGCTTGCTTCAGCACTCATTTTCTTCTGCTTGTTCTGTATTTCAAAGCTACTGTATGGCTTGGGGCAGGCATTAGGAAGTCCTATATCTTAATATCTGCAGTATCACTGGCAATTTGCTGGATGTCCTAAGCTGATGGTCACTGAAAGCAGTGGAGTGCATACTCTATATTTTTCAGTTTGCACATCTCTACCAGGCGTCATTGTTAAGCTTTGGGGCACATCATAAGTATTTTTCTTGAGAAGTAGGCTGGAGAGGATTTCACATGATGTCATGTCTTCTGATACTAACAATTAAGGAACTTACAGGACACAAAGAGATATAATCAATAAAGGAACTTACAGCATACAAATAGATATAATCAATTTGAAAATGAGCATCCCAGAACTTCTCGACAGTCATTATTAAGCTTCCACATGTATTACTTCAGTTAGTTTATTCAGAGAGAGATTCCCAGGTAGGAGCCAAAGGTCGTAAAATGGCCCTTTGCTCTCCCTAGTTAATGATAGGCTATGGCCAATAGAACGTCCTGATTCATTGACAACATTAATATTCCAGTGTCCTGAAATACAGAAGGTAATGGAGTGGTAAACAACTCTGCACAGTGGTAGGTGATAATACACAAAGAGAGACACGTTCCTAATGGGAATATCCATGCACTGGTCTTTTACAGCAGCTGGAGAGCAATTTCCTATTCTTGTCTCACTTCGATGTCAAAATAGTTATTAAACAGCTAAGTACCCCCAGTTGGCAAATGGTCTTTATAGGAAGTCTGCCCACAAATATAAAACAGTGGGACTGAATGGCAAGTATGTATATCTTGTACCAGTTTGTGCGGATTTGCTAAAACACCAGCAGAAGTTCACACAAAAAGAAACTGTAAATAGTCTGTTAACTATCCTGTCACAAGGAAGAATGTGTATGTGTCTACAAAATGAGAGTAATTTCTAGAAGTGACCTACTGCACAAGAGCCTTCATAACAGCTAAATGTGATTTAACAACAAAGACACTATGGTTTAATGTCCTCCTTTGGTAAATTACTGACCAGTTACTAATGGGTACTGAAAGAACACATTGCATCTGCCTATCTTTATTCAAGAGTCTGGGTAGTAACTTTAAGAAACGCAGTAATGTGTTTTGTCTGGTTTATATGTACTTTTGTTCCTGTAGAAGTAATTCACTGAAGTGTTTTCCTCCTGGGCACAGTATAAAGACAACCGTAAATGTTCTGTACAAGTAATTCCCACTTGTTTGTTAATGAATGGCTCACAGGAGTAAGACACATGGGCACTAGAGATGAAATATAGCACAGGACCCAAGTAGATAGACTCTGCTTGTGCCAGAGTGCAGTTGTGCTGTCTGCACCCAACATTGCTGGAGGCAGATGTGTTGAGCAGCACAGTGCAGGGATGCAGTGAGAGTTCTGAACAGCATTAGCTCATCCAGTTAGTTTGGCCTTGGAAGCCAGAAAGTGACAGCAGCAGCCGTGGAGCAGTGCAAGGTGAAGGCTCACTTCAGGAAGCTGGTCCCAGTGAGATACAGAACACTGGCAGTTGCTTTCATGTGCTGCAAACAGATTCAGAAACCACAGCCTGGAACTGCGCTGGTGTTACATGGTGTTCTAAAGCTGGTGTTACGTGTGTGTCTTGTCTCTCTGATAGTAATTATTTTTTCCTTTTTCTTTTTGCAAATGTAAAAGCAGTCATCAGTATTTCTGTGTCTCTGTTCTGCAGTTTGAGAAATAGTTTCTCCTTCTCAGTTGCAGATTTCCCCAGCACACCTACATATGTCAACACACTTTTACATATTATTTTAAGGTAAAGGTTTGAGTGTGCATGAATACCAACATCAACGTGCTTTAATTTGTCTGGGCTTATTGGAGCCAAAAGACTTGATTTGAACTAATTCACTCAAAATCTCAGTCTGATTAGAATATATCCATAATACCCATCTAAAGTTATTCTAAAAGATAGATTTACTTAGATTGTGGTTATTTGAGCTCTTAATCTGTTAAAGCAACAGGGGGGAAACATTACCACTGAAAAAGGTTTAAGTGAATAGTTCTTAGTGCTGTTTCATTTCTCTTGTAGCAGATCACGTACACACCCCTCTTTCTTCAGTGGCAGTAATTTCTTTAGCTACTGCTGTTTTTCAAAATTCTGACTTGACTGTGATGAATAGGAGATGTCAGGTGAATAGGAGGAGTCTCAGGAGCAACAAAGTTTGCTTCTGGAAAAGCAAAAACATACTTCAGGCTTTCCCTAAGGAAATTTAAGCTAGTTTTAAAAAGAAAAGCCATTAGACTGAAATGGGTGGGTGAACAGTGACTAGCAAATATCTGTACTTAATATTGTTTATGCAGTAAGACCTCTTTTTATTTGATCAATGAATAGTAGAAGAAAAAATAATTTAAATTTTCTAATGTTATTGTTCTCATTGCAGTTTTCAGTTTTACAATTTTTAATAATCATACAAAATTCATCATTTCATTGTCTTGATCCCTTTATAATTGATGCTGTCCTGCTTTTGTTTTGTTTTGTTCTTGTCTAGAAATGGTTTGCTCATGTAATTTTTTCTGTCCAGAAAATGTCTACCTGACAAGACCAGATTGTTGGATAGCTGTGATACTCAGGTATGCAATTTGAACTATTCTGGGAGTGACAGCTAAAAGGAGTTTGAACAACAGTGCTTGCTAAAGACAAGTCCTCATGGCTGAGTAAACCAGCTGAGGAATCCCAAATGCAAGTAAGCCATTCACAAAAGTCAATGAAGTGTGTGAATGGGATGGCTGAATTATCTTGCTTTCATTAATAGCTGCTCTTAATGGGCTCCTGAGCTACCTTAGATATGAACCACAGCTGTAGAAGAAACAGTCAGCAAAGCCCGCTTGTCTAATGCAAACAGAAGCGATTTAGTTCCAGGAGGATGTTAAACAGAGAAAGACGTGATGGAAATGGTATCAGCTATTGCTGGTAAGAAGTCAAGGACTGGGAAATTCAGTAAGAAGCCATTTTCCTACAACATACAACAGCATATTCATCCACCCTCTTGAAAATAATGAAGTAAGCTCAAATTAATATAAAAAAGAAAGAATCAAAGATGTATATATTTACTTTTGAATAAGACTTTCCTTCCTGTAGAATATCAGAAGTAGTATACAAGTTGTCTTAATAGAAGACTAGTTTTGGATTACTGAATCCTGCTTGTGCCTTTAATGTGTTAAATAATGTTAATGTGTTAAATAATGACACTGTGATCATTTCTGCATCCATATCTCACAGAGATACCTCACTATTCATAGATGATGTGCTGTGGTTTTTCAGTGTGTGAGGAGATGCAAAAGAAGAATAAGCTTACACCTCAACTTTATGTAGTAGAGAGGAACATAACAGTGTTCACTTTCCTGGGATCTCTTGAGGAAGTTTCATAGACACTTCTCACTCACTGGCAAATCCTCTTCATACTACAGTTAGTAACAAACCTTTCAGTGAAAAAAGATTTGTCAGGAAATACTGATTTCTTGATGCAGAACACCAGTTGGCTTTTTTTTCTTTGGCACTGAAAATCCAGGGAGTCTAATCTCCCTCTACACTCTGGGAATCATGAAGTGTTAGTGTAGGTTCCATGGCTCTCTGGCTTCTGAGCAGCCTGCAGATGGGGTCTACCCCGGTTTTGATGCCCACACAGGTTGCCCTGAGAAATTGTTCCTGTCAATTCTGATTATTAATTTGTTAGAAGAATACCGATAGGGACTTTAAATTCCTTGAGCAGCTGCAAGGCACCTGGAGCACTTTCCTTACAGCTTCAGATTCTGGGAATACAAGTAACTGAAGAGAATGTCACACCTTTTCCAGCCAAATGTAAACAAGAGTAAGCAAACTCTGCTTTTCAGGGAACTTGACAACTCCTTGTACTTCACACCTGCTTCAGAACAGACTGTGTTTTAGGCATATTCTGGGCAGCAACATTTTGAAATTAATTCATTCTCTCTTATGCTAAATCTTAGCTCGCTTATTTCTTCACACAGTACTGTACCAGAATAACAAGCCATACGTAATTAGAGACCTATTGTAAATTGGAAGAATTATGTAATATGTGTTGGGAGATCAATATTTGGAATTAATATAATAGAAGTTTGTTTTCTAAATATTACTGTTCCTATTGATCAGTGCAATTTCATTTATTTTCCTGTGTATTACAATCAATAACAGGAAAACTTCATTTTCTACTATGTCCAGTGGAATAGTACTGGAACACTTTGATTCTTAATCAATTTTAATTGCCAAAAATGAACTCAGTACAGAGCAATCAGCTTCAGACCAAGTTATCCCACAATGTTTACAAACAGCTGGTGAAAACTGAAATAGAATCTGGGTCCTTCTCAGGTCTAAGTTTGTAATCAGACTCTACCTTATTAATAGATAGATACCAAAAATCTAACACTCATGGCAGGAAAAGAATAAAAACCAATTAATTCTGCTTTCAGAATTTTTTTAGGGCAAATCAAGAGAATGATTTCTTTATATATGCTGACCATTTCCATCTTTGTTATTTATGGTTAAATATGACATGTATTTTTTTTAATGGAAATTCAAAGGTAACCACAAGAGAAAAGCCCTAATTTCTAGATACATTTATGATCCCAGGCAAAAGATTGCCAGATTCTAAAAGCCGAAATACTGCTGTCTGCCTTCACAGTGTCCCAGGTGCAGACTAGCCATTTGCTTTCCTGCCATGAGCTATCAATCTGCTTTCAAATGTGTTTTCTATAAAAAGTATTTTAATGGTCATGATGGAATATGTGTGTGTGTGTGTGTGTGTGTGTGTCTATAGAGTACAAAATTAAGTGCAATAAACCAAGTTTTCTGAGGAAAAGACATAACAGTAAAGTCTGTTTTTTCTTTTGAATGGAATCTTCCAGTTTCTGGTAAAACGTGTCAAATATGCTAAATAACAATATAGCTTCTAAAGGATAACATGTAGGAGGAAAAAGAAGTCCTACAAGTAAACAAAGTGTGTATTCCCCACTCATCTGTGATATCTTTGGTGGGGTAGTCACTGTATTCAATTTCCTAAAGCAATACAATTTACAAAGGCCCCCAAGAGGGAGAAGAATGACTGAGATTGTATTAGCCTTTGTGTTTGATATATGGGAAGTTACTCAAAGCTGCAAGGAAGAACAACATGCAGAAGTGGCTTTGTTGTTGTTGCATTTGTTACATTGCCAAAATTTGAGTTTACTGACGACTACAGTTCAGTTTGCAAACTAAAGTGATGTCTTATTTGATCTAAAATAGGATCATACTCTCATCACTTCAAAAGAAAATACAAGTAATTTTTATATAACTATGAAAATGCAAAGAGATTTTAGCTTTTCAAATAGTGCTTCTGAAAACAAGTTTTCAGCTGATATGGTTTTCTTTGTAGCAATTGAGTAAGAACTTTTGAAACAGTAGAAATCAAGCCTATTGAAATCAATCACTCCTTTGTTAAAGATGCTGTAAGTTCAAATGTACTTAAATTGTAGTAACTTCCAATTTAATACACTTTAAAATATCCAAGTGACATTATATTACAGAAACTAATCAGGGAAATACATAACTGTTTGGAACCACTCAGAAAATTCTGAAGTAAATCTTAGCATCTTCTGGACAGGTTGTATGTAAGAATTTTTTGGCAACTCAAAAAACACCCCCAAAACAACAAATTAAACAACCCTGGCAAGCATGTAACAGAAATTAGAATTACTTTAAAAAATAGGAAAAGAGAAATAACAGTCTTATTTGGAATATTTTGCTCACTATCTTTAACTTCAGTCCACATTCTTCTCACTTGATAAGAGTATCATTGAGGTAGCTGAATTATGAAAATAGACCACTTAATGCTATTTTTAACCTTAGGAGGCATCTCCAGAAAGAAGTTAATTTTTATTTTGGAATATCCTGAGTTTCCCTGTGGACTGCCTGTGTCTTTCCATTGATTAGGGAATGCTGAAGTGAGTATGGTCCTAACTTTAGTGAGGTATATAATATAAGGTTAAATTAAATTGTATCCAACTCCAAAATATTGAAGTAGTAATTCAGAATGAAGCCACACTGATGCATCTGGGAAGCATGGCAAAAATTCTTGCATCTAAAGAAAAGGTTCAAAGCATTATATAGTTTAAGAGAAAAGTGAGTAAGAGTGTATATGCTAAATGCATGTGGTAAAATAACACAGGAAACAAGATGGTGGAATCTTTTGTTCTTCCTATCCATAACAGGAACAAGGAAATATTCTGTGGAATTGTAAGATAATAAACTCAAAACTCATGAACAGGAAAAAAATCACTCAGTCCATAACTACAACCCTAATAATTAGAGGTAGGAGTGGCAAAGAGGTCAGTCAGTTCTTGTAGGCATGAGTCACATTATTTCAAGTAAATAATAAAATCACTGAATGCTCTGGTCTGTAAATATAAATCCTGTCTTTTTTTTTTTTTCCCCCAACTCTTTAGGCTTAAATGTTTCCTAATTTTATTAAAAATGTCTCTTGCTTATATAAAGCCTAAACATTAAAAATATTGTCTAGACTCAACCCCCTGCTGATGGTTTTAAATTTTTTAAGCTGTGTTGCTCATACACTTCTGCTTTCTATTTCAGAAACTTTTTGACCTCTCAGAAACCTCCCTTATAATGAGAAACTGACAGTGTTTAGCTTCTTTTTCCTCTGTTAGATTATTTTCTAGGTCATGAAGCTTCAGCTTAAGTGTTACTGATAAGCACCACTGCTAGAGCTAAATGAGTTATGAACAGAAGAATTTAAGAAAGGTCACCCTGATTCAAACCAGTCACCTAGTTCTCTTACAGTGGTAAATACCTGTTGCTTAGTAAGGAGCTCAAGAACAGGATAAGTATGCCCCTGGTATTCCTTGTTGGAAGAAAACTGTGTTTATTCCTGGAGTTTTGTTTGAATGTTGTTTTCCAGTTCCTATTACAGTTTTGAGCAGCCTGCAGGTTTTGAAGGTGCTTTGGTAGTAGTTAACTGGGGTTGACTTCTTTCTCCATAGCTTGCAGCTAGAGAATACTAAAGGAATTTCAATTACTTACTTCTGCAGAAATACATTTGGGCCTCTTCCTCTTTCCTCTCTCCCACAGCCTACAAATCATTATAAACATACTTCCATTGATATAACTGAAAAGTAAATACGATTTTAGGAATAGTGCCCCATATTAATATAATCAGCTAAATTATGATAAACCTATTTATATATAAAGAGAGCAAAATTTAATCTACCATAATTTATTATGTGAGAGAAAGAAAACACATTTGCTCAAGAGAAAAATAAGAAACAGAGATGTTTACTAATATTTCTTGTAGATCTACCACCACTGATAATCCAGAGTATTCAATCTTATCTAAAGACTATATATACCAGAATAAAGAGATGATATCACAATTAATATGATTCATCCTTAGATTTGGTGATCAGCCTATAGTAATGAAGGATGCAGTGCCCTTATGCACTATGTTTTATAACTAATAATTAATCCAAATTAATTAAATAACACAGATTCTTTGATGTAGAAGAGAGATACATTTTTATCTCACACTACTTACATTTTGATATCTGCTTTTTAATGCCACTAATGTTGTATATAATGACTCTCCCAAAGTGACACAACATACACATTGGGATATCATCATTTCTCTTAGCAATTTGAGATGTCTGTACATGTAGGGCCAGAAAATCAAATAGTGTCCTTTGATTAACAAATATGTCATCCTTGAGGTTCAAAGAGATTTAGCTTAGAGTGAGAACTTTATATGCAGCTGGTATTCACATCCATATGGGACAACAGTTGCCACCCCATTAAAGATCCCGAGCTTGCTTACTTGATTGCGTTAGAAGGTACTTGTTACCTCAACATGGCCATTGTTATTTTCACCCCTGCTCTGACATGGAGGAGTGGGATAAAGATAGTTGTTGCAAGGTCACTGGCACAGGACGTGATGATGCAAAGTGATGCAAACTGATAGAATAAACCAAGAGTTATTGCCTGACCTAATAGATGGACTGTGATAGTTGTTGTACAAGGGAATAGGGAAGTAAAAACTTGTATCTTATGTGGTTTCTTCAGATATGGAATACTGCACTGTTGAAGTGGCATTCTCCCTGTCTCTCTGCCTCTCTCAAACAAGTAGTAAAAAAAGAAAGTAAAATTGGACACGTAAAAATAGATTAAGGAAATTTAAATTTGTTCAAGAGGAGAAACAAGTAAAGCAGGTAGAATATTGAGATCATAGTTTCAAATGTTTTAAAATTATTTTACTGAATCTCAATAAGGAATATGTTAGTTGTACTTCTCAGTGATTCCTCTTTTCACAGTAGAAGTTAAGTGAAATATAAATAAGCAGAAGTAAAAATGAAAAGCTTAATTATGCACTGTTTCCTCCTCTGTCTTAATATTCATATTAATATCAAGAACAGTAAGTCTCTAAATTTATCTGGCTCTCTAAAATAATGTTTGATGATTACTTGGATGGACACTGGAGCTCTAGGATTCAGAGAAGGAAAAATTAAAACAAGACATTTATGAGACAGGAAGCACAGGGAAAAGTAGAATTTTGTTGATGCCCAAGCGTGATCCTGGTTTCCCACTCTCGCAGGGAATATGCTTAGGACATGGGAATATTTACCTCAGCTTAATGCAGGAGCACCACAGTCTCAGTGTTCATCTCATCAAGGTGCTAAGCTATTTTTTGTAGACTGCAAGGATCTGTGGAGACAACAACTATTGAAAAAGCAGAGAGAGAATCAGGCTGGAAGACGGCCAAAAGAGGAATACCTTAACCTTACACTTTGCAGTCCATCTTGTTTAGTATTTTCATCTGTGCTTTTGGCATCCATAACTGATTGCTGAGTATGCAAAGTTTGGAGTCGCCATCCATATAGAAAAAGACTGTATTGAAAGGATATGGTGATACTGAGGACTCAGGTAGTTTTAACATAATGAAAAGAAAGAAATACAATAGCAATACAATAATCAGTTAGCTAGAAGTTCATTCATTGGAATCAATAGAAAAGAATAGGACTTGTGTATATTACTGGATTTCAGGGTGAGTATTGTGGTAAGTTCTGGGATGTAGCCATTGAAAACAAATACCATTCACTTGTGCTTCAGGTTGTATTTTTGTGATGAGGAAGTACTGTTGCCAGCCTACAAAGCTTAGCAAAACTTCACTTGTATGTATCCTGGTTGGCTCTTTTCAAGAAGGATTAATTAAAACTTCTTTTGAAGTGTAGGATTTCTTTTAAAGGGTAAAAAACAGCAGCAGAAGAAACAGTGTTAAAGGACAATACTCACAATAGGTTGTGAACTTTCTGATTAAGTTTAGGCTAGAAATTATATGAATACGCTTAACCAACAGAAAGTATTTGAGATAAGGTTTTCAAGACAATGTGTGGCAAATGTATGCAGGAAATATGCAACATGGTGCCCGTAGTCCCTGGATTTAGTGACCAGGACAGTCCTCATAGTCTCATCTTCCTGTATCTCTCTTCAGTATTACCTGCATTTCCATTAATTTTTCTTCACATTTTAAGACGAGAGTAGAGCCCATAAAGCTTGATGATGTCCTGAACCAAGATTAAGCTAGTGAGGGCCTTTCAGAACAAGTACCTCTGGTTTTAGTGTCACCTCAATTCAGCACTGCAGTGAGCAGAAATGGCTTATCAAATGGTCCAGCAAGGAAACAGGAGGAAAACTGTAAGAATGTGCACCCAGGGGCCAAGGTACAGGATTGAATCCTTAGTCCCAGGAACAAAATTTTCAGCAGCTCCCAAAACTGGATGCATGCCTGTGTCATCATATCAAACAGAGTCAACAAGGTGGTACAACAGTTAAAATTTAGAAGGGTTTCCCAAATGATGTGTTTAGTATGTGGATTCTTATTTTCATGTAGAAGATGGCATTAATACTTCTTCTCTGCAACTGTTCAGCTTATTTTTCTGTATTGCCAATAGTGTGACTTTGTAGGAAACAGCAGTTTAAAATACGTTAGTCTGAAAAAGGCTGGATCCTCTGCTTAATTTTATTTGTGCAGCTTCACGAGAATAATGTTCCCATTATTTCCTTTCCTGTTTTCACTTTAAAGTTATCATGTTTTTATTCTAAATGGTATTCTTGAAAATTCACTAATAATATTTCTGATCAAGACTTCCAGATACCAAAAATTTGCCATAGCAGATTGATGTAGTTAGTTATTAAATATAATACTGTCAAGTTATTTTGCATATTTGGACGACATCCGTCTTCCTGTTTGTTTACTTACTGATTTACTGACCTGAGTCAGTTAGTTTATGGCTGCTATTTTGGTAATGTGGAAGTGCATGCTGTGTATACTCTGCACCTTGCGGCCTTTGGAATTTCAGGGAGATAAGCAGCAATCCAGTTCATATTCCCTCAATTCAAAGTGGAGTGCCCTTCGACTTCAAAGAATCTCTGTCACTTTTTGCACCAGTAGCGACAGACTGTCTCTTCCCATTCCACTCCACTACTGTCCAATGGACTGCAAAACAAGTACAGCATTCCTTTTAAATTGGCATTTGAAATAACACCTGCAAACTTCTCCAAACTGATTGTAACTTTTAGTGCAGATTTGTGTAATAATATAATAACTGTTTTTAATAAACCAAACTGGAGGAAAAATAGTTTTGGTGGGTTTTTTTCTCAAAAATTGAAGTATCAGCAATTGCTTTTTCTTCAGCGCAGAATAAAATAAAATCAGAACCGTGTTAAAATCTTCTGAGTCATGATAAGGGCACCTGAAATATATGAGATTCAAGGTTATGTCTTTGCACTAAACTAGGCAGATTCTTGACACTGTCAGTTCTGAAGTTTTTCCTTCCTCTGTGACTTTAGCCAGGAATACCATTCTGATCATGTGAAGACTTCCAAAAGACAGATTTATAAGAATATGTATGTTCCACTTAAATGTTTGGATTGTAGTAAACTGGAATTAACCAACAAAAATCCCCACTATATCTAATGCATCATTCTTAAATAGCAACAGGTTTTAAAGTACACGTCAACAACGAAGTAGTATCGCCCGCCATTTATGTCTTTTTTTGTTGATAAAATTGCCATAATCAATACCTTAAGTCATAAATTGTGTTGGCAGTTGGTTGGGGTTTTTTTGCATCATAATTAATTAAATTATTTGACTCTGGTTTATGTGATGTAAGTTCAAAGTAATTGCTAATTATTACAAGATTATTGCTGCTCCTCAACCAAGGTTCACTTTTTCCTTTATCACAATTTAGATAAAGAAAAAAAGCATGAAATTTTGCACTCACAAAATCTCAACTGCCTTGTAGAAATATTTCAGAGGAAAATTCCTTTATGTGCAATGACAGAGGAGAGGCTTAGGTTGGGCGTTTTGACATTGGGAAGCATCCTAAAGGTAGGAATAGCTTTAAACTATCATCAGATCCAAGATGCTTAAGGCAGCTCTGTCCCCACAGGTCACTGAGTGCCCTCAAGCCCAGGCAGATCACAGGGTCACTCCTTTTGCTGGAATTAGCTTTGGATTGCAACAGGGAGGTAAATTTATTCATGTGGCTGGGTTTTCACAAACTGGTTAAACCATCCACATCCACCCCATGGCCTACCAATTGAAACAAGTATGAATCACTGCAGGGCAGTGGCTGCTGCCAGATGAGCAGACCTCAGCACGTAATTCATGGAGGGCAGGGACAGCAGGACACACTTTGGGGAGGCTGGCGGGGTGTCTCCACCTTCAGGTATCACAGGTGATTTTGAACAATCAATCTATGAGCCTGCCAAAACAGGAGCACTGGGGATGGTGTATTGAATCAGGAGTGGCTTTAGGTGAAATCAGTTGAACTTTTTCATGTGAGCATGCACACATTTAGCTAGGCAGGGGAGGCATGAATGTTGGATTTCACAGAGGCATGGTATATGGAGAATCAGGAAAAGAAAAGACTCCCTCTCCACAGATCAGCCAAAAATCAAGATCAAGAAATATCAGAGCCCACTTATAAACATAAGAAATGAGTGTAAAATTACCATGCTAGCAATTGAAATTATTCTACTTAGTTGCCTGTTATTTAAGAGTCTTTTGGTTTTTCCTAAGAAATTAATCTGTTTTGCTTTTGCTCTTAGGTTAAACTACGGTAAGCTGAATACTTGTATACAGAAACAATTCCAAGCTGCACCTTAATTTTCCTTTTTTGTCCACTGGATCGCTGAAGTCTGTGCTTACTGTTTCTGTCCCATTCTTCCCCCAGCTTTTTTAGCATAAAACAAAATGATGATTTTTAAAGATCACCAAATACAATCTGCATTATGACTAGAGAAACCAGTAGTCACTTGTGTCTTGTGCCCAGTATAAACATTTGTGTTGGTCAGGCTGATGTGAGTACCTGGAAGGAGGATATGCATTGAAAAATGATGAAGCTGAATTGGAAAGGATGGAGAGAGAATCATATCTTAAGTATTGGGTTGAAACATCGTACACAAATTGCATTTTGAGTGTTCCTTAGGTCTCACTATTAGGGATTTTTGGTAAGTATTGACAGAAGTCATGCATGAAAAGGAAAGAGAGCAGAGACATGGAGAACAAAGAACAGAGAAATACAAGTGGGATGCCAATAACTTGGGAATGAGATGAGTACAATAGGGAAAGTCTGGAAGATGCAGACTGTCACTGGTGGAAATCTCTGTGGTCACCTTTGACTTGTAGCAAGCCCAGAAGAGTCCTAATAAACAACAGAAGAAATTTCCTTGAAATTGGAACTGAAAGAAAGAGTACGTTTAATACACATAGCGTTTTATAAAAATACGTGGGGTTTTTTCCTGAACATAAATGATAAAAAGTATCAAGTGTCTGGTGATACGTAAGAACTTATTTTTCCGCCCCATTCCCTTTTCACTGCTCATTGCACTGAGAGCTCACACAGATATAATCCCTTATGGAGGGGACTCTCCTTAATGAAGGTCCTGGGCTGTGTCGATGTTTGTCATTCATACAGTCGCACTCCTACTAGATTAGCTTCTAATCTAATATAAATGTGGGGTTCATGAAAAACAGTAATAGCAACAAGAACACACCAGAAAAATCTCACAATATGCCTAAAATGTCTGCCAGTTTCAGGAATATTTGAGGCAAAAAATTAAGGTTCTGGTAAGAATCTCCTTCACTTACTATCATTAAAGTGAGTCTTGTCTTGAAATTAGTCACGAAGAATTCAGCTAATTTCCTCTTCCACTCTACTTCCCAGCCAAATCTATTCCCAACTACCTCTCTGATTAATTCATCCTCACCCTAGTCTTCATCTTATTCACTTTAACTGATAGTAATGTGTGTGAGCTGAATTAATACACTTTCTAATGTAATTTCAGAAGTTCATATTTATATGTTGTAACATAGTGCTCTGCAACATCACTTAGTCCAGCAGTATTTGTCCAACTCCTTGCAGCATAAACTTGCACAGCTGCACTAATTTCACTTGGAGAGTGGTTGGCAAAATGTCAGCTGTTGAATCAAGTAAATTCACTATGAATTCCTGTGATTCTGCGTTCATCTGTATATAAACCACATAAATTTTCACCAAATCATACAGTTATGTTGGTACAATGACATTCACAATAATTACTGTTCTATATAACTATGTATACAGTTGGCATTATGGCATAAAAATATATACTGGAACTATATTCCATTCAAAGCTTAACCTGCTTATGCATTTAAAAGACTCTAATATAAAAAGAGTGCATTTTCTTGAGGAAAGACAGGAGTGATAGCAAATGATTTATGATAGTTTATGTTGCATCAGGAGATTTTTCACACTTCACTTGCCAAATCTTTGCTATTTATTAATTTATTTTTCCTTTCATGAGAGTTCTCAGTTTGACAAGGAGGTGCTTCTTAATTTCACATCACCTTAAACAGATTTGTGGCAAATGCTAATATTAAAAGTTAATTGTAAGTTCTACATCTAAATTAGAATAACTGAAATACTGTGTGTGCTTTCTGGAGAAAACAGATACAATTTTAAGGATTCTTTAAACTTAAATTGTCTTCTACCTCAGCTTTGAAAAAATTGCCAAGAAGTAATCTTCCTTTACAGGACACAGATCATGTGAAGGGTATACAAGATACTTGTATAACACTTATACTAAGATACTCATAATTCTTTTCTTTAAGCCATTATTTACACAATATTTCCAGATATGACAATGCTGGAGTTCAGTCAGTTGCTAGAAATAAAATATAATGACTCAGGCCACAACACCATTATTTTTATAGTAAATAGAAATTTTCCTTGTGCAGTCTTTCCGGAAGTCAGGAAATATCAGCTGTTGTGTGATATGATATCTTTATTGCAAGCATAATACTCAACCAATGTTTTTTGTTACTGATACAGAGTCAGGTTATAGGAAACTATGTAAGGGCTTCCATAAAAAACATACAAGAAAATGGACTCTAATAAATACATATATGCAAATGTATTCTTGTACAACTATATATTTTGTACACGAGCTCACGTATACTCAGTAGACTCTTGGTTTAGCATGTCTTGATGTACCTATAGGAGATTGACGATTGTCAGTCCCTTCCTCTGTCCTCTCTGTGGCCTACTGAAATATTAATGAATTACACAATTCCCTGATATCGACAGTCATTTGATACCCTGCCAACTTAAAAAAATTCCATAAGCAGTCACAAATACACTTTGAACTATTAACTTGTTGTTGTTAAAAGAAACACCGTGTTGGCATTTTAACAGCGTTGTAAAGCTTGTTTTTAGAAGCTGGTACTCACAACTTTTTTTCCCTAATACTGGTTTCCTCTGCCAGCAGACTCAGAATTGGCATGTAACTTTGGTCACTGTTGTCATGGGTAGAACATCATCGCCTACAGGCAATCAGAGGCATGATCTCAACTGCTGCTCCTCCAAACCATTGCTTATCTCTAGAAATATCCACTAGAGAAAGCTTTCTCATTTTTCTAGCTCTGCTGCAGGTATTCTTGATCTATGACATATTTAATAATAACCATCTGAACAACATGGCTAGCTTCAGCACTTTCAATAGAAAGATTTTTTCTAACCAGTTAGCATTTTGTGGAACTATAGTTGGGAAGAATCATGAATATAAGATGGAACACTGGCAGTTGTGGTGCCCTTTTATTAGCTGCAGCTGAAATATTTAATTGTGATATAAGGATACTTGGAATAAATTGTGACAGTAAAACAGTGCTGATAGCTTGTCTCTACTAAAGTTCGTGGTTCTCCTAATACTAGCAAACAGAATTCATGTTAATGCCTAGGAACTACTGCTCTCCACAGGGCTCAGCAACAGCTTACACAGATGATCAACAGCTACCTACTTCCAGCTGCAGTTTTCCCACCCTATGAGAGAGAATGCAAAAAAAATGTTACTCAGGCATTGGCTACAGCCATTTGTAGAACAGTTACAGAACTTAGGAGCAAATTCTAAACAACATTTGGGTGCCCAAGTCATGCTCTGAAAAAGATAAAAATAATGTAGGTATAATTTGTTGTTAGACACTGAAGAATTCTTCAGGTCTTTGTCTACAACATTTACTGAATGTGAAGGACATATTGTGCTGTCTGTCATGCTTCCTAAAAAGAGTTGCCAATTCCGTCTTCATATTTGCTCCTACTTAAAAAAATTCCCACATAATTTTCTGTCCCTTAAATAATGAAGAAGAAGGAAATAAAGCCCCCAAGATGTTTCATTGTTTGAAGACAGTCAGTCCAATTTGGGGCCTGCACTTGCTTTGAGGTAATAATGACAATAACATTCCATGCAAATTTATAGATTTAATTAACTAGCTAATCGATTTATAGAGCATCTGTGCAGGACAGATGACTAGGGAAAAGTGCGTAGCTCTTCTCCTTAGTGATTGAAATAACCAAAATAATTTCTTTGTCTTCCAATAATTTTAAAATAGAGCTTTATCCTGTTCATTTTTTACCTCCTGATAAAACCAGCTGTCATGTTACAAAAACAAAAAGGTAGTGTTTTTCCACAGAAAGTCACAGGAGTGGACTGCACACAGATTGTTTTGGATCACAGAAGAGAGGAGAGGAGTTGTTGCTGCTGCTGCTGCTGAGGTGTGTGGAAGAGCGCCCTCAGCTCTGCCCGTCGGGAGCAGGATGCTTTGCTGCTCTTTTACTGCAGGGTGATGATTATCACGGGTCCATCTGCCTGCAGCACGTAACATGGACCATCCATGATACCAGGCAAATGTTATCAGCAAGAAAAGAGGCTTTAGGGGGAGAGTACAACCTCCTAAAAGGTCTCACGGTGCAAGCATTAAAAAACCAACCAACCAAACAAAACAGATAGCGTTTTTAATACAGCACATCTTAACGAGCAGCTGCAAGCAGACATAAGTGGAAAGCCAAGCGTTGCCTGCTGGTGTCCTTTCCCCTAGCACGTGGGAAGAGGTGCTCTCTGGTGGACAGAAGGAAAAGCTGGTCTGAGAAACCTCCTGCTGTGCCCTCGGTGAGCTAGATCGAGCTCAGAAGGGGACTCGAGGCTGAGAAACGGCAAAGAGTGCATTTCCTCTGTGACAACCTGCTGGGAGAGTGGGGCTGAGGGGGGGAGGCTGATACAAAAGCATCCGAAGCACCCGACCGGAGACCTGTGGATGTCCTGCGCACCCGGCTCCCGTGTGGGCGCGGACCCTGGGCTCCCCTAGGACATGCCCGCGGGAGCGCCCCAGCCCCGGCTACGAGAGCCAGCAGCTCCGGGCCGCTGCTGTCCCCTGGCAGCTGCCAGCGACCGCTGCGGACACGGCCCAGAGCCTGCTGCCAGAGCCTGCTGCCAGAGCCTGCGGCCAGCCCCGCGGCCGAGCGGAGCCACCCGCCGACCCCCCGGGCGCTCTGTCAGTCAGGGCATCGCCGTCCCCGCACAGCAGCCTCTGCGGGCGCGGCGGGAGGCTCCGCCTCCGCCCGATCGGGAACAGCCTGATAAAGGCAGGTGCGGGCGAGCAGCGGGACCCCAGCTCGAAGCATCTGCTTGTGCACGGAGCCCCTGACCCGCCCTTTGCCACCCCGCGCAAGGCGGCAGCCGGTGCGGGACGGGACGGGACGGGACAGGAGGGGACAGGAGGGGAGGCTCCCGTTGTCGGCCTTGCGCGCCGCTGTCCTGCCGTCCTCCGCCGTCGGGCGCGTCTCTGCGAAGGGACAAGGACCTCGCCCCCAAGGACCTCCGAAGAGGCGGGATCTCTCCGGGAAGGGGAAGCAGGATTTTGTTGTGTGGCTTGAAGATGAGGCAGGTATCTGGAGTGGCGCTCCTCCTGGGGCTGATGGCTCTCCCAGCGGCGCTGGGACAGAGAAGCTCGGAAAGCCCTAAAAATAGCAACGAAAGCTTTGCCATCGTCTCTTTCAAATGGGATCACGTCAAGGAGCCGTATATCATTGCACTCTGGATACTTGTGGCCAGCTTGGCCAAAATCGGTGAGTCCGGAGTTACATATTAATACATGTCCTCTCCCTTTCCCTTCCCCCTTGCCCTCTCCCATCCAACGTAAATGAAGAAAGATTGTCATAGGTCCGCTGACCCGTTTTCAGGGGGTTTACTGTACTCTGTCCTGATTTCATAATACTGCCCTACACGGTGCTTAGCAGTGTGATTTTCCCCAGCCTCGAGGGGTTACCTAGTTCATTTTCACCGCCCACGACTGTAGCTTCTGCATCTGACTCCTTGTAAACACTTGCAATTCCTTGAGACCTTGCATTCCTGTTGCTCCCAGGAAAAACTTTTTTGCAAAGTGAAATAAATCAGGCCTTATTGCTTACACAATACCTATTCCACTTTATGATGTGCTTTTCTCCTGATTATGATTGTTAGCTATATCAGCTGGTAACATCAAAAATAAACACTGCAAACTACTCATATGAACTCAGCGTTCTCTGCTTTGAAGTGCATTGCCGAATTAGTGAAAGAGCATAGTTTATAGAGAAAGGTAACATGTGTTATCAGACCATCTGATGTAGCTGAAAAAAATACAAGCTTTAAAGCACCCAGAATTTTCTTCAAGAAATTGGAATAAGTGAAAATCCAGGACTTAGCCTAACTTCAGAGTAGTTTAAATGAATTTATATGAGTGCTCCAACTCTTGTGTTCTGAACTTTATGACTTTTCCAAAAGCAATCTTGTATCGATGATGCAGTTTGCTGAACTAGAAAAGTCGCTGTTTAATTGGAATGCATTTTACTTGACTGATGCTATTACTTTCAGACCTTTTGCCTTTGGATCTAAAAACAGACGTCCAGTTTGGCTGACACTGTAAATGCCATTTTCATTTTCAATAAATCCTTTCTATAATCAGTCTCATCTCAAAAGATCAGCTGAAAATTCTACTAAAGACTTTCCTGAACTTGTACTGTTAATACTAATTTGGTATACCAGCATCGCATTCCACAGATTTTTCATGCCACAGAGAATGAAAGGTGTAAAAAGGTATACTTAGGTTTATTCTGTCTAGCACATAAGATAAGCATAGTAAGACTTGGATGGAAAATGCTGTGTCAACAAATAAAGGGTTTTAAAAATGAGTAGTATCTTATAAGTAGGGGTGATATTGTACATAATTTTCCAGCAATATTTGCATCTTGGGTTTTACTTGATTAACCATAGATATATAACTAAATACCTTTATCTGAACCTGTTCAACTACACCATGCAAATAGTTTGTCTTCAGACAGTTGCTGCATCACCTACATTACATAAAAGACAATTATGTTTTAATTGACTTTTATTTATGAGTTATAGCAATTAGAAAGCTGGGGCAACCATATACAGGAAAAAACTGACAACACTGAGTACCTGTAAAATTGTGCTGAATAAACTAATAAACAGGCTGCTCGTTTGAACCTTCTTTTTGAGATACTCTTCTAAGTAAGTATAGTTATTAAGGCCTTGTGCTATTTAGGCTTTGCTGTTCTGTACATGTGGCACAGTTGTACAGTGTAATATTAGTGGTGCACAACCCTATCTCTTTATGTCCAAAACCCAATGAACCCAAGAACAGGACAGTTAGATTGTACTATATTTAAATTGCAATGGCCTGGATTGAGATTAGTTGAGATTAAGATAAGCCATTTTACCATGAAGTTCTTGATATAAACTCTTGATAAAGCACTTATTGTCAGGACCTGAGTGATGCTGATTCTGTTTTTAAGTTCTTTGTACTTCTTTCACAGCTGCACATAACATGTCACTTACTAGTAGATGGTACCTATCATCAGCTCCATCGCTTTTCTTCCCCAGAGCTCTCAAACTTTGTTCTTTACTCTCTTCACATTTGTATTTATGATCCTATACTATTCTGAACATGGTTTCTGAAGAGGTAATGGATTACTGCTCTATTTCCCTGAGAGCCTATGAATGCCTCTGCTTTCCCCACCAGTCACAAATAACACGCAGAAAACCAAGAATGTACACTCAGTGTTCAACAGCTTCTTAATGAAGAAATCATGAAGGTGTTCATATAAGTCTGTGAGAAAGGGAACTGAAAAAAAAACTTTTCAGCCTTCTGTCTGCCTTGGTGTGTCAAGGGTTCTGCAAAGTAGGTCAGAAATCTACGAGAAGATTTTGAATTGCAAAAGTCCTTTGCTGGATCAGAGAAGGTTTACATACTCAAAAAGCAGACAGAAAATAATTCAGAAAGAAAATACAGAACATCTGTCCTTGGGTTTCTTTACTACCTGAAGGAGGGCAATTGTAGTGGAGTCAAAATGCTGGTTTTGCAGTGGGTTTTTCAGCAGGGGAGGAGCTGTTCTTATACATGCAAGCTCACTTCTCCATGGCTACAGGGATTGGGAGACTTATTTTACTGATGGATGATAGACAATTGGGTCAGCAGAAAGTGTTCTAGGAATTGCAGTTGGTAGCTGGGCATAAATGTGCATGAGAATACTTTGCTTCTCTTGAATTAGAATAGCCTTAGTGGTTTGGTGTTTATTTGGGTTTTTGTTGTTTTCGGGTTTTTTTAGATTTGTTTTGTTAATTTGGTGGAAGTTTAGGGTTTTTGTAAAAACCAAATTTCAGTTCATGATGTCATATGACTGGGGGAAGCATTTTTGTATTAGGAGATTTTTGCAGACTTTCTGGGGCTTGATGTTCATGTTGTGTACAAGGTATTCTGCAACATAAACTATTGTATGTTAAATCTCATAAGAAACCCAAATACATGAAGAAGTGCCTAGTTTTTTGGGCTTTTGAAGAAGGAAACCGCTCTTTTAGTTTCAGTTTAGTAGTTTTTGGTCAACTGTAAATATTGCTACTAATGAAACTCTGGAAGAAGAGTCTTCATACAGTTAGCTTTCATGCATTACAGAAAATAAAAAGTTTGTGCCTTCTATGAAACTTCTGATGAATCTTGGTCTACTATTCTACATATTCTAGTTGATTTATTTGACTCTCTTCATCTGAAATATTTCAATTCTTCATTCTTCCACTTCAAGTGGAACATTCTTAAGGTTCACAATGTCCCACTTTGGCTAATGATCTTTATTTCCTCTTTTGATAGACTCTCTTATCTCTACAGACGAGTATCCTTGTGGGATAGGGCCAATAAACTACTTACATGTGTAAATCTAAGCCAGAAAAGCATCTTATCTACACAAAGAAGGTACATGAGGTACAGCTGAGAGCCCTCCTAGTGGACTTCAGATGTCCACTTCCTGGTATCTCAGTATATCCAGATGAAATAAGCAATACAACTGAAAAAGAATAACCTCCAAATGCATGCATGTGTGCATTTATAGCTACAGACAGTACAGACATTTCCTACTGTAGCCCTGTGGGTAAAGGATGTGCCATTTTTAAACAACATGCTTACACAATACAGTTCTGGTTTAAGATGAAAGACACTCGTACACTGAGCAGACTCTCACGTGCTTTCTAAGTTCACTTGGCCATGTGCTCTCCTTCTTCTTTATATGTCTTTCACAGATCACATCTTGAAAATAACCTTTGAATAAACAGACACATAGAAGATACAAACAATATTTTGGCAGTAAAGTCTCTACAGAAAGAGATAGAAGTAGGTGGAAAATCAGAAAACTTTGGAAACAAGTAGAAGAAGAAAAGGAATAATGAGCTCAGAAGCTAAAAATGGCTAAGGGAAGAATTCTTTTAACACTGAACATTGTATGCCATTTTTTGAGGGTATTTCTCAGGCCATGTCAATTGCAAAAAAAAAAAAAAANCTACCTGGGGGATATCCAGTACAGGCTTCTATATGTGTTCAAAATCATAGGAAACAGAGCGGGATTTTATTTATATCTTCATTGGAGGTTATGTTGGGAAAATCGTGAAATTCGTTCTTGCAGTTTAAATCCTCTTGCGTACTATAATATTTTTACCACATAATTTCAACATTTTTACAGAAGGATAGGTAATTGTCCCGAAGTAAAAAAAAGCCCTACAAAGCAGTCTTTCTGTCTGTCTGGCCCCCTGGATTTGCTCAGTGTGTGCAGATAAGCAATTGGAAGAAACGGTGGGAAAGTGAGTGACTATGAACAGGAATGAGGAAGGGTACACAGCCTTTTCATTATCTGAGTCAAACCTCTTGCCAACTGTTTTTGTTGGTATAGGTTATGCTGAGTCTAAGAATGTCACAAAAGCTTTTTTTTTTTTTAATTTATGGCTAGTTGCACACAAATTCTAAAGGCTTTTATAGTAGAAATTAAAAAGTGGGAGTGAAATTTGAATCCAGGGCAGCGGGTAAATCTGTCTTCAGGAATACCACAATGCTTTGGAGGAGGGGGAAGAAGTGATTCAATAACAGTGAACAAACACTTAGGAGAAGGCTGGTGAAGATACTGTGTCAGATGGACTTGTTGAGTCCATCAGCTCTTGAGACCCCAGGAGGACACGAGCTGCAGAGCACAATGCATCTCTAAGCTTAGAGATATGGGTCCCCACAAACAGTTTCTGCATGCCTGGGCTCCTTCACATTGTCTCAAACTACCCTGAGAAAGGAGCTCTTTAGAGTATTTTGTTAACACAAACAATTGCTGTGGAGAATTTTAAGCATGTTAGGGATGGGCTAGGGAAGGAACTGTGAAATGCAGGTCTAACCACCCATCTAATTTAGACTCCTGGGGCAATATTTTCTTTGAAGAAATCAATAACCCTCCCTCCAAAGCAAACTGTCAAAACAAAAGCCCATTTGACTCCAAAGTTTCTCCTCCTGGCACTAGCTACTGAAAAGCGTCAGTTACATAGAGAAAGTGATTTAGGGTACTGTTTTAATAAAATAAAAAATGTGAGACCAGCTCTTCTGTTGGCAATTCTTCAGTAAATGACATCGTTAGGAAGAAATGTTGAAGGATACTTAGCAGAACTTTACTGGGTGTATTTAACTGAAAATGGAGGCAGAGATTGAAAGGTGACGATATCACCAGATCTTGCGAAGTTTAAACTGTCGTGATTGTAGTGCTTGTTAAAAGCTGCTTTCATTAGCAAGTGATAATATGGAAAAAGTCTTTACATTGTGATTTAGGACGTCTGGACTTGGCTATCTTCCCCCATATCCTGACAAAGATAAGAAGAGAAAACTGCATCTTTTACCTTTATTTTGAAGTCAGTAGAAGCTGAAACAGGTTAGCACACTTAGAACAGAGGCACATGCATTTCCCCCCCGGATATGCATAGAAACACCATAAAAGTGTGCTGGCAACTGTTATATATCTGCGGTGTCTTTATTTTTGTAAGATGCTGTATTTCCTTTTGCAAAGTTCTGTTTAGAATACCTGTGAGCTGGGAATGTTAAGTACTGTAAAATCTCTGTCTTCTAAAGAATTACCTTTTGTATCTAGCATTTTATATGTTTTAGGCAGCTGAAAAGAACATTCCCAACATAGAATAATAGCTTTGCATTTCCAATGGTAGGAACAACTGTGTGAGCCATATTTTTATTAAATTTATCATCTATAAGTGACTGCCTATTCCCACATTTTATTTCCATTTTACTCTTGTGCCTTACTCATCCTTTTCCTGTACTTCCTGTCTCCCTGTAACATACATCTACCCTCTTCCCCCTCCCCCTCCAAGTCTTGCAAGTCTCAAGTCTTAATTATTTAGAGCAGGGAAGAAGATATCAGGATAGTATAATTTGACAAGATTCAGATTACATCCCCTGACGAATAGCAAATGTACAATGGCAACTTGTGTGAATTACATAAGAAAACAATGGCATTTTGAGAATGGCCCTGAATTGAATACAGTTCAGGCATGCATACCTAAGAAAGGATCTCTGCCATCAATTACTTTCAGGCACCTGTGTGCAAAGTGCTCGGCGTTCTCTGCAGAACAATGGAATCCTTTTAATACTGTAGTCTTAGGATTGTTGGAACCATTGATTTACTGTCTTCAGAGCTAAAGCCACTTGTTACCAAGAGTGATCTACAAAGCCCCGAAGTGACTGTAAATCTCTCATAGAGAGTGGTAATGTAGCAGACCACAGCCCCGCAAAAAATAAGAGCAAGCAGAAAACCCTTTCAGGTGTACAGAGGTTCTTCAAGGGAAAGGCTTTGAAGGAACCCCTTTGCTTTTGTGGACCTTTGTGTGTTAGAGATGCTTAGCGAGGAAGCTGGTACTGGAAATCCCGAAGCATTACTTTGTTTGACACGTACAACCAAAAGCCCGTCAAAAATCCGTGGTTTTACCAAAAGTTTGCTTTAAGAAATGTCTGGAGTCCAACTAAAAGGATTCTTTCCCCGGTATTTACCAGTTTTAATTGCTCTGAATTAAAGGGGTAATGGATTACTGAGTTCTTCTCTATTTTTCATATGGCTCGTTCTATTCCGAGATGAAATGTTGAGTCCAATGCCATAGAAGAATATTTCTTATGTGAGTATTCTTTTGTTCTTTCAGGAAAATGTCTCTGATTTTTCTCTTCTCTCTGCAGCAGTGCACTTAAACTGATGGCCTGAAGAGCTAGACTCTTTAATTGTTATTCAGTTTGTTGACAAGTGGCAACCATTTAAAACTAGAGACCATTAAAACAGTCTTGGTAAACCACAGAGCATGGTGGGTTGGCTGTGTTGCAATATTTTGTTTCCTTTTGTAAAGCAATTTGCAGAGTATTTACCCCTGTGGAAGGAGCGACTTGATACCCAATTGGCTGCTATTTAAAGCACTGTAAAGTCATAAATACTGAAACTACAGGCTGACAAGGAAGAGCTGACCAAGATGGAATGCAAGACATCAAGTGGAAACACTTTTAATTAAAGCACGAATATTTAATGTTCATTCACGGAAAAAGAAAACTGGAAGGTATTCTGAAATGCCTGCACAATAACAGGGGTTTTAAGTAGTTGGATCTGGAGAGTTTGCTCCTTGCAGTAACTGAAAATAGAAGCAGTAATTCTGGATTCACTAAAATGTGCCTAGGAGAGAAGTTCTGCTTTTATCTATTGAAAGAAAAAAATGCCTTGGTTTTTGTCAAAGCCAAATATTACAGTAGCAGTAGTCACACACCAGGGAAGAAAATCTCAGTGTAGATTGTAGACCGAGTTTCAAAAACATGTGGCTATGATTCTTTCTGCTTCAATTACATATATAAAATGGGGAAAAAAAAAAAGTTCAAACTAGAAGCTTTATGGATTCAGCCAGTTTCATAAGTTGAGCTTTGAGGAAAATATTAAATATTAAGAAACCGGTAAATGTCTTGAGATAGTAAGATTTCACAATGAAAATCTCCCAGGTGCAAACAGATTGTAAACTGATGGAGAGACTTTCTAGGTCCTTTATTAAAATTAATATTGTTACATTGGTTTGGTGATATAATAATATTCCAGGGACTAGGTGATACCAGTTGGTATAAGATGGCTTTATGTTAATGTTATGTTAATGTTAATATTGATACACTAACAGTTGTACTGGAGGTAGATTTGTTATGTGATCATACATAAAACTAAATATCAGTATAGTATGGAGATACTACAATCCTCCTACTCCAGTGAAATATCAAAACTGGTGAATATATAGATGTAGTTTTTCAGACCTTGGCAGCTTAGATATATGCTTAGGAAATTGAGTTAATAAATGTTATTTAGTGGTTTAAGTGGTCAAATATTCATTCCAGAATGACTGCAGCAGTCTTTGAATGCTTACTCTTCTGTCTATGCATAGTCTAGATTTTAAAGTGCTCTAAGACCTGGTTTGAATTAAATAACCAAATTTTCCACTGAAATTGTTCTGGCCCTAAGCTATTCCATCCTATTTAGTTCTGGGAATGAATTTGGGACAGTAGTGAACTGGGGAAAACTGTTGGATACTGGGTTTCCTATAGAGTTCACAGAATTACAGACTGGTTGACGTTGGAAGGTGCAACACCTGCTCCTATGCTCCAGCTCACCCAGGGTGGTCTGCAGCTCATTGCCCAGGATCACGTCTAGACAACTTTTGATTATTTTCGAGAATGGAGACTCCACAATCCTTCTGGGCAACCTGTGCCAGTGTTTGTCCACCCTCACACCTCTGCCAAGCTGCTCTCCAGCTGAGTGGCCCCCTGCATATACTGGTGTGGGGTGTTGTTCCTCATCAGGGGCAGGACTTTGCACTTTTCTTTGCCAAACTTTACAAGGTCCCTGTCAGCTCATTTCTCCAGCCTGTCAAGGTCCATCTGGATAGCAGCCCAACCCTCGGGCCTATCAGCCACTCCTCCCAAATTTGTCTCATCAGCCAAATTGTTGAGGGTACTTTCTGCCCCATCATTCAGATCGTTAATGAAGATGTTAAACAGGACTGGGCTCAACAGAGACCCCTGGGGTTCACCTCTAGTTACCAGCCTCCAACTATACTTTGCACCACTGATCACCACCCTCAAGGTCTGTCCATTCATCCAGTTTTCAATCCACCCCATTGTCTGCCCATCCAACCCCTACAGCAACAGCCTGAGGCTGTTGTGGGAGGCAGCGTCAAAGGCCTTATTGACGGCTCATTAGGAACTCGTCAGATGCTGCCCTTCGCTCATCTTCCAGGTGCATCACTTCATTGTAGAATGTTATCAGGTTAGTCAAGCGCTTTCATGTAGTGAACCATGCTGTCTAGTCCTGAGAAATTTCCTGTCCTTCATGTGTCTGTTTACAGAATTAATTCCTCTACCAGTTAGAGCTGCAGATCCTTGGATTAGCAGTGGTCATACATGGATGGACCTTTATCTACATTTCACTTGGTCAAAGAAAGCAACAGTTCTCTATGCAGTTGATATACTTTGGTTAGCTGGTACAAAACTGCACACTACAGAGGAGAGAAGAATACATGGTGGCTGTATAGTGGCCAAAATGGTCACGCCATCATGAATTAAAGAAAGGAATGACAAGGTACCACCATAAAGTTTATATCTCCTCTAAGCTAGGCACTTTCTGATCAGAGCAGCTTCAATTTTCTGTTATGAATGGCTTTCACTCATATGTCACTCACCCTTCTGCCTTCTCTTAGCTGATACAGTGTGAGTTTAATCTCTTATTTTAGCCAAAGTTTTCTCCAGGATGAACTGATATTCTACTCAGTAGTATTACCTGATGGGAACGTGCAGTGAGATCTGTTAACTGGTACCAAGCTCAAGCAGCAGCTAAATGAGTCAGCAGGAAGATGTGTAAACTCGGAGGTGGTGTTTGTAGTGTACCCTATTTCCTACAAATCTCTCTCCTGCGCACGAGCTGTATGCCAGAAAAGCATGCACACCTCTGTGGTTCTCCTCTGTTCAATACAGCTATTACTTCTGTGTCTTCCACTTGCAACACTGGCACTTTGCAACCTCATCTCAGTTTGTCCATTTTTAATGGGATTTTTCTCAAGAAGACTGCCTTTGTCCTTCTAAAAAATAGAACCCTAAAGTTACAGCCATAGTGGTCTTTTATTCCTTCCCAAAATTGTATTCATTTGGCTAACTTCATTTTGCTTCACAAAAGACTGTGAAAGCTGCTCTGGATAGGAGGACATTTCAGCTATTGAACTGGTATTGTGTAAGAAACATTATTGAATTGTAGATAAAGGTATTTTGAACTCAGTTACTTGCTCAGAGTAGCTGCTGTGGATGATCATTAGTGGAGGACAGTGTATTTTTTTTCTAAGTAGAGCTATTGCTTAGATGCTGTGTTTATTCTCATGTTTCTCCATTGTTTCACTTGCTACCATGCCACGTAGAAAAACGAACACAAGTAACTTTATAGGAAAACAACTAATTTAAGTTGCATGCACAATCTTTCTGGTGTAACAAGCTGAGTAAGATAGTCAATATCTAAAAAAAATTAACACTTTTGAATTGAGCAGTGCCCTGATAAATAATGAAAAAAGTAGGATAAAAGGTGTGAGAAGAAGGGCAGGATGGAAGCTACAGATGAGGGTGCTGTTATGTAAGCATAAAAACGTTGGAATTCGATTGTGAAAGAACAAGAAAAAGACCAGAAAGAATCTCCATATTTACATTCAAAGCCTAACAAATACATAAATGTATTAATTAATTTCTCAATTTCTGTTGCTTTGTTATCACAAAGAAGATAAGCATTTGGCTATCATTAAAGGTTTTCTGTTAAAATATCTTTTATTCACTGAAAGGATTTCATCATAAACTACTGCCTGACAGATTCTATCAAGATGTCCCTTAACCATAGTGTCTTACCCTGAGTTAGCAGTGTAAGATTTTTAGGACTTTGCTCTATAGAGCTTGGAGAGGGTTGTTTTTTCTCTTGGGCAATCTGTCCTCAGGAGGACTCAAGCAGTAGCTCTGCGTGTTGTCCTGTGGAGTACAGTGTATCTGCTGTACAGGCAGCATTTCTTAGACAAGGTGAATAGGCATCATCAATTTTTTCAGCTCAGTGTTATGTTAAGTGTTCCTTCAAATGATGGAGCCATCCTTCTATCTGCTCCCAGTGATTCTATTAATCTTCTGGGCTATTTGAAGTTGGATCTGCCAATTGCTGCATGGAGCAAAGTCTTATGATTCAAGGTAAGAATAAAAGATACGTTAGTAGCTTGCTCAGGTGCATATCTAAGTAGTTGTGTAGCATCTGTAAGAGAGCCTGAAAATTGTAGCAGCGAAAACTTACGTTGCTTACACAGTAGAAGTGTCTGGAAAAAGAAGGCTAGTTTTGTTACTTTCTTCTTGGCAAAATTTAGGAGAAAATTCAACACTCCTCCAAAATTTTTATTAGAAATAAAGGGCATAGCAAGTTCAGAAACATCAATTTTTTTTTTTCCAGTATGATAGATATGGCATTGAAGTCAGTGAAAAATAAAATTTTGTAATTGTCCTTCCCCCTCCCCTGCTCAAGTTAATTCAATCAATTTGATTGAATCTGATCTGAGGGTGAGGTTATTACAATTTGCACGAGCTTAAAAAAAAAGGGCTGTCACATTTACCATGGACTTAAGGAGAGCAGCAATTCCTTAGTACATAATACATTAATCTTATTTGAACCTTATGTGCCCTAGCCTTTCAGTAAACAGAAGTACATCTTGTTTTCATGTCTTGAATACTTGTACTGAAGAAAACGGTAATTAAGGGAAAAGCCAAAGCTTTTTTGAGCCAAAATTATTACTTTCAAGCTCTCAATAAAGCATCTTAATTCTTCAGCCTTTCTTAAGGAATTCAGCATAGCTGACCTTACTAAAAACCATGATTTTTAAGGCATATTCACTTGAATAATGCTGTTTGGTGTTTGAAAGTATGAGGATGTAAAAACAGCAGGAGGAAGTATGAAGTTTCTTCTTCTGTTTGTTGTGATTTATGAGTAAAGATTAAAAGCAGTCCAAGATAAACCTGCCACTGCAAGTGGAAATTCAGCTTGTGTGTGGGTACTGAAATGTCAGGAAAGACCTATGCAAATGTAAGGGGGATGGTCTTATATTTTCCTCTTGCTGGCTGGTGTAGCGTGTATTGTCTGTTGCATTTTGGAGGACCCCAATGTGCTGAAAGTCGGTAGAATCTTGACTATATGCCTTCATGTGATAAATGCTTTCTGATTATAGGGGGGCAAAGTAGTACTACAGCCAATGGTGGGGTTTCTGCTGTAGTGCCTAAAACACAGAATCTTGGATCCAGCCAGGACAGGGTTAATTTTCACAGTAGCCAGGAGGGGCATGGGTAGGAGGTGATCCTATACCCCTCATGTCATTTTCTGGGGAGGGTGAGAGGGTTCCCACTCTGGGTTTTATTGTGAGGCAGAGGGGGTCGGGGTATTCCCAGCGTTTTCTGTGAGGGGTGGGCAATAACGTGTGAATCGGTCGCCTTTTTTCTTGTACTGCTCTGTCATTAGTATTGTTCCTTGCCTTATTTTATTGTTGCTTCCAGTAAATCGTTCTTATCTCGATCTGTGCTCTTTCACTTTTGTGCCTCCAACTGTCCCCTCCAGCTTGCCACCGGGGGAAGGAGGATTAGAGAGTCGGGGAGCCAGCAAGTGGCAGCGTGGTTTGGAGAGCCTTGCTGGGAGCACTAAACTGGGGAGTATCACTCCTAAACCATGACAAACAGTATCCTTACCTGGGGTTAAAAACAGCTTGGTGAAGAGCCCCACATGTAGGGAACTGCTTATTAGTTAATGATATGATAGAAATACAGATAAATCATCACATGGATGAAGCTGCTGAACAACTAAACACTCATAACAGAAATAAAAAGAGTAAAAATTATCATGTATGTCATATGCTTACTTACATGCTAGTGAACATGGCAGAAAGTGGAAAATCCATAAATTTTTAAAAAATTCAGCTGAAACTTGCCTTCTGTCTTGACATTTGTTCACCTCTTTTTGCCTTCAAATCAGATCTAAGAGTATATTCCAGTGCACAATTTCAAGAGATTATTGGAAAAAAACAATATTAGAAGAAAACTGTGAAATTTGGATCTTCGTAACACTTTCTAGTTCAGAACAAAAGCAGGACTAATCCACTAGCATTTTTTATTTTTTAGCTGGTATGAAGCAGTGTTGCTTCAGCTAGGTCTTATAATTTATCTGTGAGTAAATAATGCAATTTCCTTTACTGGATGTGGCTTGTCCATGTGCGCTCACAGCCCAGAAAGTCAATCCCATGCTGGGCTGCGTCAAAAGCATCACGGACAGCAGGTCACAGTGGGGTGATTCTCCCTCTCTGCTCTGCCCTGGTGAGACTCCACCTGGAGTACTGTGTCCAGCTCTGGGGTCCTCAGCACAGGAAGGACAGGGACCAGCTGGAGCAGGTCCAGAGGAGGCCACCCAGATGACCAGAAGGTTGGAGCACCTCTCCTATTCAGAGAGGCTGAGAGCATTCAGGCTGTTCAGCTGGAGAAGAGAACGCTCTGGGGAAACCTCATTGTTGCCTTTCAGTACTTAAAGGGTGCCTATAACAAAGACTGGGACACAATTTTTAGCATGGCCTGCTGGGATAGGACAAAGACTAATGGTTGTAAACTAAAAGATTCAGGCTACATAGAAGGAAGAAATTTTTTATGACAAGGGTGGTGAAACACTGGAACAGGTTGCCCAGAGAGGTGATAGACGCCCAGTCTCTGGAAATATTCAAAGCCAGGTTGGATGGGTCTTTGAGCAACCCAGTCTAGTTGAAGATGTCCCTGCTCATTGCAGGGGGATTGGAATAGATGTCCTTTAAAGGTCCTTTCAAACCCAAACTACTTTAGGATTCTGCTGAAGTTTAATTCTTATATACGTGGTAATAGAAGTCAAAAAGAGGCACTACTGTGAATAGTTTAGTAATATTTGATTCATACTGAATTCTTACTGCTCCCAAAGTTTAATTTTTGCACAGATATTTTTAGGAATATATGCAAAATCTTTTTCCCGTGTTGGAAGGGATCTGACAATATAAAGCACATATTCTTGCACAAAGAAAAGAATCCTATGTTGATATGATTTTGTATTATATACCGTACAATAGATTCATGCTTACTCTATGTATGTGACATTCTGGGATGTTTTTTAGTTAGGAAGGGATTTGTGTCTGGTCTCTACCTTTCTTTTTTTCTTGAAATAAACAGTCATCTTAAGTACCCAAAATGTTTGAGTTGTGAGCTGGTCTTCAAATACAGCTTTAGCCAGTTGTTTTGTTCCCTTCCTTTTTATTTCTCCACTGTGGAAAATAATGTTAAACTGATCTCCTTGTGAACTTCCTTTTGCACACTATCCTTTCTCATTTTGCCTGTGCATGCACTACAAAACACAAATGCATATCTGAAAAAACCCTGTCTTACCACCTTCCTACTGCATTTCAAAACCTCGAAGCTATTTTCCATGTACTACATTTTGCAGTATGAGAACACTAATTGAACTACAGTTCTTCCTGCTGCTACCATCGTGTACATCACCTCTCAAATGAGATAATGAAGGTATGAGAGTTAATGTGCTACTTAGTTGGAGAAGCTGTAGGGACAAAAATCAAAAGCCATGCTAAAGCACATTGAATGATAGCAGTATCTCAGAGCCATTTGCAGGAAAAATTGAGAGTGATATAAACTAAAGTACACCTTGCTCTTCTTAAGTCTAAGGGAAAATAAATCACCTGGATTTCTGAGCAAATTTACTTTCTTATGGGCAGGAATGTGTGCATTTAGTAACAGAGCATGTCATGTCTTCTGTTTTCTGTTGCCTAACCCAGAAACTCACAGGCTTGATTGGTGAAAATGGTGTTTTCTTAATAGACAGAGTACTGTGTAACTATTGTAACATGAGAATTGTTGCCTCTTTCTTTCCCACATATTACCTTGCTCAGTTCCTTTACCATATTCTTTTTGACTAGCACTACTAATGTTAAAAGAGCTATTCTGTCATGAAGGAAATTCCATTATGTATTCTTCATAATAGTATATGGAGAAAGAGGTAAGTGACAAGTGATATCAAGAGCATTCTTAAACACAAAAGTTTTTACTTGCTTCTCCATTTTCTGACAAAGCTCTGGGGTCATAAACCATTCACTGAGATGCTTCCACAGCCCTATAAAATCAGAGAATCATGGAATCATAGAATGATTTGGGTTGGAAGGGGTGATCTTAAATATCTTGTCCCAAGCCTCCTGCATGGGCAAACACATCTTCCACTAGACCAGGTTACCCACAGCCCCATCCAGCCTGGTCTTGAACACTTCTAGGGATGGGGAGTCCACAACATCTCTGGACAACCTGTTCCAGTGCCTCATGACCCTTATAGTAAAGAATGTCTTCCTAATATCTACCCTCCTTCAGCTTAAGGCCATTTTCCCCTTGTCCTTTCACTATGTGTCCATGGGAAAAGTTCCTCTCCAGCCTTCTTGTAGTCCCCCTTTAGGTACTGTAAGGTTGCTATAAGGTCTCCCTGGAGCCTTCTCTTCTCCAGGCTGAACAACTCCAACTCTCCCATTCTGTCTTCATAGCAGAGGTTCTCCAGCCGTGTGATCAACTTAGTTGCCTCCTCTGGACCTGTTCCAACAGGTTCATGCCTTTCCTCTGCTGGGGACCCCAGAGCTGGATGCAGAACTCCAGGTCTCATCAGAGTAGAGTGAAGGGGCAGAATGTCCTCCCTTGCCCTGATGCCCACATTGCTTTGGATGCAGCCTGGGATACATGTGGATTTCTGGGCTGTGAACGCACACTGCTGAATTGTGTTGAGTCTGGGAAAAGACTCCATCTGTTGTCACTCTGGACACCTTATGTCAATAGGGAGTGTTTCTCTTAAAAGTATTTCTAAATTTTGGTTAAAAATCTCACCTAGAAAATCTGAGATGACCAGATGTCTAGCACATATAAACAATATATTTGAGTTTCTGAAATTATGTACAAGAGATGTAATCCACCATGAAACTCTTCTCTTATCAAGCTGCTGGAGACTCTCTCCTCCAACATATGACTGGCAAAACTTTGAAGCTTTTCAGGGGGTGCAGTAGTGTTTACTTTCAATGGAAACTAGCTTGGCCTATTTTCTTAATTCAAATTAAGTTTATTTTCAGTTTTAAGCAAGAGCTACTTGACAGATGTGTGTTTGTTTGGTTGGGGTTTTTTTTGTCTGTGGGCATCGCTAGTGAATTCGAATACCCTAATGCTTACCTAGTTTACTGCTGCAATCAGGAATACTTCCACTGTAATTCCATGCTATTCCAGTTGTATTAATTAAAATCTTACCAGGATGGAAAGTAAGGGACAGAAAGCAAGCCAGTCTGCCAGTGCTTGGAAAAGAAGTACTTTCCTACCCCATGACTTGGAGCAGCCTACATAGCTATTTGCTGTAGCCCTTGGGGTTTAATTATGTCCCTCATGCCCTTCCTAACAGAAACAATCCTTACTGTGCCTGGCTGGAAGCAGTACAGGGGAAGAAGAGAAAGTCCCTATTGTATAAGGACATTTTCAGAGCTTCAGCCTACTACTGGTATTCACTAAATTACTTCTTCCTCATCTTCTATTTCTTTATGTACAGTAGACCTCAATCAGGGAGAACTGGTTCTGTTTTTTATTCAGGATTAATAATAATAAATTCAGGATTAATAATAAATATAAATAAACATATTTATTTATCCCTAATGCTTTGGTAATTCCTTACACAATTTATCATACAACAGAACAACTGCTTCCGTATATTACTCGTAACCCATTTCCTCGCAGTTTTTTATCTGTATGAGCAAATGGCAAAACATTCACATGGGGATGTCTTAGTTTCAATTAATTTATCATATTAAAATGGAGGTTGAAAGGAAAAAATTCTAAAATTCATAGTGTGAAACTCAGTTCTTCACATTTCTTTATTTAACCAGTTACTGGAAAGTAGTTGGGTATTTTAAAAATTAAAAAATGCTTTCACTATCTGTCAATAAATTTCAGTGGATCTTTGAAGACAATTTTAAAGTTGGAGCAGTTGCAATATATTGTGACTTAATTTTAATACCTTTACATAGCACGTAAAGCAGTTTTATGATTCTTTTACTGTCCTCTGCTATACTTCAAGGTGTTTCTAATGTGTACTTTGCTCTCATTTTGAAATATTATTTTTGACTGTTCCCATTTTTCATTCAGTGCCGTTCAGGTCCATAAGGGCCAAATGCTACTACACTTGTACTGCAGTGAGACTGCTCCTTCAAAAAAGAACTATTTGGCGTAATTACGATAAACTGTGCCTGACTGTTTAAACTTCATTATGTTCTAAATGCTTATAGAGGTAATAGTTGCTTACTCACACACTCCTTTGAATTTGACTTGGGGCTATCTTATTATGTTATGACCTATCAGCTGGGAACCTTGACCTGTATGTTGGTTACATTTTTAATTGCTAACATATTTTGTTAATTGTTCACCTACAGAGAACAGCTACCTAAAATCTCCTCCTTAATGAGCTCATTACAATGCTGTACGCTTTGTAAATGGTGACCATTACATATGTGACAAATAAAGAAAGCTTTCTTGAGCTGGATTAAACCAAACTCAAACCAGTCCTTCCATATGAAGGACTTTTGTGCCTTGCTTAGGAAAAATATGTCCAAGATTAAGTATAAATAATATTAATAGTCATGCTCATGTAGTATATTTTAAGGCAGTACCAAGGTCCAATACCACAAGTGGCTTTTACCTCTTGTTGTACAATTATGCATATCTCTGAGTTTCTTCAGATATAAAATAACTCCAAGTTTTTTTCAATAAATCTCTCAATTTTTGGGTAAAAGCATAAGGTATTGATTAATAAAATAATTTCATGTTTGTCTGAGGATTATTGATGGAAGAAATACTTAAAATCTCTTTCTCTCTCGAAAGAGATTTTTGCCTGTTGTATATAAACAATTCAAAACGGCAGCATTAATTCACAACACTTGTTTTGTTGTTGCAAGGTCCACAGAACAGAATCCAAAGGACTATAAAATTTGCTATCAGTCCCCTGGCCAGGAAAAAAAGAACTGAACTCACTTTGTTGATAAAGATTAGAAAGGCAAATATACGTAATAATGATCACCTTCAGTTCTGACGAGTCTGCCCAAACACTTCCTGGACAGGCTAGAAATGCAGTTCCCTAATGCTTTGAATCTTTGCTTCAACGGAACCACTCTTAGAACACAATGGAAGACTTTTTTCTTTGGTTTAAGCCTAAATTCGTCTGCAAATAAGACAGGGTAAAACAGTTTCCGTGTGGATAAGGAAAAGATTGAGATAGAAGTATGAAACTATAAGAAGATTATTTTTCAGTCACAGAAAGTCTCTAGAGTTTAGTTTTTGGACTGGTGTTGTGCAGGGCTTTGGTTTTGCTCTTTTTTTGATTTACCACTGCACAAAGAGGTGGGTCATCCTACTGAAGGTTCCTGATGACACATTTTTGCAGGCATTATCAGTATTCATGTAGGTCTAGCTATTGTACAAGGAAAAATATATAATCTTGAGGACTAGGGGAAGGGATATAATACAGTAATATCAAGGGCAGTTTCACTCAGAGGCCATGACACAAATTGACATGAGAACGGGAAGGGGAAGAGAGGTACAAAGTGAATACAGGGTGACTGTGAGTCATCAGTGTGATAATGAATCCAGGATGTAGCTGAACTATAGATTGTGATAGGAAATTATTAATGCTGTTGGACCCGCTTCTACTATGACTCATGCAGAATGTAGTCTATATTTCTGATGGCTCTGAGTCCACAAAGGTGAACTCAGCTTGAAATAGACAGAGCTGAAGACTGAAAATAAGCAGTTTACTTTGAAAAAACAGAGACAAGCAACAAAAATACAGTATATTTTTCTCTCTACTTATATAATAGGAAATGAAGGAATTAATGTTAGGGCAAGCCAGCCATTTAAGAAAACTGATACCACTCTCACAAAGGAAAATGACTAGAAAATAGCTGTGAACAAGTTCAGGTTAGAAATCAGAATGAAGTCTCTAACTGTGATGGCTGGTGGTGTACCTTCACATGGACTTAACTGGAGCAATAATCCTCTGAAATGAGGATCATTAAATATGATGATGTGATAATGAAGGTCTGCATAACACAACCAAATAGCCCTTCTAGTACTTATGGTTCTTGATGAGAATTCCTAGATATTCTGTGCAGGCTACATAAGCAGTTGTAATTGGTTGAAAGGTGTGCCTATGGCTATGCAGGCAAGAACTGCTGTGATTGCTAAAGTAGGAAACTCAGGAAATCAAGTCATGAAAGAGATCTTAACAAAGAGATCCAGTACAACTGAGGTCAATGCACAAGGATGCAAAACTGGTGCACCTGTGAAAACAATAAAAATTACAAGGATAGAGCAGAAAATGAAAGAGCTAAGAGTATAAAGAAATCAAGTATAGCATGGGCAGGAAGTTTATTGGAGAATTAGTAGGTGGGCATGACTGTTGAGAAGTAAAGGGAGCCATAATAAAAGATAAGCGAATTATAAACAAGTAAAACTTCATTAAACAGGAAATGGTATCAAAAACCTTCTCTTAGTAAATAGTGGAGTAAGTAGAGATTAGATTTATCAGCAAAACTTCTGGAGAAATTTGAGATTAAAGTGGTAGAAGTATAAAGAAATTTGCCCAATAAACAGAAGACAAGGTGACTGCAGAGTAGAAGAGAACAACTTATAAAACTCCCTGGCACGATTTAAAATGGAAATACTAACAGTCATTATTGTTAAGCAATTTTCTAAACTGTTGCAATGGGGAAGTTTGCTAAGGATTTTGTACTCTCCTTTTTATAAGAAAAATTCACTGTTACTCTGGACTAGGTGATGCACAGACTGGGACTGGCATACACTGCCCTCAGCATCATGGCACACACCAGAGGAAGCCAATTAAGCTCAGTGATTATATGAGACTCTTGGTTAACCAAGAGTGCGAGGTCATTTTAAAACAGTGACTGCTTAGTTGCTTTTTAGATGTCAGGGCTCCTACTTAAACAGCTTAATGGGAAAAAAATCTCCAAGCAATCTAATCTAATCTAATCTAATCTAATCTAATCTAATCTAATCTAATCTAATCTAATCTAATCTAATCTAATCTAATCTAATCTATGTCAGTCTTTTGAAGGAGTTTGCAGATTAAAAAAAGCCAAACCCACAAACACGGGAAAAATAATAGAAAATACACAGTTTTCTCTGTCCCAGCATCTACACACAGTTCCATACACCATGAATGCTGCAATGTCTTGCAGGGGCTTGTGTAGGCCATAAGCATTTCTACAGCACTGCTGCTTCTTTCTTGGTAGGGCAGATGCAGCTGGTTAGTCTGAGCTGTGACGGACTACCTGGCTGCAACTGAAGTGTGGGGCTATGGAGCAAGAGGGTGGCCAGGGATCCCTGCCTTTTAGGCATGGGAGAAGCAAAAAGATCCTTTCTTGAAAAGGCATGCTCTGTATTATAATATTTTAGAGGGTTTGGCCATGTCTTAGGTAGACCAACATAATAGCAACGGACTTTCCAGAGTCTTTTGAACTACATTACTGACCAGATACAGTTGATACAATTTAGGCCACAAACTGGTATTTGACTATACTTTGAGCTATTATACAGGCAAGATAAAGCAGATGTTTTCCCGGGTATGCTATTGGAAAGTATTTTTTTTT
>VWZT01006500.1:178335-220280 GCA_013397055.1 Pachycephala philippinensis
AAAAAAAAGCCATTTTAATGGGAGCAGTCCAAATAGTCTTGAAAGGGTGGGTGATGCACAACTTCCTATACCACAAATGCAAAAAGTGAGGGTTTCCTATTGCTTGTGCTTTTCCCAGAGAAGCTGTGGATGCCCCATCCCTGGCAGTGTTCAAGGCCGGGTTGGATGGGGCTCTGAGCAACCTGGTCTAGTGCAAGGTGTCCCAGGTAGCAGAACTGGAGGGTGTAAGAGGTCCCTTCCAGCACAAACTGTTCTATGATTCTAAGACACACTGTCTTAATTACACCGTGATATAAGGGCACAGGGCCGCTAGAAGAGGCACAGAACAGAAGTACTTGATCTCTACAGACTTTCATTTGAGACTCATGTTATGTAATTGCAGATGTTTGTAATATAGACAGCTATGATAGATACATTTTAGATACTTACCTTATTATAACTCTTATTTTAGAAGCAACAATTATTTTCTATAGAAGATACAAAGGTGACCGCTCAGATGCAAACACCCTTGATTTTTATAGGTAGATAAGAGGTTTACTGTGCCTTAAGCAGTATATTTCATCCACAATATCACATTTATAATCAAAATAAGGTTTTCATGAAGAAAATATATGACAGGGATATTGGTACTGCAGATTGGAAAAGGATTTCTTTATTTAAATATCCAAGATGCTTGGAACAATTAAAAAAAATGACCAAAAATATTTTCTGATGTATGATAATTACTTTAAATAATATGTTGCTTTAAGTCATTAAAGGGAAAGGATTGATTTCCTTATAACATGTGAAATGGAAAAGTTGACTGTTTTCCAAAAAATTTTATTTTAGATGAAAAATTCACCTAAATTTTTCTTCTCAATCTGTAAACAACTCTTGACTAACTGCAAAAGCTGTATTTGATGGTTACATTTTCTGCTTCATCAGCATGCAAATCTTTTAGTGACAGTGTATACTATAATTCTGAGCTTACATCTGCACAGGAGAATCAGCCCCTTCCACAGGTCACAGCTAAAGCTCTACAAGAGAAATATGGGGATGTTAATAAAGGTGAACAACAAACTGACATGTCTGGTGAACTTTAATGTTTAGAAAGTGCATTATTCGTATACTGTGGGGACCTGTCTTTGCCATGAAGTCCTGCTAGAGTTCTAATTTCAGCTGTGAAAAAGGCCAGACAAGGCTGTCCCTGATTCAAACTATGTCATTCTCCAGCAAAGCTGAGTAGGAGTCTAAAATATCTACAACACAGACTTACTAATCCACTAAATCTATTGTATTGACCTCCAAGAGGTCAACAAGATCTAACCACCACACTTTGTGAAAAACCTTGCTGTTGTTACTTGCTGAAGATAGGAGAATGCTGAGTTACTCAGTTTCTAGAAGAGTTCATAGTACCTTCTGGTTTAAGTTCTATGGCATATTTTTGTTTCTATCTCACTTGTTCTACAACTGAAGTGAATAATGCTAAAAGTAATATCATTAAAATGTAGAAATGCAAATCCACTACAGACTAAATGACTTCTAGCTTTGCCATTCGATGGGCCTGTAGTACTGTCCATCAGTATAAGAGTGCACAATCCAAACTGGATTGCATAGATTTCCTGCATAAATAAACATCAAAGCAGCTCTTTGTTGGCATTCAATACCCTTGCAGATACTATAGTTTGCAGAAGGAAAACGGAGAAGGTGATAAATGATGAAGAAATCCTTCTTTAGAAGTGGAGTAAAAAGATTAGCACATTAACTGTTAACCATCAGTCATATCAGTCTGCTTCCACAGAATAGGAAAAATTACGTAATACTAGATCTTCCAGGCTGATTGCAGTGAACTGTTCACCATCCGCTGGAGAACTAGCACATGCAGTACTGTGGTTGTGACTAATGCTTACAACAGGTTTTCCTGTATAATCTAGATCATAGCTGCAGCATGCTGAGTGTGTCTAAAAGTCTTAAACTGGGCCCAGTGAACTTGGTCGGGGGTCATTGATGAGCTGGAGGAAGCCATGGTCATGTACCAATTGAAAATAACTTCTGTGATTAGTCTAAATGAAAGTCTGGTTTAGAAACTTCAGGCCTCTTGACAGCTTTGTAGGAATTATAGATGTGTCCTAATCTCCCCATAAATGTTTGCATACTAGCTTTGCAAGTCTTCAAAGAATGTACCAATGATTATAATTGGTAACACATAAAAAAGATAAGCAATCTCAGTGAGCCAATTTATTTTCAAACCTTACATTCTATTATACCCTGATATCTGATAGTTATTGTCATTGGGCTTGTTCCTTCCTTAGGCCTGCCTGAGAAGGACATTTGGTAGAACCATTGCTTAGATTTAGGTTCAAGGCTGTTCTCAGAATTTTTGGCACAGACTTAAGGTCACTGCCTCAACCCCACTCTCGCGCTAAAACTGATAGGCTGAGTCCTTGTTCACAGCCCAGTATGTCCAAGCGTGAACAAGGCTATTTATCTTCTTGAAAAAATAAGGTAATTATATGTCTGTGCGAACTACAAATTTCTGTTTTCAGGGCTGTACCAAGATCCCTACAAACTATATAGAAAACATTGTAGATATTCTGATTGGCAGATAGCAGCTAAGAGAATATATGCATCTGCAGCTCCATGAGATTACTGGGTATTGTCACATATAACAGGATGTTGTCCACTCATCTCTCTGACTACCCATATAAGTATCCTTTTCTTGAGTAAATAAGCCTATGCCGTTTTGTATCAAAAATATTTGGAATCTGGCTTCTGTTTCAGTTATATTTTAAGCACATTTTGAATTTGGAAAATTGCATTTCAGAGTTCTTTCTAGAGGAGTGGCCTTGTTGTTCTGTAATTACCTTACAGGCACTATTGATCCTGTGGCTATGGCTATTGACTGTCATTGTCTGACTCTTGCTTCCAAACCATTTACTTAGATGAATTTCTTCTTCACCTGTAGAAATCATGCCTGCTAATTTTGGGCATGGGCCTCTGCATTGTGTTTTAATGAATGAATTCTCAACCTGTTACTTCTTTGCTCTTCCTCATATAATTTTTGGCACCATCACTTCTTAATGAACCTTCCTTCCTCCTCCATCCATTAATGAAGACAAAGGGAATTTTACTGCTCAGAAACCTTTTCCCGAGAAAAAATGACTGGGTTACCACTCTTGATTTCACGAAAAGGATAGATTTTGCAAGGTGTTTAGGAAGCTGAGCAAAGTGATTTTTGTGGCTCTGCCTTTTCTGCTACTTTTAAAATGACAGTGAATGCTTGTCTTGGTCTGTTTGTATAACTGAACAAAATAACCTTAATAACTAAAAGAAGGTTAAAAAAAATATACCGGGTTATACTGTCACCAGAGTTTTGTAGTTTCAAAACTTTTGAAATCATTGCCAAAATTCCTAAGGGGCTACAACACAAACATGTTGAGGTACATTTTGGTCCTTCATCTATTTTTATGGTCCACTTGCAGACAATTTAACAGCCTCATGAATCCTAATTTGGGAACAAGTGGCTTAACCACAGCTATCAGTGAGTAAGGAGGCCACAACTGGTGTTCAGCTGCACTGAGGGCAGTTAAACAGCACTGTAGCAGTTCTTAGTGACCAAAAGTCAGATTTGACCTGTGACATGAAATATTTTGGACCATTTACTTCTGAAGTGCAGGTATGGTCCTCTTAACATCTTGTGAGTTCTCAGTTATCCTGGGATAATTTAGTCAATTTAGCAAACCATACCACACACAAATAGAAAGCCAGTTTAGATCGGGACCTGCCTTGGCACAAGAACAGGCCAGTACTGGTCCTGCTCCCAGAAACAACTTTGATCCACATGGGCCAATGCTGAATCCAACAAAAGTTGTAGGATACAACATGACTCAATGCAGAGCCTTTTAAGTAGGCACTGTAACACACTTTCCAGTTGATACCTTGGCATCTCTGTTTTCCAGTGTTTGGCATTATCTGTAATATCCCAGTCTGTCATTACTATTGATAATACAGAGATGATTCTGCTTATAATTTGTTTGCTTTGTTTTTGAAGGTGAACTGCACTCTGGGCTGCTGGACTTCCTCCTCTTTGGCAGCTTAATTGCCGCTGTGGATCCTGTAGCTGTTCTGGCAGTGTTTGAAGAAGTCCACGTCAATGAAGTTCTATTCATCATTGTTTTTGGAGAATCACTTCTGAATGATGCTGTAACTGTGGTAAGTAAATTATATATCCCAAAGTCACCCAGACTCTAGGGGATTTCTTCTGAGGTGCATTTTCCCCTTTAAAGAAACACTTTACTCTCTGTGTGTATCTACTCATGGGCTATTGTAATGCAGCTCATGGTGTTTTCTGTCTTGCTTACAAACACTGTATTGGGAAGATTAGACATTGGAGTATGAAAGCTGTTTGGAACCGGTAAGTGACACAAAGCACAGTCCTGGGTTGGACACTTTAAATGAAGTTTCAGGGGTGCATATTTTATTTGCCTTTGCTGTTTAAGTAGAGCTTTAATGACTTAATGAAATTAGTTCCAGTGATTTTAAGCCTTCTTTTGCTGTTATTTTTCAATGGACATACTCTTTTCTCCATATTTATGTTATGCCCATAATTTATATGCATACCTCAGCCAGTGAGAGAGAGAATACTCTTCAAAGTGTTTATGCCTGCTCCCTCAGTTTTACTTTGATCAGATGTTTATCAAGCAGATATATAATCAAGAGCCAATTTGGAAAAAAATTATGTGACATTTTAGAAAGTTTCTGGTTGGGTTTTTTTTTTGCAAATGTTTTTTTAATTTAGAAAGTCTTTAATGGACTTAAAAGAATCCCAGATTTCTACTGATATTTTTATTTTGATTGAAACACCTTTTCTTTTCACACAATTTTTTCTCCCAGAGTAAAATAGTCAATAGTTTTGTTGTGCAGTGCTAGTGGTCAGGGACCAGGGAATCCTAAGGCAGAAAGATGCTATGCAACCAAGTTGCTGTGCAGCTTCAGTTCACTTTTGCATCATTTCCTCTTCCTGCTCCTGCCTATCTGCAGGGTAAGAAATGTTCACTGGGCTCAGTGACTTAACTTTTTGCAGCCAAGGAAGGAAGGCACTGCAAGGTCACTGGTAACTGCTCACATGAGTTTGAAAATGACTGTTCCAGAGAAACCTAATTGCCCTTGGATATCAGTATTATTAGTACTTTTGGGGTATTGCCAGAAACAAATATTAAAATAAACCTCTGATGAACTCAAGTATCAATATCCCTGGCTCTCAGAAGGAAAAGTGTTTTTGTTACGGTGAAATGAACACAAAGAGTCTACAAATAAAAGAAAGCTTGATTGTTCATTGAAGAAAAGACAGAAGAGCAAGTATGATCCAGAATTAGAAAGCACAGCCTCTGAGGAAATCTGAAACAGTGGAGTTACTACCTTGAAAAAGGAAAGACTGGAAGGCAGAAAAAAGTGGATGGTATAGCATTCTTTAAACATAAATATGTAAAAGACTACTGTTACAAAAAAAAAGTAACCTGTACACCGTGACTGGGTGAATACGATAAGAATTATCAAGCTTAGCTGCAACAAGGAAAGCTGAGAAAGCCATAGTAAAGTTCTCCTCCACCACTGGAGGAACTAAAAGCAGATTACATTGGCACATGTCAGAAATGATGCTCATATAAACCTCCTTAGGCACAGGTATGGATAAGGTGAATTCTTTCAGCTCTATCACTGTTAGTCAGTTATTTAAAAAGTTTTAGCACAATTATTATATTCTCTTTTATGTTCAACTTCTATATGTTCAAGATAATTCAGTATCTTATTATTATCATGTTATTATTGTCTTATTAAGTATCTTATTTATCTTATACATGTGATTAAATGAATCTTTCAAATACCTGGATTTTACAGTGAGAAGGGCTTTAGAAAACACATCTATATGTAACAATGCATCTTGTACATAGGGAACATATTGAAGTGAGAAATGTAATGCCATGAGGTGTTGGGGTTTTTTTTAAATTTTTGTTTCTTCTTGGCCCACTGCATTTCTTTTGTTTTGAGAAAATATAAAGTCTGCAAAATCTTCTCCCTCCAGACAGAATTTCCCTCAGTCAAACACTATTTCAGACTTCATAATGCTGAGGCCTCCAAGGAGATTATTTTAATAGGCTCCGTTCAGGAGCAATTATTAAATTAGTCTACTTTTCTTTCCAGGTGCTGTACAATGTGTTTGACTCTTTTGTTGCAATAGGTGCAACAAATGTGACGGGGATTGAATGTCTCAAAGGCATAGGTGGGTAGAAGTGAATTATGTATCACACAATTGATGTATATATGCAGTATTTTAAGCAAAATATTATTATTATGCTATTGGCAACTGTTATTTTTCAGCCCTTTCCATTATTACTCATATTCACACACTTGTATGGCATAGAGAAATGTCTTAAGAAAATAAGTAAGTAAATATTCCTGAATATTTGGGAAATGTAATCACATCTGTTTTCTTTTGAGGCGACTCAAAATATCATTTCTTTGTATTTAATAGCATTTCCTTAGTTTCAGCCTGTGCTCTCCTTGCATTCCAGGAAAGTTGAGATTGCATACAGGCATTCTCACTCCTTATCACTGATCACCATCAAGTAATGTTTGCTGGTAACTATAAAGAAATTCTGCCTAAAATTTTAGTCACTATTTCCCATTCCAAGCATTACATGAAACTAAATTATCTTATGAATAAATGTTTTAATAGTGACATTATCATATTCTACAACATGCTTTTGTAAAAATATTTGTTTACAGAACAAGGGAAAAAACAGTACAAAGAAATGTAGTGGGTTTTGAATAAAAGTAAAATGGTGAGGCTTAACAGAAGTAGCCTTGTTTTTCTACAGAATGCTACAGTCATGTACCAAGTGCTCAAAAGCCTTGAGCCTAGAAATAAATTTTGACATATCCTCCAAGATTTTCTCTGATTTACTGGCCGTTTGCTGTTCTCTCTCTGGAAGAGAACTAGTTCAAACCATTATATTTCTACAGTTTAAGCTGTGTTAGGTGTTTTCTTTTTCAGTGTCATTCTTTGTGGTGAGCCTCGGTGGGACACTGGTTGGCATTTTCTTTGCATTCCTGCTCTCATTGGTCAGTCGTTTCACCAAGCACGTGAGGATCATTGAACCTGGATTTGTGTTTATCATTTCCTACCTGTCCTACCTCACAGCGGAGATGCTTTCTCTTTCCGCTATCTTAGCGTAAGTCTCTTTTTATTACTGCCTATGAAGGGGATGAGAAGGGAATATGGTTTTTAAAAACATTGAAAGGAAAACCTAACTTACATGGGACAACTATAGAATACGACACTCATTAAGTTTATGGTGGATAATACTATGTTCACACTGCACTAGATTATAGTTTGCAAATACTGTCATTCAGCCTTGAAAAGGAATGCAAGTTTTCCAGTATCTGCTGTGCAACATGAGAACTCCTTTGCAAAATACAGACATGACTCTTTCCTCTCTGTTAGTAATAATACTTCAAACTTAACAGTTGTCCATTTGTACTGACATCTTTCCCTATAATTTGTAACTAAAGCAATATTTTTCTAAGGCACTGTGTGAATGTCACTATTCTCTGTTCTCTCTCTCTGTCTTGGCTGGCCATTAAGGTTCGCCTAAATGGTGCCTGTTTTGCCTTGAGTACCTCTGTGGTCTTTCTTCTCTTAGTATCCGTTGATGCCTGGCATACCTTTTTTCTCAGTTTTGCTTGTCATGTTTGTAGATTATACAGTAAGTGTGTTCAAGGTCTGAAAATCTTTCTGCAAACAGATCATTAGTTAAGGATTATGTCTTATGGAAAGAAGATTTAAAACTTTGCATTGAAAACAGTATGGTAATCTGAAGAGAATTAAAGTCTGTTATGTTCTAATGAAATGCTGTCTTCAGGCCTCTTGAGGTCACATCAGCATGTATGTTTGAGATACGCTTTTTACCTAGGGTAGACTCCACTAGTGCTCCTGAGTGTATCTTTTCTTAGGAATTAATGATGGCGTTTTATAACTATGTGACGCAGATGGAAATAATATTAAATGTTGCAACAGATATTTTCTGAACAATTGCTTCTTTTTCTAGGATAACCTTCTGTGGCATTTGCTGTCAGAAATATGTCAAGGCTAACATATCTGAACAGTCTTCTACAACTGTAAGATATACCATGAAAATGATGGCCAGTGGAGCAGAAACTATTATCTTCATGTTCCTGGGTATTTCAGCTGTGGATCCAAATATCTGGACTTGGAATACAGCTTTTATTCTGTTGACTCTGGTCTTCATCTCAGTATATAGAGTTATTGGTAAGAGGCTGAACTTCCTGTTCTTTCATTGTACTGCTGACGCAATCACATATTCTTTAGCTCTCTCCCCAAAAAATATTTGGAGTTCTATGTTTGTTCCTTTTAAAACATTCTGTTTATTTCAGTTGAATTTATTGTTCACTTTGGGTTAGAGTAGTAGAGTAAGTTCTACTGTAAGTTCCATCATATGCTGAAAATACAGCAGGATTTAATTTTTTATGATGTGTGAGGTTATGAGTAGCCCAGCAGTTAATATGAATCATTCAGTGGCTAACCTTTGTTGACCCAGCAAATGGCATTGGCAAAATTTCCCAGTAAAATGGACTTTGTTCTTTAACTTGCAGCCTAACAAAAGACGTGACTCTTGTCAGCTACATCTTTACTTCAGCTCTTTCAATTTGGCACTAAAGAGATTGTCTTAAGCTAATGTTATGGTTGACTTCAGGTTTTAGACAGATGGTGACATCAGACCATACATAATTACACTGCAGGTTCTCTGGCTTAAGAAATAATTCACAGGGACTGATGAAAAACTGAGTAAATAAGGCTGTGGCAGGTAGGGATTACCTACTGTCAATTTATGGGGTATATATAAATTTGCAAACATTTCAAAATACCAATGATGATTTGCCCAGCTACATAGTTCTGAAGTAGTTTTGATAAAATCACAAAAAAAGGTGTATAATGAAGTACTTGTAGAGAGTAACACATGTGGCAATTTGGTGTATGTAGTTACACCTGGGAATAAGTTAAAATAGCTGATTTCCCTGTTTGTCTCGACTTAAATTCAGTAACAGGTCACACGCCTATCTAGCTGGCAGTTTTCCTAGATTCTGTGTTCTTATTCTGTCTAGAAGCTCCTGAACTGAAGGCAGTGCCTAGCTCCTTGTCCTCCTTTTCTAAACAGTCTGCAAGGATTGTTCATTTAGCTGCCTCTCAGTAACTGCTAATGTGCCTGGGGTGTTTTAAAGAGTTTTCCCTGTCTTGTCTTTGACACTTTTTGTATTCCTGGAATGAGTGGTTAACAATCCTGTAATAGATGTGATGGACAATAGTAAATAGTAAGTAGTAAATATTCAGCAATAACAATAAGCACCCGCTAAAGTAATTGATCTTAGACATTGACAAATTACTTAATACCTGATGATATTGGGCCTTACATAATTGCAGCTCTCATACCCTGAAGGAGTCAGATTGGTGGCATTTCCACAGTCCCCTCCTCCAGAGGCCCTTATTACAGAGACAAGTCATTCTTCTCTTGGCACAAGTTCAAAGTTCTCTAAAAAGAGAACTATCTGCTTTGCACTGGTTTACAGCCCTGGCCTGCTGCAGTGGGACACACCTGCCATGCCAGTCGAAGGAGTGGTGAAGCTGCTTTCCCTCTGTATGGTGGGAGTTCTGGGATACATTGAGGCAGCTAGAGCTTTAGGTCTCCTGCAGCAGACAGCATCTCTCCTGTAGGTCTGAAGACAGTGACATAACTAGACAACCCTTCATAAGACAATGACTTAAAGGTCATTTTCAGTGATTTGCAAAGGGTACCACACTAACTCCCTAAATCAGTGCTGCTTTAACCCGTTTCTGTTAACTGACCCTGTGCATATCACTGGTTACAGTGCTAGAAAATCTCTTCTTTCTCGACGAATTTCCAAGGTCAGCACATGGCAGAACTTTCCCTGGAGTGCCTGTGCCAGAGGGCAGCACTCTCAGAAAAGCTGCTGGCTCACAGAAGCAGCTTCACCTAATTCCTTTGGCTCAATGTAAAGAGAAGGCATCAAGTGGGCAACATAGCGAACGAGAGGGGGAAGTAGATGGTGTAGATTGTTACAAAGCCAGTCTGGTGGCACCATTTCTGTTGCACACAGTTGGGATATTGATGTTCCATAAGGGTATTTCTAGACATGCTGACATTTGTTGTTACAGGTGTTGTTATACAGACATGGATTCTTAACCGCTACAGAACTGTCCAGTTGGAGATAATAGACCAGGTGGTGATGTCCTATGGTGGACTACGTGGAGCTGTTGCTTTTGCTCTCGTTGCACTTCTGGATAAGAATAAAGTGAAAGATAGAAACCTGTTTGTCAGCACAACTATTATTGTTGTGTTTTTTACTGTTATTTTCCAGGTAATTTAACTTAATAAGCATGCTTCTTGCAAGGAGAAGGAGTCCCCCAAAAGTACTGAATGCTTAAAGAAGTTCTCAGCTGAAGGTTGCATATTGATTCACTGAACTGAAAGCATAATTGAATTTGTAATTTTAGTAACAAAGATCCTATTTTATGTTTTCATATGGGACCACATGGGGCAAAACACAATTTCCTCTGTGCTAAAAATTGTTCGGTCTTAGCTGCTTGGTATTAATAGTGCCGAGTTAATATCTGATTAAACATCCTTCACCTCATGTGAATAACTATAGGGAACAGTGCTTTTAATGGGCAGATACAGTCATTAAGCTGATCTACCTGAGCCTCAGTTCTTGTTTTAAAATATAGCAGTAAGCAGTGGGACAAGAAAGTATTTAACATCCAAACAAAATAGCACTTTCTGGATGAAAAAACAGTAATTTAAATGAAAATATATCAATAGACACCAGCTTGCAATTTTTTCTGTAGTGTGTTACAGAAAGTTTAATTGTGTTCACAAACTCCTGATATGTGGAGAAAATACCCCATTCAATGGCATAGGAAACACGTCTACTCTTCCACTACCATATTTTTCCTATAGATTACATATTTTTCCACTGTTGTCTTTCCAAACCTTTGTAAGCTGAGGGTACTGCATTATTTTATCTTCTAGAAGGAATAAAAATCAACTGAGAAAGTATGAGAACCACCAAATAACACACAAATACTCTTTATTTCTGTTTAACCAGCTGGAGGAAAGTCTAAGAGAACTTACAAGTATTTATTGTCATGTTCCAATCCTTAGGGACTGACTATCAAGCCTTTGGTACAGTGGCTGAAAGTGAAGAAAACTGAACACAGAGAACCGAAACTGAATGAGAAACTTCATGGCAGAGTAAGATATTTTAAAAAAACCCCATGACATCTTTTGGATTTTTACAGAGCACCTTAAGAGAAAACAAAATTGTTAGTGAAAATGAGTTTTTTTGGAAGGAAGTGGGCTATCAAATTTCAAGGGCAAAATCCTTCAAACATTTCAAAAGTTATTTTTAAGTTGCTGTTTGTTTTTGGTTTGAGTCCTGTGAGAGGATATTCATATGAATGTTCTGGTCTTTTACTTGAGAATTCAATGGGGCTGGGAGTACTGGGGAAAGAGCACAAATGGAATATGCTTCTTTCTCTTCATCTAAAAGATGAGAATGATTGATGAATGCTACGGCAAAGCATGTCCAAGTAAACTTATTTTTTCCTTCTTAAAAACTGTTAATTTGGAAAATGTACGAAAACAGTCTTTGCAGAAAGATAATCTGTTGCCCAATACAGAATAATTATAAACTGAAATTCCAGATTAATGACAACGGTTTTAATTCAGTGTGAGTGTTGTGTGTCCCTGGATTTCTTTACCCTTTTAGAACACTATGAAGCACAGTCTCTTCCAATTCACTTTCACACCACATTATAAAGTTTCCATTCAGTAAAAGAAAACATAAATTTTCAATATAAATATAGGTTAAAGAATGGAAGACTATAAGACATCGCAGAATCATCAAGGTTGGAAGAGACCTTCAAGAACATCTTGTCCAACCATCAATCCAGCACCACCATAACCACCCCCAAACCCTATCCCCAAGTGCCACATCCAGACAGCTCTTGAATATTTCCAGAGACAGTGACTCCACCACCTCCCTGGGCAACTTATTCCTGTGCCTACTATTCTTTCAGTGAAAATTGTTTTTTCTGATATCTAATCTGAACCTTCCCTGGCACAACTGAGGGCCATTTCCTCTTGTCTTTTCACTTGAGACATGGCAGATGAGACTGACCCCCACCTGGCTAAAACCTCCTTCCAGGTAGTCATAGGGAGTGATAAGGTCTCCCCTGAGCCTCCTTTTCTTCAGGCTTAACAACCTCAGCTCCCCCAGCTGCTCCTCACAGGACTTGTGTTCCAGACCCTTTGCCAGCTTCCTTGCCCTTCTCTGGACAGGCTCCAGCACCTCAATGTCCTTTCTGAAGTCAGGGGCCCAGAACTGGACACAGGACTAGAGATACAGCATCACCAGTGCCAAACATCAGCCGTATTGTTCCAAACCTAGCATCTGCGTATTCTGCAGTAATCATTCCAATGTTCACAGTGAAATGTTAATAACCATACACAGAAAAAGGCCAAATTGTACCTGCAGCTGCCTTGGTTTGAATCAAGAGTTATAAGCCTCCAGATTTCTATCAGCCACCTAATATACTCAGTATGAAATTTTGCCCTAGATATTAAAAGAATGGTGCCTACTTCTACTCTGAGGGGAGCATGAACTCCTGAAACATCTAAAAAGAATGGGGAAATTGTTCAACTGAAATAATCACCTACACTAATAGTGGCAGATGTACTTCATAGGGCAGAAATGGAGATGGTAAAATGAGTCCATAAAAAGTTTAAAAATTGAATGTTAAAATGGAGGTACCTTCTCCTTGAGACACTTGTAATTCAAGAATACTTAGTGAATTTATAAAGAATTGGTTAGAAAGTTCAGGACCTTTGAAGAAAAGCTTATAGTAGCTAGTACTTCTGTAAATGGGGAAAAAAAAAATTTAACAGCCATAAAATTATTCTGCATAGTCACCGGGCCTAACTTGAAATAAATTGAGCTATTTTCTAATTATGATTTTTTATTTCTGTAAAGATATTAATTCCACTCTCACTTTCCCAGGCCTTTGATCACATTCTTTCTGCTATAGAAGACATTTCTGGACAAATAGGGCATCATTATCTGAGAGACAAGTAAGTGGTAACTGATTTGGAATCTTGAAATATTGCTAGGAAATATTATCTGTACATTGTAACTTTTTAAGCCTGTGAGCTTAGGGAAAGCCAGGACGTTAAATGTAGTTTAAGAGATTACATACTGAAAATACTGGAAATACAGCAAATGTCAAAACAGTGTATTTTTGTCCCCTTACAACTAGAATCTTTCCTTTCTCTCCCACAGTTCAGATTATGCCTTTGCAGGTGCCTCGGTTCACATACAGGGGTCATTCTCTCAAGATAAGAGAACTGACTATTTGCACAAGTTTTCACCTTTCAATGTTAATGTTGGTTTTTCTTTGTGATACTCATTTCATGGACACTATTTATGTGTGGAGGCACTAAAAAACCTCACCTACAACTATGCTAGCTGTTTATCCTATTTCTACAAGGATGTGTTCAACACCTCTGAAAGTGATGGCAGAGGGTGCTTTGAAATGACTGAGAGTTTCAGCCTATTGGTCTGAAACCAATAATGAACCATCCCCTCTGCTTATAGCTGATTAATCTTGAGAGAATCGGAATTACTCAGCTGAAAGATACACCATTTCCTTTTAAAGTACATGTGAAGAGTTACCCTTGTGATGGGCACACTTCCATACCTAGATGAATAAATGTGGAAAAAAGGACATTATATCTGGACATCCTTAAGAGTGTTCTTTGAAGTTAGGCCATTCTCTCCCTGGAGTTAGGTCATTTCATAGGTGCAGACAGTCACAGTTTTGACCTGCTAACCTCTTGCTGACTCAACATGCCAATTCCAATCCAAAAGCCATGTGGTGGTGTTAGCTTTCTGCAGAGCACTCCCCTAACCCTTTCTGAGAAGCTGAGTCTATTAGCTTAGGTTTAGCATTATACTCATGCAATACAATACAGCTCCTAGGCTGGAGCTAGCTCATACTGGAACTCAAACAGAATTGCTTACCTGCATCCAGTTACAGGGACAATCTCCTTCCTTTCCTTTTGCTCTTCATTCTTTTATGCAGTGAAGAATTTTCCTGAGGCACTCCAGGCAGAACATCTTCTTTGTTTTGGTCTAAGTTTGTAGTTAACTTTTGGGGAATAAATTTCATTAGGCTATATATAATACACGTGAATACATCTCCCATCTTGATATATTGCCTCAAAGATGGAGCTATATTTTTTAAGTGGCAGATTAGCGTGTGACTTCTTGCATGTCAGGAAGTAATCCCCTTGAGTAAGAACAGAAGGAGTAGCTTAATGTAGATTCATGGTTGAGTGTGTGGTTTGATGACTAATGTATTTTGAATGAGACCATCTTAAGCCTGCCTTTTGGACTCTATGTACATGAAAGTGCTGCTTCCATAAAGAAATGGCAGCCTCTAGCATCCTCACTGATGGGTTCAGGTGTGGCAGCCTGAATTACAGCCTGCTGGTCAGATGTTCTGGCCAGAGAAGAGGAATAGTTATCAATTATGTGAATAATATTTAACGCAAAAAGGTTTAAGCAATCTGAACCAGAAGTTGCAAACTCAAAATGGCCATTGGGCAAGATGGATACAGTCACTCTGAGCAATAGCCTCCAAAGCTGCCTCATGCCCTTTAGACAAGGTTGAGGAAGTTAGAAGAAAGTACCAGAGCCTTTATCTTCTGAATCCTAAACATGACAGGGCAGATATCCTACTACCAGGCTATCTTGGAAGTGTAAATCATTGAAAATACACATGGCTACTATCCCTCAGAGCAGAGTACATCAGTGGCGTGAATAAGGCCCTCTGGTAGAGCTTCTGGAAGGGCGCTGTTACTCTGAACTGATTTTCTGGTGTAGCTGTCCCACAATACAGCTGGGGAAAAGAAGAATACTTTCCCAAAGAGGGACGAAAACTAAACATAATCAGAAGGGGAAAAATAAGGTAGCATGATCTCCCAAAGTATAAAACGTGTGACTGACTCTGAAATGGGATACTGTAATCATAGCACTCTGGTAGTAGTGTTGGGTAAGTGAACTGATTAAATGCTTTGTGACAGCTGTGTAAGTCTGTAGCAGGCTTTTCCTTAACTTTCTTTATGCTCATTGAAAAGCTTCAAGACGCAAATCCCTCGCATTCCTCTGTTCACTATATTTTTTCAAAGTGTTTAGCTCAAAAAATATCATTTATGCAAAATTAAAAATGCTTTGAAACTAAAATTGTTGGTTGGTATTAACACAGTTTGTTTAAATTATCAGGTGGTCCAATTTTGATAGGAAATTCCTCAGAAGAATACTGATGAGAAGGTCTGCTCAAAAATCAAGAGACCAAATCCTTAATGTTTTCCATGAGCTCAACTTGAAGGATGCAATTAGCTATGTTGCTGAGGTACTTATGAATACTTGTTGACATATTATAGCATCACTTGGAATTTGATTTTTTAAAATTTATAATATAACCTAAAGCTGACATATTGCAGGAGATGCCTATAGGAAAACTATTTCCATCTCTGTTCTGTTNAATGTGTTTTGAGTGTCGGTATTGCCTGTTTGAGAAGCTGTAGTTCTCAGTATAGTGCCTGATTGCCAAATACTAGTATATTGTACTTCTGTCAGCGTACATTTCTGTTGGATTTTACTGAATATCTTTGTTTCTATATTCATTACATGGAAAAAATACTGTAATTCTGGAGGGATATTGTCTTTCTAAATGTGTCAACAGGGTCTGGCTCCTGCAGGGTAGTGGTACAATGTGATGATAAATCTGATTTGAAGAAGCTCACTTCCAAGTGATGTGCATATGTGGCCAAAGTGGGACTGCTAATCTCAATCTGCCAGATCATTGCAACACACACACACACACACACCCACCAAAAAAAAAAAAAAAAAGACTTTAATTCGATGGAATCATAATGCCCACAATTCAATAATTAGGGTTAAATATACTACAAATATCAAATTCAATCAAAGAATTGTGAAGTTAGGGAAACTTGTAACAGGAGAAATTTTTAAAGGAGAATGAAAGAAAGTTTCTGACCTTCTGCAGGAGTACCATTCCCAGACTGGAGCAGTGTTGCCAGATTGTGTAAGAATTCCTAATCTTTTCAGTATGAAACTAGTCACCTTAGTTGAAACAGCCACAAATGTGCGGTATTGATACAGTGTAAAGCATAGTTTTAAATGGAGTATTTTTAGAAGTGATCTTTGAAATTATAATCTATCCATGCCCATAATCTCCAGTTGAATTGATCTTCACAGTTAGGTGATATATCAGTTAATTTCTTTAATTTAAATAAAAATTATTACCATGGTTGCTACTACTACTACTGCTAAGCTCTTTTCTTTTTTTTTTTTTTTTGGAAAATGAGCTACAGCCATGCAGTCTTCTTCCAATGAAACATATAATTTTGGAGATTGAATTCAGAAAACAAGATGAAATTCAGAAATTATGTTAGTATGAAAGATAGAGAATAGTTCACAAGACAAGCAAATTCTTCCTTTTGAGATTTTTTTTAAATTATCCACTTGGTTTTCAGACTATCTGAGCTCAAGAACTAATTTTCTTTCTTGTGATACTTTCTGGGTCACACCTCAGAGGAAGAAAGTTGGATAATGACTTTGATATGTATGACCATGAAACTCCTGTTCAGATTCATTGCTGAATCTCTTCAGTAGATTTGTTACAGCGTTTCTTCTCTTAAACAGATGCAAAGGGCTTTATAGATCACTAACAGATGCAGATTTAGGATCAGAATTTTTACCAAATAATGTCTTTGGTCCCATACAGTAAAGACAGATTGTGTTAGATTATTAATTTTTTAGGAGATGAAACACAAGGGAGCTGCCTTTTGTTACCTTAGTCCAAATGCTATTTGTGCATATTGTTTCTTGCAGATAAATTCTATTGGGCAGATGTCTACCAATCTGATAATAATAGACAAAGAAATTGAAAGTTCTCCAAGTTCTACAGAAGTTTTGCAATACATTTTCTTCCAGCAGAAATTAATTACGAGTTGTGAATCCTAAAGCCATTTCACCTTTCTCCCTTTAATATTTGCTTCAGTGATACACTGCTTTAACAACTTTTTCTTCACTTCTCAAATATATCTTTGAACTAAATATCTATGAATTACAAGCTGACATTGAAATTGAATTTATTTCTTCCAGGACAAGTAAAGACCTCCCCCAGCTACTCACTCTCTTCTTACTTGCAAGAAACTCAGGAGTTTAAAAATTATTTTTTATGTTTCTCTTTGTTCAGCTCTGATGTTATGCTGAATCGGTATAATAAATAAGAGTTGAGAGAGTTCAGTCTCAAACTAAGTAAACTCTTTACAGCTGAGAAGGGAGAACCTAAGCCTAAGAAAAATTAAAATAATCCAGAGCAACTGAACAGAAGTGACTTAAAATACTCATGGTTCATAACTTGTTCTGGCTAAAATTCCTTCCCTGATGACACGGTATGATGTATGTATGAAACACTAAACTTGATTTGAAAAGAAAGTCAGATTCACTTAAGAAAATTGATTAGGATGATGTTCTTTCAGAATTCAATTTTACTAATCTCAAGTTTTCTGCCTGCAGAGGCCAGAGTGTATTTCTTAAGCTCATTGGTAGCCCACATACTGTGATACATATGTGGGCTACCACAGCAAAAGAAAGCATTTATTTGGTTTGCTCCATGAATATGAAAATGTAAAGGGAACACAGTTAAAGTTGGAGAAATGTAGATAAAATCTCTGTTCTGCAAGGGAGATGTTTTTTCTTGATTATTACTGTTTAAAATGTAGAGACCTGCTAGGTGATTTCTCTCTGCTGTGATTCAAACCCATAGATGGTTTCAGCCTATGTAACCACAATGTCACTCAACAGGCAACTTTTTAGCTAAGCAAGAGATTACTAAAGGTGTAGGGAAAATGATGAAGACATAAAACTGAGCTTTTCCAGCAGTTCACTTCTGTGACACTAGTTTTAGAACTGAAAGAAAATCTCATCTCTTCAATATCTCATCTTGTCTTGCCATAACCTCTTTCTAACAGTCTTGTAGACTTCTATCACCACTTAATATTTGCTGCTTCCAGTCTGGTAGAGAATGGAAAACTTAGTGTTGTGCCTTTGAAAATGCTACTGATAGTGTAGCGATGTGTTGATACTGTAGGTATATTCTTATGCACTTGCTTGCAACATTGTACAAAGTAAAACTGCAAATTTATTGAGGCACAAGAAATCATTGACCTTTTCAAAATCAATGTATAAGACTGGAATAGATTTTCTTATTGGTTTGTTGGGATAATGTCACTCAATGTAAAGAAACCATAAAACCAAAAAACGGTTTTTATCTGTTACCTAGATACAACTCCTCCAATGCTTCTTGTGCCATTTGCATAAACACAGTCTCACAAATTACCTATATTCTGATACACATTTTGCCCTAGGTGTTTACAGCTGTAATATGTCTTGTTTCTTTCCATGACCAGGGAGAACGTAGAGGTTCGCTGGCATTCATACGTTCTCCAAGTACAGACAACATGGTAAATGTGGATTTCAGCACTCCACTCCCAGGCACTGTGGAAAGCTCTGTCTCTTATTTACTGTAAGTAATGTGGATTGACGGGGTCGTATATGAGAGGAAATTGAAACACTGCTAAAAAATTGAAAAATGCAAGTTACAGGGGCTTCAGTCACTACTTTTTTGAACTTTAATATTTTCTCCCACAGGAAATGGGTATATATGGATTTATATTGTTGTATTTTACACACTATTTTTTTCAGTAAAGGCTGGTAAGATGAAGCAGACATCTACATTAGAGTTGTTTCATTTGCCTTTGGTTCACCCACTGTTATATATAGGACTAGATGCTATTTCTGTGTCTGCTCCATAAAAAATATGGAGAGGCAAGTAATTGCCACTTCCTTAACTTTTTGGTGAATCTATCACTGAACAGACCATGTGTCACGTAAACTGTGAAATTAACTAATGCTACATCCCCCTGAAAGATAAAAACCAGTAATCTTTTCAGTTTTCCCATAAGCCATTTGCTCACTCAGTGTCATTTAGCCAGTTCTTAGTCTTCCTTTCTTTTCTTTTTAAACTTCATCTTCTTTTCTCCCTTTCATTCCTCATCTTCCCATTTTTTCTTCCTCTTCAGCAATCACTGATTTTAAAAACTGCTGTCTGTATTTTACTTCAGGAGAGAAAAAGCTGGACCGGTTTGCCTTGACATGCAAGCTTTAGAGCAGAGGAGGAAAAGCATCCGGGACACAGAAGATACCCTCGCTCATCACACCCTACAACAGTACCTGTATAAACCCAGGCAGGAGGTGAGTGCAAAAGGCTAGCATTGGACTGTTTTCCAATCTAAAACTAGGAGGAAATAGGAACCAAAACTTGCGAGTGAAACTCAAAAGGAGAGAACCCACTGCAAAATCCACATGCTTGAGGAAGATAGGCTCTTTGTGTGATTTCTCATTCAAAAACATGCCTTTTTAAAAGAACTAGTGCCTTTGAAATCACTGGGGCCAGTGAAATGCAGAACTGCGTCCAGCAAAGGTTCTGATTGGGATTAAATGAAGTGTATCAACTGAAGTGATTCAGACACTTATAGGGAGAGGCTTACTCTGAATGACAGTCCACTCTTACACATTTAAAATTCCTGGATTTTTTTCATGAAGAAGAAAGCAAAATAGGAGTTTCATTAACGCCTTCAGACTAGGCTTTAGTTCATTCTTTCTTATGGAGTTGTTTACATTTTCATGACACTGATTGAATGCATTGATTCAGGGCTTTCATCTGTATTTCTAAATAAATGAATATTGTCTTCCCTTCCTGGCCACAGCACAAACACCTGTACAGTCGACATGAGATCATGCACAGTGAAGATGACAAACAAGACAAGGAGATTTTCCATAGGACAATGAGGAAGCGCTTAGAATCTTTCAAGAGTACCAAACTAGGAATAAACCATTCCAAGAAGCTCAATAAAATCCACAAACGAGACCGGGGCCAAAAAAGGGTAAAATTCTTTCACAAGGACCCAGATGTAGCCACCTATTATGCAAACTAATGGGTGGGAAGGGCAGGGAGGACTCTGAAAGGTCCTATGTCCTACATTTATGTCTGTCCTATAAAACTTCATGAACTTAGAGGACCTAAGCAAGAAGAGATTAAACTAGGAGGTAACTCAAGGGGCTTCTTCTCACATTCTGCACTTCTCTATTGGGACTCTTCTTCTGGGTGAGAGATTTCTGATCACTTGAAAAACAAAAGAACCTGAACCATGCTACAATGCTGTGGGGAGATGTTGCAGGATAGAGGTAGCAGGGTAGCTCTGTAGCATGGAGCATTCCACCCATTCCACCAAATTCGTATGAAACTAAGAGGGAACACACAGCATAAAAAGAGCCAAAATTTCTTTTTTCACCCTGTACACAATACAAGTGTAGGTGGAAAACTAGTGGCATCCATATTGAGCCTCAAGCAAAGATTACAATGGATTTCTGGGTTATTCTGCTGAACTTCTCCTTTCAGAGGGTGTCACTGCCATTGCTGTCTGATGACTTTAGCATTTTTGGTCACTTTTTGCTTTCTTTTCAGAGAAACAGCAGTGTCGTACCAAATGGAAACATTCCTTCAGAAAATCCAGTACAAGATTTTACTTTGAAGGAAAAAGGTAAAAAGACTCTTTGACCATTTTCATTAACTGAATTTTACCAGCTATATTGCCAGTAAAGCATCACTAAAAGATTTCGTGATATGCTACAGCAAATCTGATAGTAAAAAGGGACTTCTAGTCATAGTTCAGAACTCAGAGTGGTGATCTGCTTCATGCTTAAATGCAGTATTTAGAAGTTGATTTTTAGGAATCTGGATGACAAACAAAATTTTTATTAGCCTTTTTGCTCACATTTTAAAAATATCTCATTTAAATTCTGTAAACAAAACAATGCAGTGGCTACAATATAAATGAACTTTCAGCTTCCATTTGGATAAGATACACAGAGCTGCTAACTTTTTTTCATCACAGCAGGATATGTCTACCTAGGACATCAGCCATATAAAATTCAGTAGCTGAGATGACATTCTTGTCTGAGTTAAAGTCCACTGTTTTAGAAGGGTCTGAATCAGAGTTGAGGCTAAGCAAGCATGATACAACTCAAGGAGGGCGTAGTTTTGGAAGGAACACATAGTCAGAGGTCAGTTCTAGCACTGCTTCACCCTTCATGAACGGATCTATCACACGGGTCAGGCTTGGAAGTGTAATTGGAAGCTGACCAGCCTAGGGACTACCCCAAGCAAAAGTTGGTTTTGCCTGTAAAGCCCCAAATTCTTTCCTGTCTTAGCCATTTTTTGGCATTGGTGTCAGGCATAGCAAGATGTGATGGGTGCTAACATGTTTGTTATACAATTATAAAATAATACGTGTCACTTCAAAACTGAAATGTGCTTAAATGCCACTGAACTAACTTTGATTTGTGTTCTTCCCTCTGTTTATGCCTGCAACTCCTTGATCTCAAAGACAACTCAAGCAAAATAGAGAGGGATTTATCTTTTCTCAGTAGCTCCAAGCAAACATATTTTTCCTTATGTATCTTCCTTGAATCGTTTACTGTTATTTTTGTTTGACTGAGAGGAACAGTACAGGCTGGCTCCGCAACTGTAATATTCTAGAACTACTTTGCATGGGAAGAGCTTTCCGAATACTCATTAGTAGGTCATTCAATATTGTCTTATTAAAGAACTCTGCATATAGATGTTATCATCTGCTTAAAACCAAAAAAGTTTAGTTGGAAGACAGTCTTAACAAGTGGTTTAGCAGCTCTTGCAAAACTTACTCTACTGCAGTAAAAGCAGCAATGACCTCATTAAGTTTGAAATTAATTATGATACTAATGCTGACTTGTGTCAAGTGATGAAAATCCTTGTTAAAGATATGTCTTTGATAACCATGCCAGCATCAAACCAGCATGTAATAGCATTTTCTATCAGAACTGATACAAATCTCTAATCAAATTGCATATTCTTTTTTTTATTTTCTTTTTTTTTTCTCCCCAGATTTGGAGTTTTCTGAATCAGAAGAAAATAATGATTATGAGACTTTGCATCTAGGCAAAGGAGTTGATTTCCTGGCTAATGTGACAAAACAAAATTTCACAGATACTCATGCTGGTAAAAATATTTATTACCTACAAAGGTGTTTTTTTTTCCTCAAATACAACAAAAGGTTCTAGAAATGCTGATGAGTTAGTCTGGGGTTTTTCTTTGTTTGACTGAGTGATTTTATGTGTTCTATCTGAAAATACATTTGCTTAATACTAATGTTAACATAAAGATTTTTAGATATCTGGAGGTATGGAGAGCATCACATTTGAAACTGATAGAATTTGTGAACATGACTACCTAAACCAATTTTAAAGCCACTAAGTATTTTTAGCAACAGAAAATGTTCTTTTAGAATTGTCTTACCTCATAAGACCAGTCAACACTAGTCCTTTGGAATTGTTTTTCACTTGCACTGGAACTTTATTGTGATAAATTTTGTTATTCTTATTTCAGGTAAGATTTCTCCTTTTATATTGACAACCTCATCAGATCCTTACAGGCTTATAGAAGTCACTGAAAAGCGCCAATTTGCAGCGTTTCTGGAGCACTCAATGCCCTTGATTTCCAGCCCTGAAAGGCTCCAAAATTTTAGACTGGAAGCTTATAACTATATATATCAGAAACCATATAATATAATTTATGGAGTTATAAAATTTAGTATTTCTCTTCAGCACTTCTGTGTTTAAATTTTTCAGCATGCCCCTGTATGCTTCATGTGTAACTTGGTGCCTACAGTGAAGAAAAACACGTGTCTGTACTCTTGAGGCAGACACTCTTAAACGCATTTTACGCATGACACTGTTTCATGACAAATTCTATGTTTGAGTATATATAAAGACACCCAGAAATAAGTGGATGGCAAGATGCAAAATGTTTATGTAAAAGCTCATCAAACTTGGTAACTGTATGAACAGGCTCCTGTATCTTACTTTTGACCATTTTGCGGCCTGCCATAGCTATCTCACTCTCATCTGTTTATGGAGTGGTGAAGTTTTTTCTTTGCACTTTTTCCCATCTCTTGTTTCTTTTTTATGGATTTGATTTGAATTTTCTGCAGTTATTTTATGTTGTGCTTTTTTTTTTTTTTTTTTTGCTTAACATTTGTGGACTGATTACTTCTTTTATTAATTATATTTTTTGTCTCCAGACATCCCTAACATAACTGCATATTGAATGTGACCTCCAATTTTTCTCTTTAATTGAAATCCAATATGTGTCTAGCAATAACCAAGGTATATATGTGTGTAATGGTCAGTGTATTGACTTAGTCACATCCATACCAGCGCGTACCATTTTTTCCACCAACAGCCCTTCTCCTTTTATAAAGCATCTTGCTGTATTACCAAGAAATTATTTTGATTACTTTTATTTGTCACTCGTGAATTTTTTTTTTAGGAATTGATAACCCAGTATTTTCAGCTGATGATGACCAAAGCATCTACATGAAGTTCTCACCATGGTTATCTAGTGAAGACACTGTGGTGCCATCTCAAAGGGCCCGAGTGCAGATCCCATATTCTCCAAACAACTTCAGACGGCTCACTCCAATCCGGCTCAGCAATAAATCTACAGATTCCTTCCTGCTAGCAGATGGCCCAGAGGACCGACCCAGATGTTTTCTCCCAGAATCAACACATATGTAATATTTTAAAAGATACTATCACCTTTATTTTTTAACCAGACTTCTGATCAATCCTGAGAAGTAAACTTATTTTTCCATTTTTTCCTATTTCAGAAAATCTCTTTCCTCCCTGATTTCTTTGTGCAACTAAACATCTTTTATTTCCCTCCAACTTAATTAACAAAACGTCTTTCTATTTTCCTTCTGCAGTAGAGCTGTTCAACTATTTGGGGTCCAACACCTTGCTACTTTTACAGCAGATAAGGGTCCTTCTTTTTGTTTTCACTTGAATATTTGAAATGCCAATAAAATCGTATTCCAAGTACCAGAATATTGGGCATATGTTTTCAAGAGGCTTCAGGTTTCCTGGTTAGTCAGTCCTAGATGATAAAATTGGTACCTGAATTATCTAAACGGAATAAAATTTTTTGACTGTATTGCTAAGAAGCCTTGAGTTAGTTGTGAACATTTGTCCAGATTATTTATCCAGTGTCCAGGAAGCAAAAATGCCCCACTGCTACAATACAGCTGCTCAGTGACACTACTGATGTACCATTAAATTACATTAAAAAGGGGTTTAAAATGAATCAGGTTTACTAAAATGAATCAAAGTCTCTTTGTGGGGTAGTTCCACAACTGTATTGTGGAGGAGCAATATTCCATTTAGAGCTTTATCCTTAAACTGTGAATTTATCTTAATCCATACCTTATTTTGAAACTAGAAAAAGGTTTAGCTTTCTGATGCTGTAAATAACTTGTTGTTTCTAATGTATTAGAGGCTTAAAATTAAATTGACTCTGGGTTTAAATGAATATCCCAGTTGCCCTTTAACTTCTGTGGAAATTTTCCACACCATAAAATCAGGCTTCTCTTCTACAATCAAATCAGGCAGTGCTTCAAATGAGGTGGGTCAGGTCCACAGTTCAGATATTATAATTGAATAGAACACAGGGCACTGCAGTGATTGTGCAATGAAATGCAAAAGTCGGTGTCATCGTGAATACACTTTTGTGGAATACATAGTCACAAATATATGTCTTAGTGTCCTCTGTGCATCAACAAAAAAAGTAAGTTGAAAGTATTGTGTAGCTGGTTGATGAAACTTTGTTCAGACAAACACCTCAGGCTAAGACCGAATACTGATAGTTGTGACCTAAGAAAAATTTCACAGCCTCTTGAAAAGAAATAGAAAAGGAAGTTCCATTTTCCTTCTGTTCTGGCTTCTGGCCCTTTAGAAGATGTGCTAGTTCAAGGGTAATTAGAGGAAGCACATCACTACTGGAGTGGCCTGTAAGTCTTTGTTTGGTTTCAGTTCTCAGTTCCTCAATAATATGTCTTTGTTTATTTTTTAAATGATGTTTTAACATAAACACTGGATTAATTAAAGGACTATGAATTACAGTCCAATATCCTGATTAAAAGTGTGAACAATGAGCAGCATTCCAAAATGAAAATTTCACCTTGACACTTATCCACACTGAAATTCTCTTCACTTTTTTTTCCCACGGAGAACATTGTCAGAGAATATTGACATATGACCTGCAGAACGTTTTCTTGCTAACCTGTGTTCTTTTTCTCCATTTAATTGCTTTATTTATAATTTAATTTATTATTAGGAAGTGGTATGTGTAAGTTCATCTGTGGGTATCTTTAATATGTCAAAATCACTGGATTTTTGGTGTTTCTTAATAAATGTTTTGCAAAGTTAGATTTCCCCAGCTAATAAGCGAACACCTTGATTACTCTCTGAAACAGTCCTCTGAATGATCTCCTTAAGAAAATTCTCCCAACAGGAGAATGATACTAAAATTTAATTAAAAGGTTTTAAGAAACAATGGAAACTGGAAGCCAAGAGTGGAAATGTTAAGTTTCTCTACATACCTAACATATACAGAAAACTGATCATAGGTTCTGATCAATAAGAGATTGACTCCCTGGAGTCAAACCCTGTGCTACTTGATTGAAAGAGTACAATTCGTTTCAAAAATTTCTGAAATATTTCCTTGCTGAGCATCAGGACTGTTTCAAGATAAAGATACACCTTAGTGACCAGAGGATGGCTCCATCTCCCAACTATCTGAAACAGGCAGTTGCTCATCCCAAACACAGAGCTAAGTTTGGCCTGACACTCAGCAAGAATAAGAAGTTTAATTAACTCACTTCAGGTTGTCCAAGATAGAACAGGATACAGAGTAGAGTTCTTCAGGGAAAAAAAAAACGTTAAACCACTCACTTTCATAAGACTTTCATAAAAATAGCCAAAAGCAAAGCCCAATAGGCAGCATACTAATAGATAAAGTGTGTACAAATAGAAAAAAAATGTTCGTATTTAATTGTGCTCTCTAGGTGATATGGACCATGATGTTGAAATGACAGAATACTCCTCTTCAGATGATCAACTAAACCAAAATGGAAGTGTTTCAGTGAATCCCCTCCACTTCTTCCCCTCTTGTCTTCAAATGCCTTGGACACAAAACTATTCTTCATTGGAAAACAGAGGGAATATATCTCTTTCTGCTGTCTCTGAGTACATAGCTTCATGTGACCCAAATGTACCCGATCTCTTCTGGGAATCAGGTACAGATATGAATAACAAAGAGACAGTAAACTCAGGTTATTGTTCTGAAGTTAGCTTCAAGTCAGAGAATTCACAAGAAGAGAATACTCTGCTTATGTTTGAAGGGCTGGAAGACTCTTACATGAAGGAGCCCCAAGAGAAGAAAATGTTGCTTGATGTAGAAGGGAATTACAGGTCTGCTGCAGCCAGACGTGTACAAAGCCGACGTTCTTTCCACAGGCCAAAACCTCTGCATCACCCTAAGCTTCAGAAGCTGGCATCTCTTCCAGCATCTTGCCATGTCCCTCCACATTCCTTGGAACAGGAGGAAACACAATTGTGAACCAGGACTTATTTGAAAGAAGATGAACAAAGGGCTTTTGTAAAAATAGAGAGCAACCTACTGGTTCATTGGATCTGCTCTAGGATGGCTTCAGATGGAAAGGGAGTGGGGTCCCGTGATGTCAGAAACACTGGAGCTTTTCTGCTGCACTTACATTTTAAAGTTCTTGATGATGAAAGGGTGCACAGTGAGAGGGAATTATGACTCCTTGTTATTTTTTCATGTAGACTGTTACAAATAATCTATTATTTTTGGAGGGCTAAACCAAGAATATTTTCAAATGGTAAATCCTTGGTGGTTTTTTTACATGGAAATGGTTTATTATGCCATTATGCCATAAATACATTTAAAGAAATAGGCTGCATTTGCTGCTTCAGTAATGGAATTAAGTATTTATGCTAAATGAAATAAAAGTAGGAGAAACCAATGGTTAGCCTCTTCCCTGCTAAGTCTACTCTAATTGAGTCAGTGCCTTTTATAAGTGCAAGCTAAAGAAAAATACTTTCCTGCTCTTGAATATTTGTGTTACTGAGTAATTGTGGAATATTGACTCCTGTGAATAACTTTCCAGGGAGAGGAAAGTCCTGGCATCTTGAAATTTAACCAAGTAGTTAAATGACCAGGAGGGCCATTTGCTTCCTTCACCTTCATTCCTTCAACTCAGTAGCACTGGAACGAAAGAACATCCAGAATTAGCTCAGAATTTTAATTTGCGTGGTCACAAGCAACTCATTTTATATTCTTAATTAAGCTGCTCTATTTTAAATAGCCTCACTCAGACAAAAGTGTAAATATTTGTCATTTTTACTGCTGCTTTGGAAGACACCTTCCAAATACTGTTAGATTATCCTGTTAATTTATGTATCACTTTCAATAGCTGATCAGGATAGTGGTCTCTTAGTTGGTATTCTGCATTTTGCCACATGGTTTAAGTGCCACAAAGACTCAGGATGTTGATGGTTCAAAGTATTGTACAGAGGCAGTTTGGCTACTGTGCTTGTATATACCTATTTGTATTCGGAACGTCCTTTTTTTCTGTCCATAGTTTTCTGTCAAATGATACTTATGATTGCACTAGACACTTACTGCATATGAATTAGATCTACATCACCTTTAAGACAGCTAGAGACATCAGTGTAAGCCAACTCAGATGAAGACCAAATAAAAGTAAAACTCTGAGACCTCTCATACATGTAAAATACTACATGCCAGTGTATAGTCCTCTGGCCATTTTGCCTTGGATGATTCCAGTCCTGAAATTTTGGCTTGAAATCTTCAGTGGTATAAATTGTAAAGATTCTGTGACATTAACAGAAGGTGAGTGCTTAGCCACTTCTGTGATCTTAATGTGTTCCTACTTTCTATTTGATATCAATGTAAACCATTTGTAAATGAGCTGTCACCTTCAGGGAGGTATCCGAATTGTTTAAGACTGGATCCTGGACAGAGGCTTTATCTGGTAAATTTTACTTTATCTATAGGAATTAATGATTGTTTCACTCTACCTACCCAGATTTTGAATGGGTTTGAGATGATTCTGTGTCAGATATCAAAACAGATTTACCCAGACACCCAAAAAGAGTGGAGCAATGCGTGAAAACTCATGTCCACATCTTTTCTCTATCTTTGTCCTGTATGTTAAAATTATATGTTAGGCTGGTGCAAATTGCAGAGATGTGATGGCAAATACCATATACCATTGACAGATAGAAAACATACACCTTTAGAGGCTAGATTCAGAGAAGTGGTTCTTTTGGTATCAATCCACAAGCAGCTGCCTGTTAGGCAGTCATCTTGGGCAATGATTCAAATCAGTGTCCCTAACTGGAAAGCTTCATCACACAGAGATAGTCTTGTTAAAATTCAATAACATAAATACAATTTTTGTGAACTGAGTACATATGAACACACTATTTTGGTGAAGTAGAGCATATTAATACTGTTCCAGATATTATAATTGAAACAAGTATTTTAGTAATTGGCATAGATATGTAACAGGACCATGACAGATCCCAAATATTAGGACAGGTGAAGTGCAATGTGCCAAAACCTACCCTTCTGTCTCATAGTGTAATGCTGAATACCAACACCAAAGTTGGCAAGATGCTCATCAGGTGTTGGCTTTGAAATAAAACTTTCATTTCTTATTGGTGTCATACTGAGGTCATAGCTATGCTGCAGTCAGAAAGAAAACCGCACTGTGGACTGTTTTCTGCATGCTTGTAAGACCATTACCAATTTGTTTTTGTACAGGCTACCTCAAGGAAACATTTGTAAATTGTCATCAGCAGATGGGAGATGGGAATTTTCGCCACATAAATGTTGCACAGACAAGAGTATGCACTTTTGAAAATCACAGGATATAAGTTTTTATTGTTCTTGTAAGCTTTTAGGCTAAAGAAAAGAGGATCAATAGACACCACTGTATTTACAAACACAGCAGTCTGTGAAAAGTCAGCAGGATCCTGTATGTTTTTGAGAGGGCTGTGGCCTGTAGTATTATAAAACAGAGAGGAACATCACACCATTTCAAACAACGGAAGTAGAAAGACACTAAATACAAAGGGCTCACCTCTCTGTTTCAAAGGCCTTAGGCATTTTCTATAGTTGCATCACTACAGCTGAACAAATGAAGGATAAAATGGGCCATTCTGATAGCGAAGTGACCTTTCCCTGGAATATCTCACATAATTCCTGAAGGTCTTATACCCCTGGAAGAGGTTTTCTAGTAGAATAGGTTCTACAGCAAGGATTTGTTTGTCATAATTTCTCAATCTGAAATGTGATGAAAAAAGGCTTTCATGTCCCCAGTTTCCACATTTGAGAACACACTTATAATATAGTAGATTATAGTTCCCTTTTTTCCCAGGGCAATTGCTCCCAATGTCTACCAGGGTATATACAAAAAAGCAGGTTATAACAGTTCATCACTTGTCTTTTTTTCTTTTTTTGCATACTCTTTCACTGTACATTCACATTTCTTGTGGTATGTGTACCTGTGGGTGAAAGTGTTTGGTTACATCTTCAACACGCTTTAATCAGTCAAGCACCACTAATTTCTATCACAGCAATATAAATTCAGAGCTGCTGAGGATATGGCTGTAAGTATCAGCTTTTTTTGCCCTTGTTTATTAGATTGGAACGTTCAGTTGATAACTAGCTCACCTCTTGTGAGACCAGTTCAGTTTTTACTTCCCTGAAAACTCTGTCTCTAATTTTTTTTTTTGTGACATGCTCTGTCAAAAAAAGGCAAGCTGGGCATTCCACAGTCGCTATTTATTGAATAAGTAACTATGGCCTACCTTGTTGCAAAAAGATGAAATGAAGAAGTATTTGATGTTCCTTCTATAAATTTTGCTCCACAAATAAAGTTCTTTTTAACAATGTTTATTATGCTGCACTACAACCTAGCGATGTTAAAAAAAACCCAGAAGTGTTGCCTGCATTGAGATTAATTCTGTCTCTCTGAGCTGTGAACCTAGTTATTGAAATACATGAAATTATGTTTTACAAATACATGGTCTAGTCAGAGATTTATGCAACAAAGGTTGCAAAATAATCACGTGCCTTAAATTGTCACTCTTTGGAGTGCTGTTGTTTGGACATACTTGTGTATACTTTCCAAAAGGTGTCAACTTACTGCATATATTTTTAAACAAGTCAAGTTGTTCTGCTAATGTCTTTATAGAAATGTTTTAATAGTATATCATAATGAGAAATTTGGCAATAAATTGTATCACTTTGGTGGAATCACACTGCTTTGGCAAGTGATCTAGAGAATCATTTATTTATTACGTTTAGAGAAGACTTTCCGTTCAAGACGTCTGAGAAGTATGTATTTCGGCTCCCAAATCAAAGTTAAAAAAGACAACAGAGTGCTGCTGATAATTCATGTCAGTTATAAAACAAAAATCATTAAAAGCAGCAACAAAACTTGTAGATCTCCCAAGGCTTATTCTGACAACTATAACACTTTTTGTATTGTTCTAGCCCCACTGCAGTCAATGACAGAATTCCAATTGACTTTATAAGCCAGTATTTCCACCCATAGAGCAGAAAGGCACATATTTTGTCAAGTTATATTTAGTGATGTCATCGTAACAATTATTTATAATTTAAATTTTACGTAAATGACATATGGCATCTCTTTATTATTATTATGCACCTGGATCAGGGCAATTCAACATCATAGAAGCAAAAATCTGACCAGTCTTAGAAAATTATTTCATCAGTTTCAGCAAAGTTTTAGGAAAGCTAAGTGATAAACCCAAAAAGTGATAAACACACTACTGTCTCTAGGAGGTATTCGAAGTTTATTTTAAAGCGTGATCCTCCACGTGTTATCAACAAGGGAAGAGGCTTCTCAGACCCATCGCTGAACAGTGCAGTGCTTTCAGGGAGCACATGTGTGCATGCATAAAAGGGGTCCTGGAAGGCAGTATAGCTGTGCTCATGACTGAAAACAGAAATGAAGGAAGTGTGATGCAGAAGGATCATTTTAGTGCTGCTAAGGTGTAAGTAGCTAAGAATGGGAAAAAACCATATGTGGGCTAAGTATGTGCATGTGAATGTTCACGATAGAAACAATGAAAACTGAAATGGATAAAGCTGACCTCCAAGGATGATAATGTAGAGAGGTGCAAAACACACGTGTATCACCTGCCTAATAACCAATGCTTAATTCATACCCACACATACATATTTTCAAAGGATAACTCTATAATGCACAATTTTAGCTGACATCCTTAATATTAACATTTCCTTCAGTGTAAAAGCAGTAGAAATGTCAATTAATGTAGTCACAAATAATCCTCCATCTACAATCCAAGATGTGAAAAAAAAAAAAAATTCACAGAAGCTTTAACAAAGCCATAAAACTCACTCATCCACTGACTGCAGTGAGGTACTAAGAAACAACATGATGGTTGCAAAACTTGCTATCGTCCTATACTCACTGTCTCAGAACATTACTGTATAAAGCAGACGGAGTTTCACTCAGGAAATAGAGATGGATTTTGATAAGAAGACAGGATAGACGGCAGTGACTAACAGATTGCAGGGCATGACCACATGAGCAGACTGACCAGCAACCTGTTCACATGCAACCAGTCCCCTAAATACCCTTATCTCTCTATCTTCTTACAGCTGTTCACCCTCAAAACACCTAAATCTCACCCTTTCCCTGTCTCTGCTTCCTATTCAAAGCATCTTACACAACGTCTCGCAGAATGCCAAGATGTATTGCATAGGCAGTAACCCTCCTTGGTCTGTAAGGTGATACAGGGAGCCCATCCACTGGACTGACCCTGATGGCTTTCATCACATACACAGTGAGGCTGATTGTCCTTCTGTGACAGCCTTGGAAGAAGCCAGATCAGAGTGCCCCAGTTTCTCTTCTTCAGTTGTAAGGGTTTCCTGGCTATCCCTGTCTCTCTGTGCTCCTTTGTGTGTGTGCAGATGAACTTCGTATTTCATAATCTAACAGTTTCAAGGTAGATTCTGGGGGGAAGAAAAAGTTCTAAAATGAAAAAAAATTCTCTATTTTTACTTTTACAACACATGATTTAAAATCTGCGACCTGCTCAGGTTTTGTGTGTGATAACAAGTATTATTCCACTTGCTGGGATTATCAAAATAAAATAGAGTTACCTGCACCAAACTGGTTTCTGCTAAAAATTGGTGGATTCTATCCATCACCTGACATGCATAAAGAATAACAGCATCATTACAAAATGTCAATTATAATTTAGTCAATTAGCCTTTTCAGATAAGAGTTTCAGTAACACTATTTATAACATCACTCCAACAAACTCCTGCTTCTTTGACATGTTTAAAAGCCAGATCAAACTGACAGGTAATGTACAACTCTAAATTTAATACACTGAACACTGCCTATATTTCTTAAGATAATGAGACTGTTCAGACTATTCTATGATTCAGAATCATAGAATCATTTAGGTTAGAAAAGAGCCTTAAGATCAATGAGTCCCACTGTTAATCTAACAGCAAGTCCACCACTAAACCATGTCTCTAATCACACATGCAGGTCTTTTAAATACCTCCATGGATGGTGACTCAAACACTTCCCTGGGCAGTCCCATTCAGTCCCTTTCAATGAAGAAATTTTTCCTGTTACTCAATCTAAACCTCCAATCTGCAGCCTCATGTGGCAACTTGTTTCCTCTTGTCCTGTCACTGAGGAATGAGGACACAACGCTGAGCTTAAAAATGTTTGAGATGTAGATATGTTGCAGAGCATTGAGTGTAGGATGATTGTAAAGTCTCATGCCATAACACAGGTAGGTCTGCTGTAGAAACATATTTTACAGGACAAACAGAGCACCCAAAAGTGTCAGTGGAAGAAGATTTGTGTTAGATTCATCATTGGAGTGATTGCTGAACCAGATGGGATAGGAAACCTTTCTGGAGCATTGTAAAACAGATTTTTTGGCTGCATTAGCATATGAACGGTCTAATGAGATGTAAGTGTGCTGAAGAAACAGCTGAAGTGAAACAGCTTTATTATACAAGAGTAAGCAAAATTATGAGAATATACATAATGATTACCATATGGATACAAAAACTGACCTAATTTGGACAGAAGAGAATACATTTTTCCAGTGCTGCAAGTCCTTTTACTGTTCTTAATCCAATTTTTACATTGCATAATTCCTTCTTGTTTTGGAACAAATATACCTTTCTAAGAACCTCTAATTCTTATACAAATCATTAGGGGACAACCTTGTGTTGTGAATGTTTTATTTCTTTAACAGGCTTGCACTGTGAAAAATCTAGACATTTTTTTAAATGGCAATTTTGAAATTACCTGAAACTGGTTTTGGTCATGATTTTGCTTAATGTTAGAATGGTGCTTAATTCTAACACAAAATGGACAGGACTACAGGGATAGTTTAATCTATGATATATCTTCCCATGCAAACACTACCCTTCTAGACGACTGATTTCATGAGGGGGAAAAGGAAGAGGTGGCTCTCCCCTCTTTTCCCTCCCCCGTACCTTGAAACATGTAGCCAATATCTTCAAGAATTTCCAAATCATTTGGTGATTCCCACCTGAAAAGAAATCTGAATGAATTTGTTGTCTTGCTGTGTAGGATCTAGGTACACTCTGGACAGGCCTAGAAGGAAAAAAAAAAACTATTATGAAGGAAGGTAACGGGACTTTCGGTATACATTAGGTGAATATGTGAAGAGACAAGCAGATACTTTTTTGGAGCAACTAACTGAGTGCTGACCAATGGACCGTTTTTGCTAGATTTCACTAGGATTCCTAATACCTGTAGCTGTTAGCAACACTACCAGTTTGCAGGAATGGAATAATGAGTTTGAACAGCCAATGACCAGCAGATCAGATGTTGTGACAGTTTGTAGTAACCTTTGTACAGCAGGGTCAGAAAAGAAAAACAAAAAAGACTGAGACTGAACACCCAGAATTACTTTGTGCAAAATTATCAACCTAAATACCTGTCATGAGAGAATATAAACTCTCGTCTACGTCTGCCATACCTAATGAGGAAATAGTGGCACATTCAAGTAGTCTCCTGACCCACCTGAGCTCTGAGTCCACTTCATATTACATTCATGTTGAAACATTCTTGAATAAGAAGCAGTTATGCATTAAGAAACTACCTACATCTAGATCATGTAAAGAAATGAATACTCAGGCTTTTGTGCAAATAATAAGCCTAGTTCCACATCCTCATTGTTAGTATTTTCTTTCACTTTAATGGACTTTTTAGTTAGGCTCACTTTTAATGATGATAAATACGCATTGGGCAACTGGGAGGGCTAGACAGTGAGATCTCTCAACATGGGAACATTGAACAAGCACAGAGTACAGCAAGTGACAGGTGTTAGCAATCCATGGACAGATAGTATCAGATAAACACTTTTTGAGTAGCTTTACAAGTTTATATTTCAGTTTGCCTTGCAAACAATTAGAATTTTACTACAGGAGACGGCATGAAAAAAAGCCCATTAGATTAGATTACAAGATTAGATTAGATTAGATTAGATTAGATTAGATTAGATTAGATTAGATTAGATTAGATTAGTCACTGGACCTGCTGCTCACCGATGCAGATGAGCTCTCTAAAAGAGGTGAAGCTTTACAGGCAGCCTGGGCTGTCTCCCGGAACCGGCCGCTGGGCCAGAGAGGCGGGATTCTGTCCTGGACGAATTGGGCTGGGCTCCGGGAGTGGGGGCAGGGGCAGGGCAGGGCAGCGCTGTTCCGGAGCCCGCGCCTCTCCCCGGCGCTCCGCGCTGCTCCGGCTGTGCCCGGGGTGAGCGGCCCCGCCCGGCTCCGGGCTCCGGTCGCCCCCCGCCACCTCCGCCGTGGCCCCGCGGCTCTCCGGCCCCGCACCGCCCGGCCTGGTGAGTCCCGCTGGGGGCTTCTGACCTGAGCCCGCTCCGGCTCCTCCTTTCCAGCGAGAAAGGCGCTGGAAGGGTTGGGATTAACAAAGTGTTAGGAAACAGTCTTGTCCTGGCCGGCAGGGTTTCAGACCTACAAACCTCTGATAGAAAAAGGGATGGCAGGGCTCAAGCCGCCCCTGGGTCCCGGTTTAGGTGTTTCCCTAGACAGTGTTCTCCAGGGGCTTTCCAAAGATCACCGGCTGCTTAATTCGCGCTCCCTATTGTGCTGAACACGGTTGTGTTCACACCGAATTGTTAGGCTTTCGCGACGTCTTCTTTCACTGGCATGAACATAACCTCACTGACAGCTGCAGTTTTCATGTGAAATATTTAGGAAGCCATTTGCACTATGGTATGATGACCTTTTGTTTGGGAGAAAAAAAATAAGGGCACACCTTCCATGCTCCAAGTGCTTGATGGAGAAATGGACTCCAATTATAATATTCAAGTACAGCCACATGCTATGATTGTGATACCACATACACATACAAACAACGTGACCTCCGATCTTTATGCTGCCATCACTTTAGAAAACAATGTTCTCTTCATACCGTAAGCCCCTGAAAGGTATACTTTGGGGAATTAGCATTTTGTATTCTACAAAAAAAATTACTCACCAACGGTTAGTTAATAACATTAACTTTTTCTCCCCTTATAATGATAGAATCGTTTAGAGTGGAAAAGATCTTTAAGATTGAGTTCAGCCATAAACCTAATATTGCTAAGTCCTCCGCTAAAACATGTCCCAAATCACCACACCTATGGGTCTTGGAAATACCTCCAGAGACAACAGCTCAACCACTGACTTCCCTGGGGAGCCTGTTCCAGGGCTTGACAACCCTTTCAGTGAAGAAATTTTTCCTAATCTCCAATCTAAACCTCCCCTGGTGCAACTTGATGCTGTTTCCTGTCATCCTATAATTTCTTATTTGGAAAAAGAGCGCCTTGCTCAATAGTTTCAGAGTGTGATAAGATCTTCCCTGAGCCTCCTTTTCTCCAGGCTGAACAACCCCAGCTCCCTCACCTGCTCATCAGACTTGCTCTCAAGACCTTTAAACAGTTTCATTGCTCTTTGGACATCCTTCCTCAGATTTAACATAAAGATTCAAGGCTATTCGTTCTTATGTTTAAACTGTGAAAATCAAGAAATCAGAGCATGCCATATCTTGATTTTTCTATATTCTATAACCCGGCTATTTTCATTTTACTCTCTCTTCCTGTTTGGCAGATTACCTGTTCTTCACATCTTATGCCCACAGGTTTGAGTCAAATCGGAGCTACCTCTTTTGAAGCTGCAGACCACACACCTTCAACCAGTATAAACAGATAATATATTTTTAAGCAGCAGACCAACGTGTTAATAATTTACTAAGCTGTCAGTAAAACACCACAGCTCCTTTTGACACTCAAGACTTTTCTGCAGTGCAAGAATTCCTGCTCCATGGCTGATTCTAAACTCTCCTTGTCTAGCTGAAAGTTGATAACAATGAAGTTTATTGATCACAGCACTTCATTCTGTATTCTGAAGTGATGCAGGCATGAGCTAATCGCTTTCCTCCTGTCTTTTACACCCTTTTCATTTGGATTTTTCAGTTTTTATAGCCTCTTTCCAGGTAATAAGGGATCCTATGAATGTGATTGCTTTCATTCAAATAAATCTTTTCTTTTTAGTGTCTTCTAGTTACTTGGAAAGTGACTATAGAATAAACTTTTAAAAACAATCTAAAAGTTTGAACTGTTAAATTACAACTGAGCTTTAAGATTTAGTATATATAGATTAACTCAAAGGACTAACCCAAACCTGCCAGAATTTACAGATTTTGTATTGCAAAATAAATATGTCCAGTGGCTGACAAAAAAATTTATATGATCTGAAAAACCTGCATCATTTTGTGCCTTGAAGTAATCTTAAGTGGTAAGTACTGGCAAAAGCATGAAAGACCAAACAGAGGTATCCATATTGTGAAAAATCGAATTAATGGAATGAGGTACCAGGCTAGGAACTGTAAGAGGTAATTATATATTACTCATTCATTCACACACTTGATGTGAAGAGGGAGTATCTTAATTTTAGCATAATAGAAGATAATTCCATGTGCTGGTTTGCAATAGGCTTTTTTACAACTTAAAGATATTTACTTCTTACATGATAATGTACCTTTGGTTCTTGAATGGTAACCTTGAATCTTGTTTTTCCCAACAGGTTTGACTTTGTCGCTGAATTCTTTAAAAAAATACTGTAAACAGGATGAATAGTCTAAAAGAATATTTTCATTTCTCTAAAAAGTAAAACTTCATAGACTAATTTGATGTATATTTTTAGAATGAGTCTATATTGTGATGGAAATGTGTTTCTGTTCCATACCATTAACATTTAAAGAGGATGTTATGTGTTTGGTACTTTTTGTGTCATAAAATAGTAAAAATTTTGATAAAGGGTGAAATTTAGCTGTCCCAGACCAAATGAAAATGAAAATGAAAATGTGATACATGTAGATGTAACATGTTACATAGTTTAAACAGTTTGAAAGTGCAGTTACCTTTGTCACTTAGCTGTGCAAGGGAAGGAAACCAGTCATGTGCAAACAGTACTTGTTGAGACTGTAGAGGAAGACTAACAGAATTTTAGAATAACTAAATTTTCAGTGATGTGGATTTATTTTATTTCTATGTTCTAACATCAAGCTTTTAGCTAAAAAGATGTAAAGTAAATTGGATTATCTTTGGTGCCTTCACATAAAAGGAAAAAATGTAACTGATGTATAGCCAAATTGCTCAGATTATACGCTGGGTAACTGGTTTATAAGGCTGGACAAGTTTCTCAGCTGAAAGTTTGTCATATTTTGATAGTATAAAGTACAACTTGCCACCTTGTGCCTTATAATATTCATCATTGTAATGTGGACAAAATCCCAGGCTTAGTGATAGCGAAAACTGTTTATCTTCCATTTTCTGATTGGTATATTGCTCTTGGATCATGTAAAGATTTTTGTATGGTTCTCACCTGAGGCCATGTTTAATGCACCTGGGTATCAAAGGTCCCAATAGCAAATTCCTGTATATCTGCACCCCACTGGTGCATGTACAGATGCATTTCAAGTGCATTGGAATTTCGAGGCCAAACTGATTCTTTTACTCTTCCCATTCCCCTCACCTTTTCCCTGCCCTTTCTCTTTCACACTCCCCTTTCTCTATCCCTCTGTCTTTAGCCTTCCCCTACCTTCCCTGATGGATCTTTTAGCTCCTGGCAAGGCAGTGGAACAGTTATTGTATTGTTATTGCTATCTTGTTTTTGTTTGTCTGTGGTGGGTTTTATTTTTTTTTTTTTTTTTTTTTTTTTTTTGTTGGTTTGAGTTTTTCTGTAATTGAGAAAGTTACCTCAGCATGCATCATGAAGCAGTAGAAGAGCATTTTGCAGTATTTGGAAGCAGTTACTCTAATCTAGTGTAGGTGTGTGTGATTGGCGGTGAGGAATGTTTCCTGGGAGCACTTAGTGTTTATAAAATTACATAAAGAAGGGTGGTGTAAGCTGAAAGATATGTCAAGTGAAATTTAGAGTGACTTGGATGTCTGTGCTTTGCATTGTCTTGACGAAGTGCCATTTATTCAATCTTTTTTTGCATTGAAATCAGGATGGAGGAAGTCCCAACACGCATCACCAAACCCAAGCTCCAAAGACAAGTGTTGATAGCTGTCGAAGCATAAAGGTATATTGAATGTAAGTGCAGTCAGGGAAGTGATAGCAGATGTGTGTGCCCATAAAAAAGAACTTGAGACAACAAAAAGTGATTTGATAGATGTTGGTGATAATTTTATGAGTATAATAAGTAATCAAGAGCTTCAGGTAGCATTTGGTAAATTCTGCATTTTGTACCCAGGTTTTCGTTCTCCTGTGAGAGACAAACAAAATAAATATGAGTAAGCATTCACATTTTTCAAGAGTAACTTGGTCCCTCTGTGTAAGTTACGAGCGAAGGGGCAACGCACCATCCTTACTTCTGCATTTTTTCCCTCAGCTTTAGAACTGAGTACATTCAACAGGCTGCTTCTCACTTTCAAAAGAGAAAACAGAGATTTTCACACTTCAATTATAGTCATTGGGCTTTATTATTTAGGGAACTTTGCATTTGGCTTAACAAACAGGTATGACTTAATGAAGCAGAACAATACAACAGTGTTACTTGCATACAGGTTTTTGAGAAAGGCTTGGGCTGGGTGACATTTTGGTAAATGAAGTTTGCTAATCAACAATATTTTATATTCATACCAAATTTGGAATACAAGAACAGATGCATTTACAGATGTTTGTTGGAGAAAAGCATGTGCTTTTTTCTCCCTAAAATTTGTGCATAAAGTGCAAGCAAAATAGTGCTGGAAAAATACTTGAAAGGAAAAGAAAATGCTGTTAGTATCGAAAAACATTGCTATTAAAGAGCAAGTTTTAAAGAACAAATTTGTTGATTGGTCAGGTGGTTTGAGTTGCCTTGTAATGCAACTCTATATCCCCATAATTCACAAAACATTATTACTGTTCAGTGCTTATAACTTGTTGTCACATAAATAGTGAATTCAAGCCTGATTCAGTGTATATTTTTGCTATACAGTACTTGCCATGAGGAAAATTCAGGCTCTTCTTTTATGCATAAGCAAATCTCTATTAAATAAAAATGGAAAGAATACCTGTAGTGCTCTCCTGTGGGGTCACAGGGAAGCTCAGCAGCTTCGACCATCTGGTATGCAGTGGGGAAGACAACATTTAGTGAGTTTACCAAATCTGTCTGCCATGCCTGTTGAGAAACATTCTAGGTATAGCAATACTTGGTTCAGTGGTTATACTCTGCAAGCCCTCTGTTTAAAATTAGTTCAGCGTGGGGGACAAGTTGAAGTTCAGTAGATCAAGAGAGAATTGGAACATTTTGAACTTTTTTTTTAGTTCAACAGCGTCTTGCTATGAAGACTGAACTTACCACCTTATTTGTCTTATGTATCTTTGAGCTTTAATCAGCAGGTGAACCAAGTTTACTTTCTACTGCTTTGTCACACAGAGACTTCTTGAGGCAGTAAGCGACTCTTTAAATTGTATTTAATAGAGTGTTTTCCTGCTTTTTGGTGCTAGCAGGTAGAAACAACTAGACATCCTTGTAGAAGGGAGACTAAGTGGATCGAAAAAGTCAGGCAATCAAAATCTATTTTTCTCTCTCAAATATTATTTCAATTTTGTGCATTTTCAGAGTTCAAAGTATGTGTAAAAAATCTTAAGATTTAACTCTAGAAAACAGATCGAACTATTTCTTTTGCTTCAAAGGACCTCTCCTTTGGAAAATATTATCTCAAGATCAAGCCTGGTTTTAAGGTTCAAAAATAACTTTGTTGCTAGCAAATACACAGAACTACAATTAACTCTGAGATAAATGCAGGCTCTAAGATGCAGCTGATGAGGAAACAGATCCAAAATGTTGGAAGTACTTGAAGCACTGTGCTTAGAGAAAGGCTAGGTCTATGTAGCAACACTAACAAGTGTTTCCCAGACTAGTACTTGGTATATGTCTATAAAGGTTTTTACTGAAATATGAGGCTGGCATAATCTTGTATGATTATCTCCAATCAGTACACTCCAATTGTGTGTGGAATTCTTTGGCATGTATGCCAATGAAAATAAGTACAATGTGCCAAAAGGAATTGGGAAGTCTGTGGTTGTCTCCTTTTCCCTCTGCTTCCAGATGCCTGAGAGCTGGTGGGAGAGTGAGTTAAAGAAATTCTTATCTTTTCCCATGTACTCTGTGTGAGCCAAGCACCACTCTCAGGATTGCTGTTTGCTCCTCTTTAAGGAAGAGAGATCCTGAAGCTTAGCAACAGTTTACAGGTGATTGCTTCCTGAACAGGTGCCCTTTACGCTCCATGTTTACACATGAATAACACCATCCATCCCTTTATATTTTACACCAGGAATGATGAATATAGAAACAGATTCTGGCATACTCTGCGTGCTGTACAATATCCTGGGGGACACAGCCCTGGGTCACTCTGCTTCCTGTGGTCCAGTTTTCTGACTTTAAAACAGGACTTGTAAAACTTACCAGATCATTACAGTGCCAGACCAAGCTCACTCTTCTGTGAAATATCTGTCAGGCTGGGCTGGAGAATTCATTACTTCCAGCCTGATCTGGAAGTGATGAATTAATTACTGGCTGAACAGCAGATCTCGGAGGGTCGTGAACAGTGGCACAGGGAGTAGCTGGAGGCCTGTCATTAATGGCGTCCCCCAGGGTTCTATACTGGGACCAGTGTTGTTTAACTTGTTCATCAATGGCTTGGATGAAGGGGCAGATGCCTCCTCAACAAGTTCACTGATGACCCAAAGCTGTGAGGAGTGGCTGGCACCCCAGAGAGCTGTGCAGCCCTTCAGAGGGACCTCAACGGGCTGGAGACATGGGCAGAGCAGAACCTTCTGAATTTCAACAAGGGCAAATGCAGGGTCCTGCTCCTGGGGAGAAATAACCCTGACCACCAGTACAGGCTGGGGGCTGACCTGCTGGAAAGCAGCTCTATGGAGAAGGACCTGGGAGTTCTGGTGGACAACAGACTGTCCATGAGCCAGCAGTGCCCTGGTGGCCAAGAAGGCCAATGGGATCCTGGGGTGCATGAGGAAGAGCATTGCCAGCAGGTCAAGGAGGTGATCCGGCCCCTCTACTCGGCCCTGGTGAGGCCATATGGAGTGCTGTGCCCAGTTCTGGGCT